>CM070558.1:15596421-16019665 GCA_036346405.1 Phyllostachys edulis
TTCCATGATGTTAGTCGCCGTGATAGTGAAAATCGTAAGAATGATGTAAATTCTTCCGTAACTCACGTCGTGGATTTGAGAATGCGCGAGGCGACCGGAACGCCGGCGTGGCGGTAAATTTGGCCGCATGAGCCTTTCCTTGCCCTTGTCGGCGGGATTGTCCACGGGAACGGTATGGTATGTAAGTCGCCCATGTCTCCGTGATTATATCGATGTAAGTGAAAAGCGTAAAAGGATGTAAATTCTTCATAACTCACGCCGTCCGACATGGATTCACGCTTGGGCGACTCTTCGGGCTCTTCGATGCGTCCTCAACAGGTCCCAGACGTAAGGTTTCCACGCCACGAAGTTCTCGCCCGCACTGAAGTAGCTTAGCATATACCTGGCTTTGGATGAATGCTACTGTCTGCATATCTTCGGGCCGCCGATCCACTCGAAGAAGTGGCGCATCGATGTCGTCACATTTAAGTGGGGATGAAGTTAAAACTTACTGAAGTCAACGCTGACGAAAAATCAATGCGCGAAGAAATGCTTATGAGGTGGTGCCCGCGACGCGTAGTACGCCCATTGGTGGTTTGGTGTGTGGATGAATGATCTCTCGCTGGTTCGCCACACACACATTGCGGGATCGGAAACGGTGGTGGTCTTGGAGCATCTTTCATTGATTTATCCGGGTATTGTGGGCTGTTTCCTCTTACGCTTAAGCCAATTTTGCTTCTTCAATGACCTCGCGTAGAAGTTTGCCGAAGAGTCCATAATTTGGTATGTATTGTGTAGTGTTGTGTAGTGTTGGGTTTGGTTTAACCCCTTTTATAAGCCCCATGGCTGCCAGGTGTGGTCTTGTCCTTTGCATAAAATTTATCTCCTTTGGGCTTATCCTGCGGAAATGTCTCCTTTTGGTCTTATCCTGCGCATAAAGCTTGCCCGTGTGGTCTTGTCTTGCTGCATAAATCAGTCTCCTTGGTCTTATCCTGCGCAAAAAGCTACCGTGTGGTCTTGTCCTTTGCGCAAAGCTTTGTCTCCTTTGGTCTTATCACTACTGGAAGCTTTGTCTCCTTTTGGTCTTATCAACTCCGCAAAGTGGCCCGTGTGGTCTTGTCCTTTGCGCAAAGTGTCTCCTTTGGTCTTATCACTGCGCGAAAGTGTCTCCTTTTGGTCTTATCAACTGCATAAAGCTGGCGCGTGTGGTCTTGTCCTCGCATAAAGCTGCCCCCTTTGGTCTTATCATCGCAAGAAAGCTACCCGTGTGTGGTCTTGTCCTTTGTGGAAAGCTGCCCCATGTGGTCTTGTCATCGCACAAAAGCGCCTCCTTTGGTCTTATGATCTGCATGCGGACTGCCCCTCCGGCCAAAGCGCCAGTATGGACTGCCCCTCGCCACGTTGCGTCTCCGGTGCTCGGCTATTTAAAAGCGCTGACCACACACTCGCTCGATCATTCCTCTCGGAATCTCTCCCTCTTTGTGAGGTGCCTCCCTCTCCGTACCTAACATTTTTCTTTGTCCTTTATGCCGATTCGTTAGTCGTTACTAATGCGATGCATGTTTGAATTCTGATCTTAGTTAGCGGAGGTTAAGAGTTGGTAACGTCGTAGCGGTAAGTTCATTCAACAGCATGCGTATGGTTCTTATGTTGTGTGTTGGTTGAAATATTTTCTTACTTTTCTCGAAATGGAACCTTGTATGTGTTCCATGGTAGCGTGCGTCTTGGTCGAGCGGAGTTGATTTGTCATTTGCCGGTAGCGTAGCAGTAGCGTTCCCAACACGCACGCGTCGATTTGGTAGAGCTCTGACGGTTCATTCGGCGATTGTTTGATAGCCACGTCGCTAGGAACAAGATAGTAATAAGGCGGTCCCGCCACCATGTCCCCACCACGGGCGGATGTTGTGGAGCACGGTGAAGGTGACGGCGATGGCATGTGGGCGAGTACATGGAGATCGTTAGCAATCCTCACGCTCCGATCTATGGGCGACCCATGGTGTCGTCCATTTTGTTTATCTGCTCAATCCTGCCGAAGCGCCGTTCAAGGAGCGGACGCTCTTGTCCCCTCTTTGGTTTAATAGCGATGGGAGAGGTCTAAAGGCGCCCGAGCGTCGTTGCGCGAGATGCTCCGGTTGATGGAGATTCGGTACTTTCCAACCCAATGAAGGTGTGGATAGATGGCGGGATGCTCGTGTTGATTGTCCACGAGATTATCGATGGCATGGCGAGACACTGCCACGAAGATGAGGCGACTTTGACTACGCAATCCGGCGAGGGACGCCGCGACGATAAGAAGCGGGATCGTAGGTGGCATTGTTTCGATGACACGGACTATGTTCCAAGTCGGTTGGATTGCTGCGGCCTCTTCCCTTGTTACGGCCCGAGGAGCCGCAGTCGTCGTGGGCCCGATGTGACACCACAGCAGCAGGGCAACATTTCCCACAAAAGTGCCGCCGAGCAAGCTATCGTGAGTTCGCGGTGAAGACGGTCGGACTTACCGAGTGTATGGTGAGTTTGAACTTTGTTTGATGTATCTTCAACCATCTGATCGTTGTACTAACTAATATATGTAAATGCACATTATATGCGGGTCTAATCCTCGACACTTACAGAGTTAAGTCGTTCTTACCTCTTGCCTGGCAAAGTCGAGTGCTGTGAAGATTCACTGGGGCGGAACGGCCTTCAGTATCCGCGATCGTGACGAATCACATATGAGCCGGGGAGCCATTGCGGAGCGCATAAGAATGTAACCTCAACCTACATCGCGAGCATTGTAAGCCATGCGGTTATCGCCGATTTGACCATTTAGCCAAAGGTTACGATGGCTAGCGTAGCGAATACAATAGGGTATGCCGTTAGCTCTGATGGTGCAGCGGCGAAGCGGTTAAGGTCCTTGAAGGGTTGTGCGGTACCTACAAGGAGGCGTCGACCTAGTCCCCGAATCTTTGAAGCAAATTGCGGATGCTAATCCGGGGACATCGTCAATAGGGACGATAGGCCAGCAGGTCCAACAACCCAAATTCCTAATCCTTGATCGAGTCTTACGGGCTTTTGGCGGCGGTCGAGGCTTCCATCACATCGTCCGAGTCACGAGTATGGGCGGTACTTTCTTCTTGAAATACAAGGGCACCATTCTCACCGCTATTGCGGCGATGGCAGCGACCAATTGCTCCCGATTGCCTTTGCAATTGTGGAGAATGAGAACCTTCTTGCCGATTGGCTATGGTTTCTAGCCAACATAAACAACAACATGTTGTGAGGATCGGCCAGATGTGTGTGTCATAACCGATCGTCATGTCGGGTTGTTGTCGCGTTCGCGCACCATGCGAGCCGGTACTAGGGCACCGTTCAATGGAGCGACATGCACTGCGTTGGTGCATGCGGCATCTAAACGCCAATTTCCACACTGCGCTTAGAAGCAAAGACCTCATGAAGAAGTTCAAAAGCTTTGCCTCTGAGAACCCGAAGCGCAAGTTCGATGCTTGTGTGGCGGGAACTTGAGTCGAAACCAGCGTGCAAGTGGAGTTACGGCGAGCGCATTGCAAAGTGAGTTATTTGAGTGGATGGCGAGCATGCCCGACTATGAAATGGTCCCTTCTTCACGACACCTATGGTGCTCGATGCGGCATCATGACAACCAACATGTCCGAGGTCTACAGCGGTGTGTTGAAAGGGTCCGTGCCCTCCCATCACCCATTTTTTGTAGGCGAGACATGGAACCGTGCGATCGGTTTACATTTCAGAATCGGGCAATGATGGCCAGCGACATTTGGACGAAGAGAAGCGATACTCGGAGGTTACCCTTGCGTACATGGAGAAGAAAATTACGAAGGCGATCCCATGTAGCTATCACAATGGATGGCGTGAAAGGAAGTTGAGATCGCTTGCTTGAGACAAATGCGTTCAGCGGCCACATGAGTGGCCGGAAGCATGTTTGTACCATAAGCGATGTGGCGGTTTGCACTGCAACAAGCCTCAAGCTTCTTCACACAAGCCTTGCTCCCACGTATATCTTTGCATGTCATGTATTTCACCAATCTTCTAGCATGTACATGTCGAATTACTCGACATCGACACATATGATACTTGGGCGGGGAGTTCAACTCTCTGGAGTGGAAAGCCACTCTGAGGACCTATGGCGGGAAGCGGTGAAGTGGTCACGAATGAAGCACTCGGCATCCGGTAGTGGGGCGTCGATCAAAGCGCATCATAGCGACATGGATCTTGCGAGCCAGCGTGGAGATCGGCCAACACCAATAAGGTGTAGGCTATGTAAGACTTCGTGGGCACTCATTAGAGAGCTGCCAGAGTAGACCTTCTTCCTCAGACGCCACTTAGTATCATGTAAGCTATCCGGTGTATTTAAGTCATGTCAATGTTGTAGTGATGTGAGTGTTGTAATGATTTGCGTTGTAACTTTGTACAGCTTGAGTTACTATTACCGCTTCGTTTGGGTTACGTCGTGCTTGCTGCGAGAAAGTAGTCGCGTCACCTTTCGAGAGAGTGGTCACGTCACCTTTCGAGAGTGGTCACGTCCGGCTTTCGAGATAGTGCTCACTTCACCGCTTTCCACCTTCTTGGCAGTCACGGCCTCCTTTCCATGAGTGGCCCCTCGATGCTCTCAACGCTATATATGGATGCTTTGGCTACCATTGACCTCACTCTTCTCTTCCTCTTCTCCTTTCCTACCTTTGTAAAACAAGATGTCTTGGCCTCGCCGAATATTGAGTGGCGAGAATTACAATCACTACGACGGCGGTTGCTTTGCCCTCGTTGCGAGGATCCGGCTAATGTGTTTACCTCTCATCGCATAACGAATCCGTCAGAGTTTTCATGAAGTGTTCAAATCTTTCGGTAACCGCAAACTTCGGCCACGAATAATTGTGTTGTACATATCGGGTTTTCTTACTTTCATTTGAAACTTCAATTCTTTTGTAGAACACAACATATGGATTTTGGCAATGGGGTGGCCAAGCGCTTGATGCTTCAAGATATTGCAATACAAATTCTTGCCTTGCAAGAAGACTCCGTGGTGTTCTTTGCAATTAAATGTAGTGCCTCGGCGTCCAGATGAACCAATGCAAGACTCCCATGGTGTTACTACAATTAGTGCAATGCCTCGGCGTTCGATCAACGCATGCAAAGTGAAGAAAAAAGGCTTCAAACAACGCATGACGGGATGGAAAGAGTTGAAAGGCGCTTCACAAGTTACTTAAGTTAGTTACTTTTCGGTCTTTCTTCTTTTGTATCTTGTTCTTGCCAAGTAGAGCGTCGATGTGTAATGAGATTGTAATGTTCACTCGTTATCTATGCATCATGATCCTTGATGAATGAGAATAAAATTGTTCTCTTGACATAGATAGCGAAGTACAAGAGTCCATTACATTCCAATTAGCACACTCTGCTTGGATTACAAATCATTAATGAAGCACAACTTACAACATACAATAGACTACTAATGCTACTCGCTACTCTGCTCACACCTTTGCTCCTCCTTTTCATCGGGCATAGTACCTGTCTTGGCCTTCATGGCAGTGTTCCTCCCAAAGGTCTCAAGCGAATCTGTTCTGTGGAAACATCAACCTATCGGTGACCGTGGGTTCTGCCAGAAGGTCATCTGAGGCTCCTCAGCCGCGGTAATCGGGCGTATCTGAGAGCATCACATGTAGAAGCGGCGTTGACAACAAGTCGTGACCAAAGTAGTAGTAGGATCAGGTGGAGGGCACCAACTCGGCTCTGGTTGCGGAATGGGCTGGGTGAATTGCTCGTCTTTGCGGGATGGTGGGTGAAGCTGCTTTCGTGGTGCGGTTAAGCCTTCGGAGGTGAAACGCCGCGAGGGTACATTGTGTGCCGGACTCATACCATGGCGCAAGTATCGCCCATTGGAAATGTCCAGCGAGTGTGGGCTGCAAGGAGAATGCAGGATAACATCGCGCCGCGGTTCGGGTTGCGTCCAGTGCTCTCGGAATGTCCTCTTCATGCCTCTGTGGCGGCGGCGGCGCGGCGTGGAGTCCCTCCGAGGCGAGGGCGGCATCGGTGGGGTCCCTCCGGGGCGAGGGCGGCATCTGCGCGTAGGGTCCCTCCGAGGGCGAGGGCGGCATCGGCGTAGGGTCCCTCTGCGAGATAATGACGGCGGCGTAGAGAATCCTGCGTGGCAACGCCGCGGACGATCCGCCGCCCATCTTCTTCTGCGCGGCCACTGGTCGACTTCGCTTCGGACGGGGAAGATGGAAGGCGAGTGCTGCGACGGCGCTCGTCCGATGCCTCGAGTCGACATCGGCGGCCCTTCCGCGGCTTATATTCTGAAACGACACCTTGACATCATCAATAACCGTCTTCAAAGGCCGTAAAAAGCGCTCCTTTGTGTTATGCGTACCCGCTCGAGTTCGGCGGCGCGCTCGATAGCGATATTCAAGCGGTCGACTGCATGGTTCTGAGAACACACAAAATTTTGTTAGTTAACCCTATTTGGTGGTTAATCTACTACATGCTCAACGTGCGAATCGTCTGGCGTCTTTTGCAGCAGCGGGTCCATCCTAAGTCAAGCGTTAGTGGCTAGGATCTACATGTCGGGGCGGGCGCTGTCAATCTCGTCGCGTGTTCGTGCGTACCACTCCAGAAATGCGTGTCGTAAGTCCTGCATAAATGGTACATGCCTCTGCAAAATGGAATCGGTGGCCGTCGCCATGCATCTACCCACAGCTGCTGCGTCGAAGCGATCATCGCTCTGGCGACCCTTCTTCGTCTGCACTGCGGGTGGAACAAAATAAATAACTTATGGTACGGCATAGCGTATGTCTAAAGGATCTACAACATTATTAAGTAATGCAATGTACTTACAAATGACTCATGCCTTGGCGGTTGCCCTAGAGCGGGGATCTCTGGTGCGGCTCGAGCGCCTCATCACCGGTTGTGGGTTATGCGGCTCAACCATGTGGGAGAACACCAAATGACAAGTTGTCCTCGATGCGCGCATCACGGTGGCATAGCAAGCTCGGCCGTCGGGCGTCGTGCCTACTGCGTCTTGTCGAATCAAGAGCCCATACTATGTCGCGTTAGATGCGGTCTCGAATTCATTGTGGAACTCGGGGTATATCTGGCGCACTCTCCCTAGACCACCCGATCTTGCCCACGATCCGCCGGGATCCCATGGTCGGGCCTTCCACGGGATCCTCCTCGTCGCCTCCACCTCACCATAGAAATGTTGTGTGTGCGGGTAAGGGTGGGAAGGGGAATGGCGGAACAAGGCCGTCCGTAGCGAAGTGCTCCCGACCACAGGTTGTAACGATGTAGCAACCCGAAACACGGGCTCCGTTCCGTGCTGCAAGCTATGACGTCGCCACGGGGCAGCGATGCGTCGCGCCTGATCTGTTGAACCCCAAGCATCTTGCGGCATGTCCTCATCGTCGGCGTCCACGATAGACTCCGCAAAGGTGAATATAACTTCGGGTACACCATGTCCCTGCGTGCTAGGGAACATGATCCACCGAATATAAACAACAAATATGCAATAAGGTGGCATCAAACCACCTCCTCCGTTCGCGTCAATTGGGCAATGCATGAATTATCGCAGCCAACCGTGTGGAATGCCCTTTGACCTCTCGGGATAAGTGGCAAAAGCGATGATGGAACGCGCCTTCGGTCCGCGACCTCGGAGGAACAAGCTGCGGCCTGCATAGCGGAAGGCGGTAATGAAGTGACATCTTGCAATGTCACGTCATCTCCCCAGGAAGTGGAGCGTGTGGGTCTCCGACGCCAACGATCAACCAAGGCGGAAAGAAGAGGCATCAATTAAGAAGTTTTGCCCGTGTTGACATCGCTGATGCGATAATCGCCGCATTAGCGAAGTCTCGGACCATACCGCTCGTCCGGTGACGGGTCTCCCTCGGTCCCGTGTCACGGACTTGGCGGCCCATCGCCATCGATCAAGCGTGGCAAATGATGCTTGCCGTCCCATGCCGCTTCAAGTAGGGGTGGTATAATGCGTGCCATTCTTTGCAAATAGACAAAAACTAACGATTAGCAAAATCTAAATGCATTATAGCGGTAAAAATGCAATAAGTAAAAATTAAACACGAACTTACCTCGCTAATCAAAATCGCAGCGCTTGCAGGTTCCTCGATCGACGTTGCCATTGGTTTTATCGCCTCGCTAATCGACAATGGCGAAAAACGGCGATGTAAAAAAAGTAAGCGATGCGCATCCTTCCAACACTCTTTGGTTACAATGGTAGCGGCGAGGAAAAAAAATCTTGCCTGAGAAGAAAAAAAAAAATCATGCGAGGGCCACCCTGCGCCATCGGCGCGGTGACTGCTCGCGGCGGTGACTCTCTGCGCCGGTTAGGCGAGTCCCTGCCGCGCCCGATGCCATGATATGACCCTTTGTTAGAGGCCACTCTTAAAATTATGACAAATGGGGCTAATTTGAAATTAATCCGGCAGCTAGAGGGCTAAAAGCGATTAAAAATTCCTCGTTTCCCTCTTTGGTCACTTCCTTGACTTGCCCTTTTCCTCCATCACTTGCTTCAGTCGTGTGCCATTTAATGCGGTGTCCTCTTCTTAGAGTCTCCCGTGCCTATAAAAGGACCCGAGAGAGCTCCACGGCCTCTGTTTGTTGCCCTGCACCTTAACCTCCTCCTTTGAGCTAGACCTCCCTTGTTTGAGCCCTCCTTGGCGATTCAAGCTCTGGTTTTCATCTTCTTTGTAACCTTTCTTTGGCTCTTACTTGGTGAGTTCTTTTGATCTTCTTGTTGGAGCTTGCTTTGTTTATTTTGGCTCTCTTGATCGTGTAGATCCCGGTTTCCTGAGAGGAGTTCTTGGACCCGGCGCATCAACGAAGCTTCTCGGTTCTTCATCCAAGGCAAGTGATAGATCTTAATCATGTTGAACCTATCTTTGCAAAATGTATATTGTTTTAACTTATCATGCATGGCTATTTGTATACAAATGGTTTTGGGAGTAGTCTTGTGCCCTCTTGCCAATAAAGACATCCTTGGTTATTTGAGATATACATGTTGACATGTTTCCTTGACCTCCTTAGGATGGGCTTTGTTGTTGGTCTCTGTTGAATACCAACATGGGTTCATTGATGCTTAGTCATCTTTGTAGCTTGCGATGGTATCAACTTCATGATTCTTAATTGTTAAATATGACTAATGAACTATGGGCTGTGGCAATGCCACTCGATGAAATGTTGTGCGGGACTAGGGTGGTCCTTTGGTTGGGAGGAACCCCAAATGTTTTATGCTCGGGCGGGATGGATGGTGGTTAGTGTGGGTGCGAGGAAGCACATTGGGTTGTGGAGCGACTTGCTGAGCGACCAACTAAGGACTTAACATTGAACCATTGATCTGGATCACCTTGTGCAACCATATGTCGAGGATGGGGTGGACCGGGATGCAATAATTAGAAAGCTTGAGTCGGTTACGTGTTGATGGGAATGGCACAAGAGGGGCGGGACGGCGAAACCTTAGCGAGAAGCGAAGCAAAGTCAAGTGGACCTTTGTAAAAGACCTAGTGGTGGTCTCTACTTAATTCACCGTCCAAGCGTGTGTCGTATCAGCGATCACCTCTTGTGGGTAAAGTGTACAACCTCTCAGTGTAAGATCTATTGAATAATGGCGGCCTCGATTATGGTCATGCGGAGATTTCACGCAAGGGTAGACTTTTCAAAAGAAAATGTGGTGGGCTTTGAAATTTGGTCTTGTGCGGTTTGGTGTAGCAGTTGTGATCAGGGTGATCACAATAAGGTTCGGTTGTGGACAGGGTGTCCACAAGTGTTTTCAAAGAACTTGTTTACTTATGAGTTTTTTTCAGCTTGTACTTTGAAATCTACTTAATGTATCTCTTGCAAATATTGCTTTACGCCAACTAACTGCGGCCACTCCTTGTCAAGCTTTACATGATTATTATTTACATGCATCTCCTATGACTTCTTGAGTACATTCAACGTACTCATGGCTGCGTCCTCTGTTTGATCGGCAAGGAGGGTGACCCGAGGAGCACAATGCTCTATGAAGAAGAGCTCTCTGAAGACCTTGCGACTTAGGGGCGTCCTCCGCTCGATAACTTTGTGAGGTTGGTGAATGGACCCTCGTTTTTGGTGTTTTCATTCTTTGTTACCTCTTTTGTTGTAAGCCCGGTGAGGCACCCTGTAAACAACTTGGACCATAAGGTCTTTAGCTTATGTGATTATTAATTTATGCCTTCATCTTTAGATTGTTGTATGGTTGTGATTCCATCTCTGTTGTATTTGTCTTGAGCTAGCCTTGGATCACAGGACTAGCTCAATGCCAGAAGGTCTCGAGTAGGTGCTACCTAGGCGCGGAAACACCATCATGACAGTAAGGCTATTTAGATGTAGCAACCCTAGTCCCCCTAGGCTTTCGGGCGCCATACAACATTCCAATTGACCCAACACCCCCAATGCACACATCATCACCGTTCTAGAACCATGCCCTGCGGCGTTTATCGATGTGTTTGCGGCGCCCATCTGAGGAGTTCAGCTAGCATCATATGGTAAATGGGCATAGAAGTGAGTACCGCCTTCAGTGTTGTTAATCTGGCTGCTCTAGACATCATTTTTCCTTTATACCCTGCTAGCCTCAATCCGATCTTGTCTAGGAGAGGTTGGGCTGGACTCTCCTCAATTTTAAGTAGTGAGGCGGTAGGCCTAGATGCGTGCATGGCTAGCGGTTTGGGAAGTTTTCAAGATGTTGTCTAGGTCTAGCATGTGACATTGGATTGGTATGACTTCACTTTTGGTGATGTGTATTTTCAGTCCTGTGACCTCCCCAAAAACAGTGAGTAATTCCTTTAGGTTATCCACGTTTGCCTTAAATGGCGATAGAAAAATCATGGCATCGTCTGCATACAAGGACAAGCGTGTCCTTATGGTTCTCCTGCCAAGTGGTGAGAGCTAGCCATGAGTTGTTGCTAAGTGTAGTATGCCTTGCAATGCATCGATTGCCAGAATGAATAGATATGGTGATAGAGAGTCTCTCTGTTGTACCCCACATTGGTGCCATATCTTTGGCCCTTGAAACCCATTCAAAACGATCATGGAGTTTGACGTGGCAAGGAGAATGGAGATCCATTCATGCCATCTCGGTCCAAAGCCCTTCGATGAAGCATATCCAACATGTGCGGCCATGATATCGAATCAAAAGCTTTGGATATATTTAAACGATCATGAGGACCGGAGTCTTTGGCGATGATAGTTTCTAGCCAACCGAACATAGAAAATTGTCATGTATGCATCGAGTCTTAATGAAGGCACTTTGATTTTTGGAGACTAGGTTGTCCATGTGTTTTGAAAGTCGCGGTGATAATACCTTGGATATCAATTTAAGCCATCTTGTGAATCAAGCTAAGTGACCTGAACTCTCCAATATTTGAGGCATGTTCCTTTTTTGGTAGTAGAATTATGTTTGCTGTGTTAACCTTTGAGAAGTGCGATCTGTTAATGTTATAGAACTTGGTGAATACCATCGAATATCTGCCTTGATGATTTCCCATGCCTCTTTATAAAACACCCCGTGAATCCATCGGGGCCTCGAGACCTTATCTCTAGGCATTCGTTTTATGCCTTAGTAATTTCTGTTAGAGAATAGTTGCTCCAGATCCTCGGGTTAGCATCTGTCCTGGAAGGATGGAATAAATTCGATAAAAAATAGTTGTTGCCGCTTTCTTTGTTCCAATGATTTTAGTGAAATGTTGGAACAACACTTCCTCTTTTATTTTGAAGGGTGATGGTACCGCGTAAACAAAGATGTGTGAATGATTTTTTCCTCCTTCTTGCATTGGACTTGGAGTGGAAGAACTTGGTGTTTGCGTCTCTAAATTTCAGCCAGTTATCTTAGACCTTTGTCTTCAAATTATTCTTTGAATGGTCGCTAGTCCTAGAATTCTAAATTGACTAGAGTGTAGTTCTTTTTACGATTGAGTGAGCGCCTCGGTTCTTGTGCACCATCGAGATGAAGGAGAATTTCGAGCTATATTCATTTGCGGTTTTGTGTTACCAATTTTGGATGTGCTTCATGCTTTTAAGGCTTTTATCGTCTTCTTTAGCTTGGTTTGAAGCACCTTTATTGGGTTAGTCCTAATCTCTGTTGGGACCAAGCCCTGTACCACCATTTTGAATCCGGTCATGAAAGGTCAATAATTTTTTAAAGCGAACTTTATTGGTGGCCTACCTCTCTCGATGGCGAAATCATTAAAGACAATGATATGAGACCAGGGTGGATAAGGGTTGCAAGAGGTGGTCGAAAAAGACCTTCCCAACTTTGAATTAATGAAAGCTCTATCAATTCGTTTCAATGTTGGATTGACTTGATCGTTTGACTAAGTAAACATGCGACCTTGCAAATGCATCTCTTTTAAATCACGAGTGGTCAATTGCGCTCTAAATTGTCCCATATATGTCTGTTCGGTTTTTTGTCCTCACTTAGATAGATGAGATTAAAATCTCCTATTATGAGCCATAGTTCATTAATCGTGAGTAAATGTGCTTGATTTCCTCCATGAAGGCCAACTTGTGTTGATCTTCATGAGGACCATATAATGATGTTAACATCCATGGTGGCCATCAATACATAGCGTAATTCTTGCGATTATGGAGTTATCTAGCACCAAAGGATGTCGAATTGGACCACGGTATCGTCCCAAGGTTCATGATACCCCTGGTTCCAATAGTGACTTATATACCATTCTCTGTAGTCGACCTCTGTTATCTCATTTGCCAAAGCGCGAGTCGATAGTCGCTAGCTTTGTTTCTGTAAACATAGGATAATCGGTAGTTGTCGGCACCATTTCTCGGTATGCGCCTACTACGCTTGACCGTATTTAGGCCTCTTAAATTCCAACTTACTATTTTGCAACAACTTAACATTAGGTGACATGTATATGAACCAACTGATAATAGGAAAGTAAAACATGCATTGTATTGCATAAGGCCCGACAAGCCAGTGCATGGCACCTACAAGGACATGCAGCATACACCCAAACTATTGCATGCGATCTAATAAGCATTGCTTCTTTCCATCCAGTAGAGGAGCATGGTACAACCACAAAACCCAAAATAGGATGACGCTTTTTAGCACGTACTAGAAGGATCCTAAACCTACCGCGAACTGACCCAACACCAAGAGTCAAGCCGCTACCACCTCCTTGCCCAGCATGTCAGGTCCTTCGCGCTAAGACGTAGCACTGACAGTTCTACCTGTTCCTTGCCGTCAATACCTGCCAAAGATCGGAGTACCTGGATGTCACTCTACTGGAATGGCTGCTTGAAGAAGGCCGCTAGTCTGACTTTTGCTGAAACACAACCATTGTCACCGCCGTCAGTAGTGGCAAACCTCTCCTGAAGGATCACTGAAGCCTTGTGCATCGCCCCAACCTGGCGCAAGCTTGTCTTTGCTGCCAGACATGAACTACGTCGAGAGGCAAGCTGGGTCGTGGGTGCTTGTGGCACCGATGAAGGTGGGCCGAGCAGGGAGGCCATGTGTGTACACACGAGGAGGACTTAGCGGACTTTGGCTCACCCGGGTTTTGCACCACTAGTGTGCTATCCATGGGATCAATTCCTCCTCGGCAAGAGGAAAGGTTAGCCATGTCGGTCCAAGAAGTGCGGAGAGGCAATGCTATCTGCCGATCAGCAAGGGCTCCAAGGCAGAGCTACCTCCATGAGCATGGGATCCTCATGGTCATCCGAAACATGCAGGGCCGACAATGGCAGCTTGTCAGCAAGCGGGTCTTGGGAGGTTTACCGTGTCACTAAGACCGAGGACTCACCATGGTCGTCTGGCCCTGGACGCATTGTGACTGGCTCTAGGGCGTGTTTGCGGGCGGTGGTGTCGCCTTCCGAACTACAACATGAACCTTGAGCGAGTTTTGGTGCGGCTCAGGTCGCCGTCACCTCCTCCGTGAGAACTTGCCCCATGACCCGCCTTGGTATACCATCGATAGCGCCTCGCCCGGCGGGATCGACCTCTCAACAGCGATGAGAGGTCCAACCATAGACTCTTGGCTGCCCCGTCCAAGAAACACGGTCGCTTTTCTCATAGTAAAAGCGGGCATAACCCTCTCTGTCCTCACGATTCGTCGCACCTAGGTCCAAGCACAGAGTAGACATCGCTCGAGGTCTTCTAGGCGCCTCTCTGTCGTCAAGCACCCTGCCTTCTAGAAGAAATGAGCACGGGAGGGGCACTCATCCTCCGAGTTAGACGGGACTCCGCTTTTCCTGCTACTAGGAGTGCGGATGTCTTGCAGAGAGAAGTCTTCCAGAGTGCTGAGGTGGACTAGTGCTTTATGGCGGAGCCCTTCCCTGGAGAAGCCGATCGGTGCGAGATGGCATTGGGAAGGAAGGGTCCGCGCACCTAGACCCACACCGCCACATTGATCCATTCCGGTCATGGTCATGGTCGCGGAAGAGCTCATCAACACGGTCAAATTAACAATTTTCCACCCGCCACTCGCTCCTCCACCGAGGGGCACCATGCATGAAGGGGAACCCCCTCCAAACATAGCAATGCACAGAACCTCTAGATGTTCCACTAAGTGTCAGCCGCATGGTCCCATTGCTAGAAGCGGAGCGGATAGCCATCAAGAGATGCCCGCCACCAAGCTCGGTGTCATGTTGGCGCTAATCTTTGGAATTCCACCGAAATCTTCTGGTGATAATGAAGACATGAATGTCTCGACTCTGAGTGGAAATCACAGGCAAGCCTAGATGGCTCTTGCCACCAGGGTCGAAGGAGGAGCTCGGCGAGGGCCCACCGCCTTGACCGTGATGGTGAGGTTGCGGAGTCGGTGAAGATTAGTCTCCATGTCGTGTGTCATCGTTAGGGCCCAGAAGCCTTCGTCTGGATGGTTGGAGGCGTGGCCGATCGCATGGTCTTCCATCTTTGGTCATGGAGAGATGACCGAGCAAAGGAGGCGTTGCGAAGGTTGTGGATATCCTGCAGTGGATTTGGAGGCGATCTGAGAGCTATGTGGCCATTAGTTCTACATCGAAAGTATTTGATAGCCTCCACTGCTGCGCTCTCTTATGGTCTCTCGCAAACCTTTGGAAGCAAGGAACCGCAAGTGGCGCTTTAAGCAGTCGCTAGTCGGAAGCATTGTTTTGCCTTAGTCTTGAGGCTCTCTTTGAAAGCTTTGGCGCTCTATGCATAGGGCTTCTCCACCAATAGCGGTTTGACCACCCCCTTAGCTTTGCCTCGATGCATTGAATTGTCTTGAATGCTCTCAAAGCCATTTGGACCTGCTTAAGGTTATCTGGCGCTTGATTACCGCCGATTGGCGAGTGTGATTTGCTGGCGAGAGATGGTATTGGTGGGCGTTAGCCCTGTTGAATTAGGCTCATTTCGAGAAAGGTGACATTGCTTTGCCTTGGTCGAATCACGATAAATGTGGCTCCAAAGCTCTGCTTGCATTGACCTACTTCCATCACTATCGCGAGCATAGGAGGACTACGATCCGGTGTGTAACTTAAGCGAGCGGACCCATCTTGTGAGACAACAGTGGTTTGTGCTAGATTTTGCGCACAAGATCTCGACATCTGCACTGAATATCTTCATGTGGATCTTGGCTAGTATCACTAGACTCGAAAGGTGCCTTGGTAAGGGGCGATTTACCTGCACGTCCTAGACTTGCGGCCTTAGAGGTAGATGGGGATGTGGCTTGTAGCTCGAGGCAAGCTACCTCTGGAGATTCACATGGATCTGCCGGATCTTACAGCAGGTTGAGGTGACACGCTAGATCCGCGTTGTTGTCACCCAAAGAGCCATAATCGAGCTCCTTCTCTAGGTTGCACTTTGCTCGAGGATTGGTGGCAAGAGGGTCGCCATGAAGCCTTATATGAGTAGCGGTGATTGGATTGGGGTGGTTGGGGAGAGGGGAGGGTAGGGTGGTCGAGAGAACCTTGGAGGGGGGAGGACAACTAACCCATTTGTAGGGTTTGGAGACTAGGCTGGAGGTGGCCGCTGGCACCGGAGTGGCACCGGCGAGTAGCTGCGGTGTGGTTGAGTGAGTTGCCGAGGGAGACGCCAAAGTGTGTGGTCAGGAATATTTTCAATTTTTTATTGTTGAGGTGTGGTTAATTGTCCACACTTGCAGTTATAAACATAAGTTTTGGGGGTGCAACTAAACCTATGCTCGTGGAGGAAGAAAATCTGATGGGGGAGGGTCTTACACGAGGCCCTACCCCATCGGCTATTGATTTTTTTGATGGGGAGGAATCAACGGCTGATAGGAAGTAGCCTCGCGTGAGATCCTCCCCAGCAAATTTCCTTCCATGCTTGAGCTTGGTGTTGGAGAGTTATCACTTCGTTTCCCAAATCTAGTGGGTTCTGACTTCTCAACCAAATTGTAATGATACTAGTTATGACCACAATAACTATGGACAACAGTTAGCGATCCTAGCTAGGACCGGTTTAGCGTGCTATGCCTTTGTTGCGGAATCTAGTTTGTTAAGAGAATCCTTTCTAACTAGAGTGAAAAAAAATCGGTTGAAAAGTATATTATCAATGGGTTAATATATGGTAGAGACTAGTAAAATATATGTAATTAATTAAAAGCCACTACAGCGCCAAACAAGTCTAAAGTTAATAAACGAGCTACTACAATGAAAGAACATTTGGTAAACCCTTTATTGTTGATTTCTTTTGACCAATGTATGCTTGCTTTCATGGCAAGTGATTACGATCAATATTTCCTTTGGTTAGGGCATATATAATGATGCAGAGATAGTTCTTTGTTTATAGCAACTCTCTATGTTATTTGTAAGCGATATTAAAACGGCTCATACAATGGGTTGTGGTGATACATTCGGCTACAGAATTATAGACAACACACAATCTTTTAATGTTTTTCTTGGTTCTGGTGCTATAGTTGGCTACAGGATTATAAACAACACATTTCTCTCTCTTTATTCTCTTTCATCACGTCGACTTAAATCCTACATAGCCGGATGCTATAGATAGTGATATAAACCCATTGTACATGATCTTAATATATGATCATGCATAAATTCTGACATCTTTGCGCTCAAGATTGGTACATCAATTTGCATTTGCATGATCTAAAAATTTGGATCTATCTGGACTTCAGCTGTATGTTCTATTCCTTCAACTAACGACAAACTTGGATTGAGATAAGTGGCGGTATTGCCGACTACTCTGATGAGAACAAAAATCAAGTTTGTTTTGATGAACAATAGATCAGCACATGCATTTCTTTCAACTTCTTGTGTGCAAATTATGCTTGGATGCGCTTAA
The DNA here is from genome assembly GCA_036346405.1 of Phyllostachys edulis. NCBI lineage: Eukaryota > Viridiplantae > Streptophyta > Magnoliopsida > Poales > Poaceae > Phyllostachys > Phyllostachys edulis. The sequence continues at coordinate 15,613,673 of CM070558.1, forward strand.
TTAAACAATGTGTAGTGTGGCAATTCAGCAAAAATGTACTTCACCTCCATTGACAGCACTGTTTGCTTAAATGTGCAGCTTTGTTCACCTTTTGTTGCTGTGCTAGATGAGAAGATGCAGAAAATTATTAAGGATATCTACAGAAATTATAGCTCTAGCTAGAATCGTGCCAGCAAGCATTGTAATTTGGGAAAATTAGCTCAGTAGCATCGTGTTAGGACGTAATCGGAGGAATGACAATCCGTTCGTCATGCACTGAAAAATAACATTGAGAACACTGAAAAATTAGACGAATGACATCGCCACTAGTTACTTCTGTTTCCAGAATTTTTTAAATATAGAGATTGAGCTCAAAAAATTATCAATTTTTTTTGGAGCCTCCCGACACAGTTTAATTGCTTGTGAATTTTTTTTCAAAACATTATACATTCTGAATTTATCTCTAAAATTCATGTATGTATCTTGTTTGTAGGAATTTTCTAATATAGAAAATGAGATTCAAACATTATGAAAAAAAATCTCGGGCTCCTTACACGATGGATTTGATTTTGTAATTTTTCGAAATTTTACAAAATGAAGTAATGCAATTTCATAATGTCCACTGAGTGAGGAGTCTAATATTTCATAATGTAAGGACATTATGAAATTGTATTAATTAATTTTGTAAAAATTCTAGAAAAAATTACACAATCAATTCCACTATATAAGAAGCCTAAAAAATCATAATGTTTAGACCTCATTTGCTATATTAGAAAATTCCTACAAACAATATAGGTAAATGAATTTGAGAGACAAAATCGAGAATGTATAAAGTTTTAAAAAATACACAAGCAATTAAAGCTGTGTTGGGAAGCTCCACAAAAAAGGAATAATTGAGGATTTGCCACTACTAAAGAGTGATATTTAGGATTTGCCACTCCATGTGAGGATGACATGTGGGTCCTAGGCCCACATGTCATCCTCATATGTTTAAATTCTAAATTCACATGAAAATACAATGGCAAATCCTCAATTCTCCCAAAAAAATTGATAATTTTTTGAGCTCGGTTTCTATATTTAAAAATTGCAGAAGCGGAGTAACTAGCGGTGATGTCATTCGTCTAATTTTTGATTGTTCGTGATGTTATTTTCCGGTCGTGTGAGCAGTGTCATTCCTCCGATTCGTCCTAACGCGGTGTCACTGAGCTAATTATCCCTTGTAATTTTGATTTGTGCGACCCTCTTCAAAATCTTAACGAAATTTATGGCGTGCCACTATGAACTAATCAAAATTGTCACTAACTCTAGGATTGTTACGGAAGAATTAAGAATGATAAGATGCAACACTTATCACGAAATTAGACTCATTGGAAATATAGGGTGCATGCATGCAGCGAGAGATTAAGGAGATAACCACCCTACCTATTTTAAGGAAGGAAGCCCACAAAACCCTAGAGGATGCATGTCAAGATCGGGGCTTCCTTAAAATGCAAAAGGCGGCGCATTCATGGTGCATGATCTCCATCTTTCACTCTGAAGTGAACACTCTGCGAAAAAGATCATCACAGACGGTTCAAAAACATCATCACGAGCGGTTTCGTGGTAAAATGCGAGTTTATGAGTTAGTAATGACATGAGGTCATCACAGGCGGTTTTTGAGCGAATGCATGATAAACTATCCTGAGCGGTTATTAACTTCGTAACCGTGCAGCGATAATTGACTATCACTGAGGCGGTTTGTAGTTGAAACCGTGCAGCGATAGTGATGTATCACGAGCAGTTTTTCCTAAGAAACCGTGCATGATATTCTTTAATATTATTAAATCTATTTACATTTATTGGCTAACCTTAGAAATGCTAGCCATGCCCTTTAAAACAAGCGAAACACAACAAGTACATGTATACATTCAATTCACATTCATTTCAGAAACAAGCACATCCATTTCACAAATCAATTAACTCAAATGAACTAAAATTAACCATTCATGAATAAATACACACATGTACCATTAAGTTCAATCTTATCCCAATCAAGTTCAATCTACATTGTGGAACTCCCCCATGTGGGTTTATGACCTCACACAACAAGAAGGACGCAAACTGTCCTCAAATGTCTTTGAGCTCGGCCTGTTCCAACGCAGTTGTAGCGATGGTCGTAACCTATCGCTAGGAAGATTAGAGTCGTGCATATATATAAATTGATAAGTATGAAATAATTATTGCAAGATTAACAAACCTGAGGATCATTGGTCATCGCAGAACCTAGGAGTAGTTGCATGTTATGGCAAACATAGTATTCACAGGTGTTGCTCGACGGCTGCTGGTGGCACTGCAAAAATAGAATTGGTTAGTTCGAGAGGAATTACTACGAAGTGTTATATAGGGTTAATGTGTACTAGCGAATACTAGGAAATTTAGATCGTGTCGCAGGGCGCTGATCCCTCCCTTGGATCTCCCTCTAGTAGCAATGTACGCGGTGAACGACCTATGTGATTCCAAAAAGTTAGCCTTAGCCATTGCAAAAGAAGGAAAGACTACAAGAGTTATCTATGGAGAAAATGTGTTTACCTGTCAATTAATTGTCGGACAACTATGAAGTCGTGTTTGGCCCTCTTTAGGGAATCAAGGTATATTACCTTATTCTATTTTGGTATAATTACAATTAGAATCTAGTGGAACCTACACAGGTATGTCGTCATGGTCATTAAACCTAAGTTTGTGTTGCTTATAAAGTACAAACGAATAATTATAGCCACTAGTGTAGCACTTACCCCTGGTTGCAGGGCAAAAGTATGAATTCCTTGTTGTGATGAGCTAGCAATGACATCGCCATGTAACCCTTGATGAAGGATGCATCCTCCTGGATGCTTTGCATGGAAACCAAGTGTGGGTCGAGGAAACCTATCGGTGATGTCCTTGATCTGGCATCAGAAATCATGTGTGTGTGTGTACACACACACATACACACACACACACACAAAAGCAAGGAGTTATATATGACATTTATCGGTATTACACGAACGTAGACCGTGATTGTATACACTTACGATTAATGCGACATAGCATGAGTGAGGCGTCGAGGCATGAACATGTGACGAGGCATGAACATGTAAGGATAGGTGTCAAGAAGTCTTTGGAAAACCATGAGCTTGGCCCGTACAAGTCGGCCCATTGATGGGCCTCATCCAAAACCCTAGCAGTCTGTAGTCTATAAATATGGGGTCCTAATCATTGTAAAAGGTGATAATGAGAATAGAAATAAAAGAAGAAAGAAGTCCCCTATGTCTCGTGTTCAATCTACTATTTTGTTTTACGCATTATTACGTGCGATTCTCGTTTGTTTACTGAGTGTCGATTGATTTGGACTTCTTGTGGCAGTTCCTCAACACTTACTACTGTTATAAGCTACCCACGACTGAAATCAACTTACTGCTGTTGTAAGTTATGCGATATGAAAAAAATACAAATCACAAAATAATGGCAGTGCAGTCTTTTTATATATATCATTTTCATTCCTAAAGCTGAAGCTAACTTTCTAACCAAACACCTCCTTAGACTACTTTAACTTCTCCTAGAAGTGAATTTAAGAGTGAAACTAAAGTTAAAGCTGCAAAAACTTAGAACAACGCCGTACCAAACGGACCATTCATATCACCGTACTAAGGGAGATTCATATTTTTAAACAAAAAGATTGATTGATGGCGCTCCCGTATTTTTAAACAAAAGATTGCTTGATGGCGCTCCCGCCTCACCGTCGGAATACGACCATGTACCAATGTACCATTAATACGGTAGTTGTCTCAGTTTTAGCAATTAGATAAAACGAACCAATGCTAATTCTATCAAGTGCTTCGATTAAAGAAAAGCAATTGCCGTGTCGTTTTCTACATTATGATGGCCCACCCGGGAATTATTTTTTATCAATAATTGAGAAAAAACAATGGTATGGTGCTATAGGCATGCAATGGTCGAGGACAGGAATCCCATATGCAACATATGCATTTTTTATATAGAAAAACATTGCTAATGGGCTGTACACATAATTAGGATCGCATTGGTTTCTTCAAATTATATATAGACATCAGGACCATGAGTGGTTGTGTACAACTACTTGCCGTAGAAAAAACAAGAGATCTCAAACAACAACATAAATTGAATGGCATTGGAGTTTTGTAAGAAAATAAAGTGTCTTTTTCTCCATTACTTTGAGGGGACCTAAAATAATTCTCGCTGCCTTCCTGAAAAGTTAGACGGTAAGAGTGCAAGACAAACAATATGTACGAATCACAAGAAAACTCCACTCAAATTTTCATTGATTCCTTCTTAACACTCAATTTTTGTTACTAATAAAAGGTAGTTAATTTTTTCCCTATAGTCACAATAATTGTTAGCTAACCTATCAACCCACTCAGAATCATCACCCCACAGAAGAGGAACAAAAAAATGCTTTGAAGTGAGACAATTTATTTATTTTTGTTGGCATGGGGAGCAAAAGCCGATCTCCTTACCTTTAAAGTGACACTGAAATAACTCTGCAAAGGTTAGCTAGCAATGGAAGTGCAAGACAAACAATGTGGTGCGGATCATAATAAAAACTCCACCTTAATTTCCATTAATTCCTTCTTAATACATAAACTTTTTACCAAATCAATAATCAATTTTGTACCGCTCATCTTCATAATTGTTAGTTTATCCATAACCATTGCCGATGTGTAAAACCCAACGTACTCATCAGTCATCACTCCACACAAGGGGGGCACGTAACATTTTGCTTCTAAGGGGCGAGATTTGGTCGCCGTTGGCAGCGGGAGCAAGCCAAGCAAGCAGGGCCTCCTTCCTGTTGACTTTTCAACGCCCCGGAAAGGGACGCGCAGGAGCCGCCCGCAGAGGATCCGCGACCCGCCGCGCCGCGCCGCGCCAAAAACCCGCGGTTTCAAAAGCACCCGCACCGACGTGGAATTTTTTTGTAAATAATCTATTTTTATTCGAAATCTGAAATATCTGGCTTAATTTTTTTCTGAAATAATCTCTGTCGCCGTCCATTGGGCGACTAGAGCCTCATGGTATAGTCGCCAAGCGGATGTCGCGACATTAGTGCAAATCGCCCACCGGTGGGCGACTTAGTTAAAATCGCCCGACCGATTAGGGCGATTTAAGCTCTAAACTCACAATTATGTAAACCCAATTGGAACAATTGTGTTAAAATAGATATTACATTTTGTAGGTATTGTATTTAGCAAATCGTATTATATGATGTTATTTTTTGTAAAGATAAAAGTGTGGTGACAACGTTGGTTGATGCATTTCTTATTTTAAGTAGAATATGAAAGTACGAAATATGTCGGACTTCATAATAACATTTTGTGAATCGTATATTGTTGTAGTCGTCAAATTTACGTAGAATTTTGTGAGGGCGATTGAGATAGTAATGAATGGTAAGTAGATAGGTAAGTGATATTGAATCTGAAATAATATAGGCTTGCTTTCATGGCTTAGCGGAACCGCAGGCGAGAAGTACATTAAAGTCCGAGATGAAGCACATTACGTAGTGACATGGCATGATGGTTCGGGTAATTGCTTTAGTCATCCTCGCTACTACTCGGATACACCATGGCGAAGCATCCGGACCATATAAGTATACATGCCTTTAGGGATAATAAAAAACAAGAGGGTATGGCGGGGTACTACTACGTAATGACGACCTCTGCGTGGACCGGGGCCATTTTCCCTTTCTTGCTAGCTCGGCGTTGAACTCTCGCCGGCCTTCCCTTCCCACTGTCGGCGGAATTTGTCCACGTCGGTTTGGTATGTCGAAGTCGTCCATATCCTGCGATTCGATGATGTAAGTGCAAGTATAATGAGAATCGTAAGAAGGATTTAACTTCTTCATAACTAACGTCGTGGATACGGATTCTGTGCGAGGCGGCCGGATCTGTTGTGGCCAAGGTTCATTGCATGAGCCTTTCCTGCCTTTGTCGCGGGAATTTGTACATGTCGGTTTGGTATGTCGAAAGTCGTCCATATCTGCGTCCGTGTCGTGGCGCCTTGCACAAGTTACGACGATGTGCCCTTCTGGCGGCGTGGCTCTGCGTCTACCGCTTGCGGCTTCCCCTTCGTCCATATCGTTAGAATCGACGACTCTGCCAACAGCCCTTCCCCACTCTCAATAGGTCTAGATCTGGAACCCAAGTCCTATTTGCAATATCCAATGTGGAGAAGTTACGACAACCACGAAGCCTCTTAGCTCGCCGCGCCTTTCTTTGAACCTTTTCCTTCATGAAGTACTCGGATACAAAGTTAAATGGGTCCATGCGGATCGTCCCACCTTGGCGAGAACATGAGAGCATGGCTTGTGAAGAAGCTTTAGCTTGTTGCATGTCTTGACTAGGTTCATTCACATGGTCTCCAAGGCATACCTCATAGGTAACAAGAGACCGAGCCGTTCGAATCGGCTCTGTCTCGGAGGATCCGCGTCGAATCGATGCTCCGTATTGCCCATTCTGAAGACCGTGTCTTGGCCGAGCCTTCTCGGTCTTAGCTTTGCATGTATGTACTAATCTTGAGCAATAGAAGTGCGTGGGTTGGTTGCATGAAGTCGCATTGCATGTCTTTCCACTGAAATATCCGATTGTACCATGCGAGCGCCTTCAACAATGGCGACAAGAGGCGACAACGAGGCCCTAATAACCAGTTGTACACCTCTGCAAGGTTAGTGGTCATTATGCCATACCTTGCGCGTCCGTCAGTGTCGCGATAACGACCACTTTTCCAATGGCTCGGCCTCAATCAATGAGAGAAACACCGATGTCCTCGAGGTCCTCCGCGTCAAATGGGGAGGGTCGAGCTCCTTGATGGTGTGGCGCTCGGTTGTGCCTCCCGGGAATGAGGGGCGCTTGTTTCTCGATGACATGCTTCTTGGTATGCTCGTCAACATACGCCACAATGCATCAAATTTACGTTCTTTGGTTACGCATGGCAAGCCTCTTGAAAAGTTTCATCAAGGTTCTTTGCTGGCTGTTTGAAGAAGTTGGCCCCGGATGGCGAATGCACCATCATTCCTCGAGTCTGGCGAGGAATGGCTCATTGGGGTCTTCTTTGAAGTTGTCGGATGGCCTTCATCATCCGGGGTGGCGATCATGGATTAAGCGGACATCGGGGCGTGCTGACTACTCCCATCTTGAGATCTTTGAAGGAACCACAACGGTATCGTAGTTCTCACTTTCCTGGCGATGGCTAAGGGTAGAATCGATTGTTGCCATCAACGCCAATTCTTTGTCGGGATCATGCCCTTGTATTTCCCGATTAGAAATGTCCGTCCTTCGAGATCGCGGCAACATGTGTATGAATGCATTGATGCGAGGGCCGAATGCTAAGAAGGCCCTCTGCAAGACCATAAAACCTTGCGGTGGTCTTTTGGTGGCGGTCCTTCCATGACAATGTATGTGCGGGTTCTGTCTTGCGGCACTGGAGCATCTGAGGAAGGTTAACCCTAAGATGCCTCAAAAGAACCGAACCTCCTTTCCAAAGCCTTCGCTTGTACGCCATGCCTTCGCGTAGCTAATCTTGTACTTGAATTTACGCTCGATAGCCACCATGATGTGCTTGGCCTCCAGTGCGCTTCTTCACTATCTCTCCGTACATGACATTGGCTATGAAGGTGGATGTGAGTTGCGATGCTTGGCAATACACTCTTGAGCAAGCGAGTGCGGCTCCATGCCGAGACAATCCGTGGAGTCTCGTACTTGGGTCTCCTTGCGTACTGCGCCAAGGACACCGACTGCTTTCATATCTGACGGTGTCTTTGCTCTGGGTGGTTTGAGTACACGCAAGCGGCGTTGCATGGACAAGGCCTGACTTAATGGCATCTGCGGTGATCCTTGTCGACAAACATTGCAAGGCGAACCTCCGTCCCATTGTACTCCCCACGGTGATTAGGTGCTCGTCGTGCCGCAAGAAGACCCTCAACGTCCACCCTCTTCCATTCTGCGGGATGGGATCTTAAATCCTCCTCGGAAGAGTTATTACCATCCTCTTGTAAAGCTTCCTCCTCTTTCGGTACGTCAAGTCATCAATCTCCATCGGACGTACTATCTTTGTCGACATGCTCCCCTGCATCTGCTGAGCCTTGCTTTGAGCTTCCTCTTACGCCTCGGCCTCCTCTTACGCCTCGGCCTCCTCTTACGCCTCGGCAACGCCGGCCACCAGCGTGTTCGTCATGAACCACCGCGCTTTGCGTCCATTGCTCCCACCAACCAACCCGGGAGCCGTCGGAAGAACTGCGAGTTCGCCGGACATGCACGCACGAGTAGCACCTGTCGTAGCCACAGGCGCCTCTGACCTTGCAGATATGCCTTCCATGCAACGCGTGCGCATCACTCTGCTCAACTCCCACCGAATGTGCGTGGGAGACCTACTCAAACCCCTTGTATCCGACACTCCACACCTCGGGGTCCAATGAGAAGGTTACGGTGAGCGGTTTAGGACATCTCCGATTGGGTATTCTCGGTCGGGTGTACCAAATCGACTTCTTTGAAATCACTTAGGTCAACACCGTCGGACCTTCACGAACCGCAGTACCAACACCGTAATGCACTTTCAATCTTGTCGGCTCGACATGACTACAAATATTACAAATGTTGCAACCAAGTGATTTCTCAACATACATTTCCCATATACTTGCTAAACAAACAAGTGGCGAGAATAAGAACAAACAAGAGTATTACCTTAGGCGGAGACCTTCTCTTCGTGAGAACAAGCTCCTTTCACGCAAAGCGCCCTCTCCGAGCTCTGCTCTCGCAAGCTCCTCTCCTCCTCAACGGATCTGCTCTGCTTGTCCGTAGAGAAAATGGTGAAAGAAACCATGAGGGACTGGGGCGGGGATTCTATATGACCGTGTAATCGCTCATCCGTTACGCGACTTGGCGAGGGAAGTCTTGCCCAGCGGTTGAAGCGACCGTGGACTAATCATTGAGCAGATTGCGACTTGGCGGAAGTCTTGGCCCAATGGTTGGCGACCGTGGACTAGTCGTTGAACCGTTGGATGACTTGGCAATAAGTACCGTCTCTGGCACCAAAGGACCCTACGATTGGTAGGTCCACCGCGTCACCATGGTACATGTCCCGCGTGCGTCTGGTCTGAGTCTATCGGCATGGGCCGTCCAGAGAGAAGCGCTTCGAACGACCACAGTGCGGCGATGAGGCGACTGTGAGGATAGATCACGAGACTTCGTCAAAGGACCGCGCGTCGCCAAAGCCATGATGCGTCGCGGCAAATCTGGTGATCTGGCCCGATCTCGGCTCCTCGCCGTCGCGATGGCCCTCGCGTACCCACGGCGGGCGTCAGCGGAGTCACCGTGGTTGCTGTGATAGCGATGCCGGTAGAAACGACCACAAGTGAATCGCCTCGGTGTCGCGAAACACAGTCGACGGTGGGGCGTGGGACCATCCGCTCGACCTCTGTGAACGAATAATTAGTAAGCCCGTCATATGGCTGGGCCTTAATGAATCGCTAACCAAGCGAAAATAGGTACTATACTTACCGGAACTACGAAAGCCACGCGGCGCACCATCTTGTCGCTCAGAAGTCGAAATCGAGGTCTGACCTCCGCCCCAAAGCATACTGAAACACAGCTAACGAGCGTCGCGCGATCCACGCCGTCCGTGAGAATCGGCCGCTCGCGATAGGCAAGCGAAAGCGACATCGCGACATCCTCGAGTCGGGGCCATCTCCCGAAGCGGAGGTGGAAGGTGTCGTCTCGGGCATAGCATCCACCGAAGCGTCGGGAAGCGGCCGTCGAGCGGGAAGCGTCGTGGCCGCTCGGGGATGAACCTCCCCATCGTCGTCGTCGGCGACGGACCGCCGATCTCTTGGTGGCCTCAACCATCCGTCTGGCGGTAGAAGAGCAGCTCGGCCTACAAAGCACGAAGGCGTAAGTACAAAGTCGCATCTGACACAAAAAAGTTACAAAGTTCTGGACAAACCTCTCTACCCGGCGTGGGTCTAGTCTCCAAGCCCGTCGGGTGTCGCGTCTGAACCACCCCCTAACTTCGGCCAGCGTCACCTGCCCGCCAACGGATCGCGGCACCTGACGGCTTTCATGGCGGTCTTTGCTGCGTCGACGAACGGTCTAGCGAGGCCGAAATGCCAATCCGAACCACCGGGGTCTTGAGCCATACACGCAAATTAAGAAATTAAAAGCATTCATATTACTTACGCATTTAAATTATATTCCAATGGGAAATAAATCATATTTGATATGTTAAGTAGTGCCACCTAAACACTTTGCCCCAACACAATGACACAATTTTTCCTCTGAGGCTATATTACGTTAACGCCTATACCATTGCTATGGATTGCGAGATATTTATTACATCATCGTTACTATCGCGTATTTATAATCGTGAAGCTTTAGGAGAAAAAAACAAAATTTCACATGTTTGATAATCCTCGTGTTTGGAACCATGTATCGGCGTATTTACCATTCTATAAACTAGTATTTGCGAATGCATGAGTTATCGACATGTTTATCATTTTATAAACTAGCATTTCTAAAAGTAACATGTTATCATTCATCTAGCAACGCAATTAAGCGCTAAAGACGCATAACATTACAACTAAAATTTGACATGTTTGATAATCCTCGTGTTTGAACCATGTATCGTGTATTTAACATTCTATAAACTAGCATTTGCGAATGCACGCGTTATCGACATGTTTATCATTCTATAAACTAGCATTTAGAAAAGTAACATATCATAATTAGCACAACCGCAGAATAGTACAACTAAATTTATTTTTACTAACTCATTTTTCCTTCATGTTATCTCTCAACATTTGCTAACGCACCATAGTTACTAACTAATTATGCCATCTCTAGATATTTGCTAACAATATGTCATTACACATAAAGTTGATTGCTAACCTACCATGGTTTAGAAAAAAAACTTATACAAAGTAATATCAAAACTTACCGACCTCACGCTCCTCTTCTTCCCTCCTCTTCTCCTTTTCTTCCCTCCTCTTTCCTTCTCCTCCTCTTTTTTCCTCTCTTTCTCCTCTCTCTCCTCTCCTCTCCTCTTTTCTCTGCTGGATTCGCTTGTATTGGAATGGCGACAGTTCGGCCATGTGTGATTTTATAAGCCCCAAGTCGCCATACCGTATGGCGACTTGGTTATTTGCCACCATGTCGCCATACGGTATGGCGGCGACCTTAAGTCGCGTAAATGGTATGGCGACTATGCCTCGAAACCTTCAATGTAAGCCCTTGGTTGGGCGACTTGATCAAAATCGCCCAACCGTCTGGCGACTAGAGATTATTCGTAAAAAAAATTAAGCGGTATTATTTACGTATTTCGAATAAAAATAGATTATTTAAAAAAAATCCACCGGCGTGTCCTTGGATCCGGGCCATCCGATCGGTAGTTCGCTTCCCTCGTCAGCGGCGGGATCTCCTCGGCCGAGAACACGGCCGTAATTACCCTGTCGATCCGTCGCGATTAACACGCTGAGGTGGCACATATTTAAAATAGTTACGGGTATGTTTGGTTTGAGGCCTGAGAGCCGTGCCTGAGAAAAAGTGGTGCCTGAGAATAGCCTGAGAATCAGATGATTTTTGCCTGATCAGGCAAACCTAGAAATATGGTGTTTGGTTGATAATACGGCTGGAGTACCTCGGAAATAGTGCTGGCGGCAGTACCTCGAGCGTTGGATTTATCGCTGCCGAACAACTCAACGTCGGCGTCAAGCAAACAATTTTAGATTAGCCATCTGGTATTTGCGAGAATAGGCTGCGCTTGCTTGAGCTTCAAAGCAAGGACCATTAGCAATGGCGCCTCCGTTCGCGTGCATACCCTCTCGCTGCCTCGTGGGCCGTGTCGTGCGGGCCCGGGTGGGGTGTGACTGGGTGTGGGTGGGATGGGATGGGATCACGAAATTTCCGCTGCATTTGGTGGTGTTGGCGCGCGTAGTACCAAAAGTAGCACTCTCTCCGGATTAACGGTAAAAATGACACCACGGACAAGTAAAAATACGATATGTGGCTTATTCGTGTCTTTGGAGGTCGTATTTGCCTCTAGGATCGGACATGTTTTTATCGTGCCTATAAGAAACACTATGTACAATACTATTTAACACTTTATAGAAATAAGACGAGAACACTTTTTTCTTTGAGTTTTTTTTTTGTTTTTTTACCTCGCACTCGCAACTTCAAATGTATTATTACATGTACAAAAAAATTATAAATTTTTCACATGAAATCACGGCACAGCAAGCATAATCTCCTTAAGGCAGTAACGATTCGGCGGACGAGGTGCTAGACAGAGTAGTACAAATCGCCGGTCATCGGTGTCGAGGGGCTCATGACTTCTTTGTCTTGGTGTGACATAGGGTTCGCCTCCAGTCTTTGCACTGCGCCGATTAAGTGATGTATAGGGTGCTCGCGCTCCCGCACTAAGCATGGATGCACATGCACCCTCTCCCCCCGCCATGGCCGATGACAGTGTACTATTGCTCACCATCATGGCCGGTGACAGTGTACTATTGTTCGCTGCCACGATCGGTGACGGTGTACTACTACCCGCCATCATTGCTAGTAGCGTAGTAATCTTGCCCGTTGCTATGCGACTAGTGACGATGTACTACTACCGTCCGTCATGCCGATAATGATGTATTATTACTATAGCCGCCGCTTCTTCTGTCGAATCATTGTTGCCTTGAGGATATTGTGCTTGCTGCGCCGTGATTTCATGTGAAAAAAATTATAGATTTGTTTACATGTGATAATGCATTTGAAGCCGTGAATTTGAATCTTATAAAGTGTTAAATAGTATTGTACATAATGTTTTAAATAGTACTATATATATTGTTTTAAATAGTGCCAAATAGTGTTTAAAAACGTTTTTTAACCGAACAAAACCGCCAGCCGAAACTCACCGTGCCCGACATTGCCTTGATCGTATTTGTAGGGGCCGGATTTCACTATGTCCATGCCCCTGGGGCACGCTAGAGGCATGTCCAGTCCCTAGGTGCATGGTGGAGCCAAATCCGACCCCAAGGGCACAAACAAACCATATGTTGTGTGTTGTGGTGCTATTTTTATAATTGATTCGTAGATGGACCTACTTTTGCTAATGTGCACACCAACAGTGCCAAATGCTCTAAGATTACATTGGTTAAGGTGGGATCCAGATCCTCTTCATACTGTAGAGGCACGCTGCGTGAACAACGACCTATTGTGTGAACAGTGTTTCGTGAGTGTGTGAATAGTATTACGTTGCGGCGCTGTAGCAAATGCCTCAGCAATAGTGAAATACTTACCGTAGTGATTTTATCGTAGCGAAAACGCTGCAGCTATAGATATTTAGCTTTTTTTTAAAATCATACGGCGAAGACCCTCTAATGTACATGCATAGTAGATCTTCGATGCAGAGGATCCGATCCGATTAAGGTGGGGCTCGTCTGCCTCGTGCAATGTCGCGGGGTGTTTGCCGGTGGGTCGGGTCACCGCCGCGTGCGCGGAACGGAACGGAGCGCCATCTCGGCTCGCCGTATTGGCGCTCCGCTTTGGGTCGGTGGTTAGCGAGTATCTAACCGGAGTACTACCTTAATCATCCCATATTTGCTCTCGAGACTCGAGTGACATAGGCATCAGGAAAAGCTTTGTTTGACGGGGATTCCAGGGCCATGTGACGCGCATTGGGAGTACGTTAGACAGTAGGAACTAGCAGCTAATTGAGGATATCGGGGACGTTTTGGTTGGGAGTTAAATTGTTGTCACATTTTTCTTAGGCATGTCTAATCAAATGAGTCTAGTGTTTGGTTTGATGTCATAATTATGGCGTGTTACACTTTCTTAGCCACCTGATCCACTCGTTGTATACTCTTTTATGTGTTAAAACTTGTCACAGTTGTGTCTAACGATTTGTTCACCACACAATGTGTGGCATGCCACACTTTCCCATAATTTTTTTTTGGTAAAGTGTGGATGTCAATCAAATATGCTCGTGCTCCATAATTTTTAAGTACAGGCCTGTTTGGTTGAATTTCGTTTTTTACACATGTTAAACCTTCTTTTTTCAGTGAGAAAAAAAACATGCTGAGATGAACGGTCATCAATGAATATATATATATATATATATATATATATATATATATATATATATATATATATATATATATCACTACTACTTTAAGCCAAGCGTAGAATTACTATTCTACGCCCAATCAGCTCACCGCGTCGACCAGTTTAGGGGAACGTGTGAGCGTGCAACCCTCCTTCCGGGCGGCCCATTAAGTACATGTATGGGTCAGGAACCTTTCGTGCCACACATATCGAAAGCAAAACATGCCCGTTGAATAGCTATTCTACGTGTAGGACACAACCTTGGCCACGCGTAGCACCAGCCCACGCTCCCTAGCGCTACGCGCGGCGCGCCAGCTCACGCGCTTCCCGCGTGGGATCGACAGTAAAACACGAGTGTGCGCGTTGCGTCGGCGGTAAAAGTCTCGGTGTCGTCCAATCTGGTAGTAAAAATCCCATTGCAACCTTTTGTGCCACACATATCGAAAGCAAAACATGCCCGTTGAATAGCTATTCTACGTGTGGGACACAACCTTGGCCACGCGTAGCACCATTACGCTCCCTGGCTACGCGGCGCGCGCCGACTCACAGCGCTTCGCGTGGGATCGACAGTAAAACACGAGTGTGCGCGTTGCGTCGGCGGTAAAAGTCTCGGTGTCGTCCAATCTGGTAGTAAAAATCCCATTGCACACGATTAGCGGTTGAAAAGCATCTAGGCCCCTAAAAATTGTTTTGGTAATTAATGACAATATGTGAATATGGGATTAACAAGTTTATTGAGTATTTACAAGGTTAAGTCCCATTGGTGAACTTGTTGACGCAAAGATGCATGCCAAAGGAGAAAATGAAGATTCACAAGGGTTAAAAGACAAGGTACTAGTAGTCTAGGTTCCTTTTCTATTTTACCGGTCTTGGGAGTTTGGTTGAAAGACCGAATTATAGGATAAACGCCGTACTATTAAGAGGGATCATGGCTAGTAGCTTGATAGCATATTCTTGTGCCATATGGATCAATTTAGGATCATGCATGCATTTGATTTTTAACTTGAAAATGTTTGAAAAGTTCTAAGTCTTCATTCAAAATCGGTAGTCTGCTTGATTCTACTTGCGGTCGTCTGCAGCTTATGTGATATATGACCGGACATTACTCGGCGGTAGTACCGCATTTTGAAGGAACATCAATTAAGTGTTGAAGCGGAGCGATCGGGTCCTTGAGCAGTCGTGCTGCGATCTTGATCATTCCGTATTTTAGTTGGCGGTTCAATAAAACCGAAGCGGCGCAAATTGTCTCGAGACTTTCTCATGGAAATCGGTCGTCATCGCGTGACTTACTGGTCGTGCCGTTTTCTTAATCGTTCGATTTTTATGATGCGGTTCAATAAAAAGCAGAACAAGTGTAAAATCGCTCGAAACTTATCTCGAAATCGGACGTTACGTGTTTTGGGAGCGGTCGTCTGCGCTGCGGTCATTCCGATTTTTATATGGCGGTACAAAAATTCCGAACGGTGCAATCCTTGAGTAAATCGCGAAACCCTACAAGCGGTCGTCTCGCTCGTAAAAGCAGTGCGGCCAAAATCAGACGTCTCGCGCACGATTGCTGCGGTCGTTCGATTGGGAATTCAACGACCACTTTTTCCTTTTTAGTATCTGGTCTAGCAGTTGGTGTGCTTTCGATCGAGAGGTGCGGTCATCTGGTAGTATGCTGCGATCGTTCGATTTTGTCTCGCTTCTCTGGTTTCGCTTCTAACGGTCATAATTGCTTGTGGGGTTATAAATACCCCCAATTGCTCAAGTCAAAGTGCTAGTGCCCATTTGACATTCATAGAGCCTTGAGAGCCTTTGCATTCACTCAACACTCAAAACACTCTTGTGCATTCATTGTGAGCTTGTTGAGATACATTCAAGTGCATTCATTCTCCTAGTTGATCCATGTGCACTTGAGTGCCGTCAAGTGAAGACTTTGATTCATTACTCTTGGAGTGTTGCCGCACTCCTAGGCGGTTGGAGGTGGAGCACGGTGATCTCTTGAAGAAGATTGTGAAGAGGCGGTGCAAGCTTGTGAGTGGTTCGGTTTTCACCATCTCGGGCGGAGGAAGAACAACCATAGTGACTTGAGGAAAGGCTTAATTAGTGGAGCCGGCTTGAGGCGTCAAGCTCCCTCAGCGTGGACTAGTGAAGGCCGGCAAGTCTTGATACCACGGAAAAACATCGTCGTGTCTTTGTGGTTATCTCTAGTCTTTACCTTCCGCTTTTATATTTCTAGCTTATTATTGTGATTATTTTGTTTAGCTAGAAGTATAACTTGTTTAGACTATGTTATTAATTGGGTAAATTGTTAATTTGTTAAAAAGTTTAAAAACCTCCTATTCACCCCCCTCTAGTCGGTTATCCTTGATCCTACAGCGGTGAAATTACAGTAAAAAAGATTGCGCCACCCACATCAGTAGTAAAAAAGATCGATTTCTCCTAAAATTGATGGTAAAACCCACAAATCACCGGTATGTCGCAGATCAGACTGTGGTTGACGGTAAAATTAGTCCCGGAAAACACTGGTGCGATGGTAACAAAACTACCAGGAGGCACATGTGGGCGCATTTTCCCTCCCCCTCATGTACTTGACTATTTTTACTGTCGATTCACCCATTGTTTACTGTCCTCTTGCCCCGTTTACTATCCTCTTGCCCCGTTTACTATGTGCGAAGTTTTACTATTTGTTCCGAGTTATATTACTGTAAGTGTCATGAATTGTTACTGCTTGTATTAATACATTTTACTTTACTCCGAAATGAGTTTTACTGTACGACAAAACTTATCAATTTGTCCACTCGATCCTCATTCGTCCTGACAAAAAAAATCGCTCCCGCAGTGCCAAAAAAATGGCGAGCGATCCCATGCGTCCCACTAAACGCGCTCCCCACATAACGGATCATAAAATCCGCCCACCCCCTCCCACATTCACCCGATCATTATCACTTCTCCCCCGCCACCCCCAGCGTCCCCTTCCGACGACTCGCTTCAGACAAATCGCAGTGATAATGACTACTGGACATCCCTCTCACAGGTGCGGAGGAACCCCACTCGGCGGTGCTCATTCTCCGTCACCCGTGTCGGTCATATCTTCCTCCAGCGCATGCAGATTCCCCCGTCGTTTACTGTCATGTCCGACAGAACGGCGGGCACCCCGAGTTCCTCTACGCAGATGGCTACGCCGTTGGTAAACGTTGTACCCTTGGCTGTAAGCCCTCGACAACCAGGATCCTCTCCACGCCTCGGTCCTCACACCACCACCCACTATTTCTTCGAGCGAGATGAGGACACCCGATACCGATCAGACGTACACTCACGTATGTGTGTTTTACGGGTCTTTGCGTGTGCTTTTCCAGTATGACGCTCTATTACTAAGTTTACACTCTTCAATAATTTACTGCACTATCTACTATCAGTTACTTGTTTTGCTATTAGATATTACTTTGTTAACTGGTATTTGCTGATGTTAGGATGATGACGTTCCCGACCATATGGTGCCCCAGGTCTATATGAAGTTCGATAATCTAGGTGTTGCTTACCAGTTCTACTGTCAGTACGCGCGACATACTGGTTTTGGCGTTAGAAAGAACAGAAGCAGAAAGATGATCAATGAGTTATGTTGCAGTCTGGAGGGGAAACACGACTTCTACATATTGGAGAAGGAGCGTGAACGTTCTAAGACCTCCAAGAGGATTGGGTGCAGGCGTTCATGAAGCTGCAAAAGAGCCTGAAAGATGGCTCCGTGCGCGTTAAGTGGTTTGTGTTGGAGCACAATCACCCCCTCGTTAGGATGTCGTCCTTGGTCACGTTCATGCAATCACATAAGAACTTTGATCCCTCCTTGATGCAGCTCGTCGTCACCATGCAGGTCGATAGGGCCCCTCACAACGCTATAATGAATGTTTTGTCGGAGATGCATGGGGGGGGCAGCATAATATATCATTCACCATGTGTAACATAGAAAACAGGTTTTTACTATGTCCCATCATTGTCTTTACTGCTATAATCATGTCAATTTAACGTTCTATCCTTATTCACATCTTTACTGCTACGACCGTGTCAATTTACTGTTCTCCTCTTATTCTCGTCTTTATTGCAATGATGGTGTCGATTTACTGTTCTCCTCTACTGTCTAACCCAGGAAGGCTGTGAATATGCGTGCTAGTCATGCCGGCGATGTGAATAAGCTAATGGCTTTCTTCAAGAAGTGTCGGTCGTAGAATGACAAGCTCTACAACGACATACACGTGGATGATGACGGTGTTTTGAAGAACGTCTTCTAGAGCCATGTGAGCTGTCGCACGGAGTACGCTGACTTTGGAGACGTCGTCACGACCTACAGAACAAACCAGTACGAGATACCTCTGGCTATGTTTGTTGGCACCAACCACCATCTGTAGAACATCATATTCGGCGTCGCGTTGCTCTATGATGAGAAGACGATATCCTTCGAATGGCTGTTCAGGACGCTTCAGATTTGCATGGAGGGCAAGGACCTCGTCTGCATGCTAACTGTGATTTTCTTACTATTCTAACCTAATTACTTCATATGTCGCCCACGTTGTAGGATCAAGGATAACCGACTAGAGGGGGTGAATAGGAGGTTTTTAAATTTTTTTGACAAATTAACGAATTAAGCCAATTAATAACTTAGTCTAAACAAGTTACACTTCTAGTTGAGCAATTCAACACAAGAAATAAGCTAGAAATGTAAATATGAAAATAGTAAAGACTAGGAATAACCACAATGAGATAAGGATGTTTTTCCTGTGGTATCGAAGACTTGCCGGTCTTCACTAGTCCACGTTGAAAAAGCTTGACAACTCAAGTCGGCTTCACGAATTAAGCCTTCCCTCGATCACTATGGTTGTTCTTCCTCCGCTCCGGAGATGACGAACACCAAACCACTCACAAACTTGCACCGGGCCTCTTCACAATCTTCTTGAAGAGATCACCGTGCTCCACCGCCAAGGCCGTCTAGGAGTTTGGCAAAATTCCAAGAGTAACAAATCTATGACCTTCGCTTGACGGCGCTCAAGTGCAATAGGATCAACTAGGATGAATGAATGCACTTGAATGAACTCAACCACCTTACAATGAAAACACAAAGGGATTTTGGTGTTGAGTGAATGCTCAAGGCTCTAAGGATGTTAAATGAACACTTGTTTTTCGTTCTTGAGCAGGTGAGGGGGTATTTATACCCCCGCCAACAAATACTAGCCGATGGGACAGAAATTCCCAAATTTCAGTGAATTACGGTACTACCGCCAGCTAAGGGCTGGTACTACCGCACCCTTGTCAGAGTTCTATAATGGATATAACAGAGGCATTAAAACGTTCTGACATAGCCGTTGAAATCGTGACGCGGTATTACCGCCAACTATCATCTTGATACTACCGCTAAAGCGATCGTCTGGCTCTAAGTCTTGATACTACCGTTTCAAGTAAATTCAATCTCAGCTGAAAAACACACTTCTCTGGAAAACATATACCACTCCATTAAAAACGGAATAACCGTAGTGCGGTAGTACCATCCAAACAACGCCAGTACTACCGTTCTCAGGGTTTTGCAAATCTAGCCAAAATGGAGCTTCTCCGTAGTTTTTATACCGACACAAAACAATCAGAACAACCAAGGAACGGTAGTTCCGCTCAATACTTGCGGTACTACCGCTACGCAGTAGCGACCAGAGAACTTAGCAATTTCAAACTAGACACGTGACGGCTCAGATCAATTGGGCCGTTCGGACCACCTTTTTAACCATTCGATCAAGGACGGTCCAAATAGCCCACGGTATTACCGCCAAGAAACATGCGGTACTACCGCTCAACGGTAGTTCCGCTTCAAACGCAGGTATTACTGTGTCACTGGAGAACAGCCAAGTCCAAAATCGTGTCTTACTGGTTTTTATGTACCGCCTTTAAATAAAAGGAATTACATGGAGCTAATACTTCGCTTTAACTTCTTGATACTACCGCAACCTGAGTAATTTAGATAGCGCCTTTGAAATGAATCGCCACGTGGATGGCTCGAGATCAATTGAAACATTCGGACCACCTTTTTAACCATACGATCAAGGAAGGTCCGAACAGTCCACAGTAGTACCGCCAACAAATATGCGGTCATACCGCTAAGCGGTAGTTCCACCATTAAAGCTCTGGTACTACCGTTTGTGCTGTCAATTTTCAGAACAACTATCCAATTCAAATCCAAAAACAAATTCAAATGCATGCATGATCCTAAATTGATCCATAAGGCACAAGAACATGCTATCAAGCTACTAGTCATGATCCCTCTTAATAGTACGATATTTAACCTAATAACCTATTATCTGGTCTTCCAACAAAATCTCCTAAGATTGGTAAAATACAAAAGCATCCTAGACTATTTGTATCTTGACCTTGAGTCATTTTGATCTTCATGTAGTCCTTCAGCATGCATCTTTATGTCATCAAACTCACAAATGGGACTTAACCTTGTAAATACTCAATAAACACGTTAATCCCATATTCACATATTATCATTAATTACCAAAACAATTTTTAGGGGCCTAGATGGTTTCAATCTCCCCTTTTTTGGTAATTGATGACAACACAACTAATATGTGAGAAACATTGTGTTGAATATACCATTTGTTTTGAAACAAGTGTATATTCTTTTGATGATTTTAACAACAAAATAATTCTTGTAATGAGCTCAAATGAGTTTAGAGAATTATTTTCTTGTTAGAACCAAAATAAAGAAAGCTCCCCCTAAACATGTGCATATAAATGAAGGAACATTTTTGCAAACACATGTAGAGATTTTTGGCGGAGTTTCTTTTGCATGAAAGAACTTGAGAGATAAAAAATTGCAATGAACAAAATAAAGATTTCATTGCATAAGCATACCATAAAACATCAAGTTCAACAAGATAGCAATAAACCATAACAAAGTGATAAGCTATTACAAGCACATTTCTAAAGGCACAAAATACATCACATACGATATATATAATAGTAGCAGTCTAGCTCCCCCTAAATCTTTCTTCTCTTCTTCTTCTTCTCCCCCTTTGGCATCAAAGTACCAAAACAAATCAAGCTGCTGGATCCTGAGAGGGAAGATGTGCATCCTGAGGAGCTGAAACTGGAGCTAGAGCTGAAGAGACTAGAGAAGGAGCAGAAGGGACTGAAGCAGGAGTTGATGAAGTAGATGGCGGCCTAGATATAGGAGGACGATGAGTGTAGCGCTGAGGAGTAGTCATTAACTTCTCTATAGAGGCAATAGTCTCTGCCATGGCAGCCATCCTATTAAGGGTCTCATCTTGGAAATCATGTTGAATTGACTCCATGTCAGCAAGCTTGTTGTGCGTCTCATTTTGAAAACCAATCTGGGCTGTCTTTATTTCTTGTAAAGTGTCGAAAATCAATTGTTGATTTTGAAGAATCTATGCAAGTGTCACTTGATTTTGAGCACCAACTTCAGCTGCCTCCTCTGGAGCATCTTCTTCTTGCTGTTCTCTGCGAATTGGATGACCTTCCCTGGGCTTATATGGCTTGTGAGAAGAACTCAAGCCTCCATGATACTCAAACTTGCTAAGTATCAAAGCCATAATGTAGTGAGCATGGTAAATCCTCTTGACTCTATCATTCTTTGAGTTAGCTATGCCCTGAATAATGACATCTATCACATCAAATTTTCTTCCATTCATAATATTGTCAATAATATTCCATGCATACCCTCTTACTGCATCAAAGTTCCCACTCTTGGGATAGAAGGTGTGATTAATAATCCTATTAATCAAACTTGGAATGGGCTTGAGACCATAGATCTTTCCTGGAGTATACCTAACATTTGGATCATAAAAGTCTGTCCATGCTGGAGCTAGCAATGCAAGCCTATCAAAGAGTTTCTCCCATTGGCCAGACTGTTGAGTTCTCAAGACTATCTCAAAATCTGCTTTGGTGCACTCCAAGAGGGTTGTGACTGTCATCCACTTCATCTTTGCAAAATCTGGATCGACATGAACTGTAGCATAGAACTGTCTTATAATATCCTCATCATAATTATTTCGCAGTTCTACAAGATCATGAAGACCAACCATTTGAAACAACTTGTACATACCATTATATTTCTCCAAAGAATTAATGTGCTCCCAATTGATCCACTTGGGGTCTGCAAATTTTCTATGATGACTGTACAACTGATCATACACTTGCTCTTGAAACTTTGTATGAAATCTTAGATTGACGGAGTTTGAAGTGAAATGGTATTGATTTAAGTGACGCCTAATTGCAAACTCATCCGCTGTAATCAGTCTTAAATTAGTTGGAACTTCTTCAGGATCTCCCATTTCTTCATCTGAGGCAATAGGGATATCTGATTCTGTCTCATGCTTAGATTCATCTTGAGAAAGGTTGTCCTCAATTTCTGGATCATCTGCTGCTGGACCCTTCCCTCTATCTTGAATAGCCTTTCGACGGACTTCTAGAACTTGGGATGAAGAGGATTGACCTCTACCGGCGCCGATGGTCTTGCGAGAGGTGCCTCTGGTTCTTGGCATCTTTTCAAAGAGAGGATAAGTTATAAGAGGTTCAAAAGATCAAGTAAACAGAATCAATTTTGAAAGGAATGGTTTTTCTGTTTCTGTCAAAAATCGGTACTACCGCCGTTTCAATGCTGGTACGATCGCATCGCAGTGATACCGTGCTCAAGGAACGGTAGTTCCGGTTTTTCGGACTGAATCCTAGGTTATGAAGATTAATGAAATTCTTGATGTTTCTTTTGGATTGAATCCACATGATAGATGTATAAACATCATAAAACATCAATTCAATAACTTTTGCCCACAGGAAACACACAAAATCATTCACATTCTAAATTAACCCTAAAAGTGACCTAGGGTTTCAAATCCGGGTAAAACAGGGATTAAAAGAGATTTTACCTTGAGGATTGAAGGAGTGAAACCCAAAGATGCAATGAAATCAACAGGAATGAGAAGAAATCCAAAGAACTATGCAAATCTTTGAGAGGATTTTGGGGTTCTTTGGTGAGAAGAGAGAGAGAGGACGAGAGAAGTGAAATGGTAGAGCTTTGCGGTAGAACCGTCAGGCGCAGTAAAGACACAAGTTGAAATAGTAACCGCAAGGAGTTACTGCCCATTTTCCAAACCGACGCGATATTACTGCTCTTTTACCGTCGATAGTACCGCACTGCGGTCATACCGTGGTTACAACACCGGTTGTACCGCTCTGCGGTCGGACCACGCTTAACTCGCCGGTAGTTCCGATTTTCCTGGAACTTTAGGATTTTTCTCTGGATCTTTGAGAATTATGCAAATGATCCTTAGTTTTGCACACAAATAAATATCATTTAGGATCATTATGCATTGAATAAACTAATGTCTATATAAGAACATAATTTTTATGATCATACTCATCTTTTAATAAAAGTTTTTTTAAAAAAAATTCATGAAATAGTCAAATAACATCAAATGAAGCACAATATATGAGGCAAGAGTTCAAACAACATTTGAATAGTCTATGACATTTAACTCATTCCTCAATTTGCGAAAGCGTCCTTCATCTAATGGCTTAGTCAAAATATCCACTAATTGGTCTTCAGTTCGTATGTGGCTAATCTCAATATTTCCTTTGCTCACACGATCTCTTAAGAAATGGTGGCGAATATCTATATGCTTAGTTCTTGAGTGTTGGACAGGATTATTCGCTATTTTCACTGCACTATCATTGTCACACAATAGAGGCATTTTGTCGAATTTAATTCCATAATTCATCAATGTTTGCCTCATCCATAGCAATTGAGCACAACAACTTCCTACGAAAACATATTCGGCTTCAGCGGTGGATAAAACTATGGAGTTTTGTTTCTTGGATGACCATGATACTAGAGATCTTCCTAAGAATTGACAACTACCCGAGGTACTTTTTCTATCCACTTTACAACCCGCATAATCAGAATCCGAATATCCAATTAAATCAAATTTAGCACATTTAGGGAACCATAGGCCAATGCTAGAGGAAAGCTTTAAATATCTTAGTATTCTTTTAACGGCCATTAAATGACACTCTTTTGGTGTTACTTGAAAACGTGCACATATGCAAACACTAAACATGATATCGGGCTAGATGCGGTAAGATAAAGCAAGCTACCAATCATGGATCTATAAAGCTTTAAATTTACCGGTTTACCTCCCTCATTTAGGTCGAGATGACCGTTGGTTACCATGGGAGTCTTGATGGGTTTTGCATCCTTCATGCTAAATTTCTTGATCAAATCTTTTGCATACTTAGTTTGGCTCACGAAGGTTCCATCTTTGAGTTGCTTGATTTGAAATCCGAGGAAATAGCTCAATTCTCCAATTATGGACATTTCAAATTCCCTAGACATCATATCACCAAATTCTTTGCAAAAATCTTGGTTAGTAGACCCGAATATGATATCATCAACATAAATTTGACAAACAAAGAAATCATCATCTATAACTTTAGTAAATAAAGTTGAATCAATTTTTCCGATTTTGAATCCTTTTGAGACTAGAAAATCTTTAAGGTGCTCATACTATGCTCTAGGAGCTTGTTTAAGACCATAGAGTGCCTTGGAGAGTTTATAGACATGATTTGGATTCTTTGGATCTTCAAAACCGGGAGGTTCTTCAACAAAGACAAGTTCGGATATTTTTCCATTTAAGAAAGCACTTTTGACATCCATTTGAAATAACTTAATATCAAAGCATGATGCAAAAGCAAGCAATATCCGAATTGACTCAAGCCTAGCTACGGGAGCAAAGGTTTCACCAAAATCTAAACCTTCGACTTGTAAATAATCTTGAGCGACCAACCTTGCTTTGTTTCTTACAACCAAACCATTCTCATCTTGCTTATTCCGAAAAACCCATTTAGTACCAATTACATTGTGTTCTTTGGGTCGATCCACCAATGTCCAAACTTTGTTCCGGGTGAAGTTGTTAAGTTCTTCATGCATCGCGTTCACCCAATCCGGATCATCAAGCACTTCTTCTGTGTGCTTTGGCTCAACAGAAGAAACAAAAGAGTAATGTTCACAAAAAGAAGCGACACGAGAGCGAGTTTGAACACCCTTACTTACGTCACCCAATATTTGATCTATTGGATGATCTTTCGCAATAGCGTTGTGGATTCTTGGTGGCAGATTGGATGGTTGATTTGTAGTGGAAGAAGATGGTTCAACTTGAGTAGAGGATGATGGATTATCTTCGGACTTAATGTCGCCTATTTGCATATGCTCCATTGCTTTTCTTAAGACTTCATTACCTACATCATCCAAATTCTCATGCTCTTCTTGAGTGCCATTAGTCTCATCGAATTGCACATCATGTCTTTCTTCAACTAAACCGGAGTTTTGGTTAAAGACACGATATGCTTTGCTATTAGAAGAATAACCAAGTAAGAAACCAACATCTTAACGTCTATCAAATTTTGAAAGACGAACACCCTTCTTCAAAATATAACATTTGCAACCAAATACTCGAAAATAAGAGATGTTTGATTTTCTTCCTACAAGAAGCTCATAAGAAGTCTTTTTCAAAAGATGATGCAAATAAAGCTGATTTATGGCATGACAAGCGGTGTTAATTGCTTCCGCCCAAAAGCTATCGGAAGTATTATACTCATCAAGCATTGTCCTAGCCATTTCAATTAAAGTTCGATTTTTCCTTTCTACAACTCCATTTTGCTCTGGAGTGTAGGTTGTGGAAAGTTCATGCTTTATTCCAAGTTCATCATAAAAGTCTTCAACTTTAGTATTCTTCAACTCGGAACCATTATCACTGCGAATTTTCTTTATTTTGAAATCAAATTCATTTTGAGCCCTTTTTGCAAAACTTTTGAAAATGCCGGAGGTTTCACTCTTGTCATCTAGGAAGAATACCCATGTGTATCTAGAGTAATCATCCACAATGACTAAACAATAGTTATTACCCCCGACACTCTTATATGTTGTTGGCCCAAACAAATCCATATGTAAGAGTTTCAATGATCTAGAAGTTGACATGATACTTTTGGAAGGATAAGAATTAGCGACTTGTTTTCCAGCTTGACAAGCACTACAAAGTCTATTTTTCTCAAACTTCACATCTTTCAAGCCAACAACTAAATCATGTTTGAAAAGCTTTTTGAGTTGAATTATCCCAACATGAGCTAACCTTCTATGCCAAAGCTAACCCAATGAGGTTTTTGCCAATAAGCAGGTTTTTAAACAAGATTCATTTGAGCTAAAATCAACCAAATAAAGATTTCCAAACCTAAAACCTTTGAAGACTAAAGAGCTATCTTTTGCATTTGAAATGGTTACACCTTCACAAGAGAATGAGCAAATTAATCTAAGATCACAAATTTGAGCAACCCATAGCAAATTAAAACCTAATGATTCTACTAAAGATATATTAGAAATGGAAAGGTCATTTGAGATAGCAATTTTACCCAATCCTATTATCTTTCCTTTGCTATTATCGTCAAATATGATCTTGTCTACTCCTTTTCCATTCTCGAATGTGGTGAATATCTTTCTATCACCGGTCATGTGTTGAGTGCATCCACTATCAAGCATCCAATATTTTTCACCGGTTTTATAGTTCACCTACAAAACAAGAATCAAGTTGTTGAACATGTCTTATTTCCTAGCACTTATGGCAATACTTATCATTTTGCCTCACAAACCTTGTAGGCTTGTTTGTCGGCTTCTTACCTTTCTTAGGTACATACCCAAGACATTCCTTATTGAATGAGCACCTTTGCTCGTTCAAAAGCTTGTCAAGAGTAGCCTTACCCTTAAAACACATTTCCAAGCTTTTGTTTAGCTTGGTCACTTGCTCTTTTAGCTCATTGTTCTTAACAATAAGCTTAGCATCATTTTGCTCAACATTAACATGATTAGCATTAATACTAGAGCAACATGGTATAGTGATAGGATCATTACATGAAATAGATGCACTAGTTTTAGCAATTTCTATACTAGGCATATCATCCATAATATCACATGTAATTCATATACTAGAGCAAGACTTGCTTGAATATTCTTAGATAAGCAAGTCATGAGCTTCCTTTAGCCCCCCATAAGGATCTTTTAGAGAAATAAACTTTCTATTCAAGACCTTATATTTTAACTTTTCTTTTCCAAGATATTCATTTAAGTCTTCAAGCATATCCATTAATTCATCATAAGTTGGTTTATCATTATCAATGGATTTTACCTTATCCCCTTTTGCCATGAGGCAAGTAGGAGTGGAGAATAGCGAAGGAGCTTCCTTGATGGCGATGCCAACGAGTCCCTTCTTCTTGGGAGACTCATCCTCATCGGAATCAAAGTCGCTTGATTCATCATTTGAATCCCACTCTCTAATATGGGCTTCATGCTTGCCATCTTTGTAAAGCTTCTTAAAAAGCTTCTTCTTGCCACTATACTCCTTCTTCTTGAATGACTTTCCCTTGTCATCCTTATTTGCGGGGCAGTGGAAAGCAATGTGCCCCTTCTCTTCACAATTATAGCACCGAATGTTGCTATAGCAATTTTTGTCATTTGAGGATTGCTCTTTCTTGTACTTGTCAAAGTTGAAACTTCTATTAGGGCGTCTCTTTATGAACTTCTTTATTCTTCTTACGAGAAATGCATACTCCTCGTCGGAGTCTTCTTCTTCATCCTCATCATCACTTGATTCCACTTTGACCTTGAAAGCGGTAATCTTCTTCTTTGAGGAAGATGTCTCCAAGCGCTCTTCCTTGTCCTTCTTGAACAACTCATTGGTGATGAGGTTGCCCAAAAGTCCCGTTGGCATTATTCTCGGCAATTCGGGAGAGTTGAGAAATAACGTCACCAACGTCTCATACTTGTCCGGAAGAGCCCTAAGAATCTTGCGCACAATGTCAACATCAAGAAGGTTAGTCCTAAGCCTTTTGAGCTCATTCACAATGTTGTTGAGTCTTGAATACATCTTATTGATGTTTTTATGAGGCAACATTATGAAGTTCTCATATTTGATTCGAAACCTATGCAATTTGACTTCTTTGAGCGTGGATGTTCCCTCATGGATTTCCAAGAGGGTGGTCCAAATATCATGAGCGGTTTCCAAATTGCTCACTTTATTGAACTCATCCGCGTTCAAAGCGCCAAAGAGAGCGTTCATAGCTTGGGCATCTAAATGAGCGTTACATGCCTTTTAATCCGTGGGAAGTAGTGGATTAAGAGGCATGACATAGCCCTCATTTACGATTTTCCAAATGCTTGGACTCATGGCCTTTAAATAAATTGACATTCTAATTTTCCAATAAGCATAATTAGAGCCATCAAATAAAGGAGCCTTTCCTATAGTAATTCTCTCACTAGCCATCATTTTCTCTCTTAGACGGTTAAGTCTAAATCAATGAGAGACCAAGCTCTAATACCACTTGTAGGATCAAGGATAACCGACTAGAGGGGGGTGAATAGGAGGTTTTTAAACTTTTTGACAAATTAACGAATTAAGCCAATTAATAACTTAGTCTAAACAATTTACACTTCTAGTTGAGCAATTCAACACAAGAAATAAGCTAGAAATGTAAATACGAAAATAGTAAAGACTGGAATAACCACAATGAGACTAGAATGTTTTTCCCGTGGTATCGAAGACTTGCCAGTCTTCACTAGTTCACATTGAGGAAGCTTGACAACTCAAGCTGGCTCCATGAATTAAGTCTTCCCTCAACCACTATGGTTGTTCTTCCTCTGCTCCGGAGATGATGAACACCAAACCACTCACAAGCTTGCACCGGGGCTCTTCACAATCTTCTTGAAGAGATCACCATGCTCCACCGCCAAGGCCGTCTAGGAGTTTGGCAAAACTCCAAGAGTAACAAATCTATGACCTTCGCTTCATGGCGCTCAAGTGCAATAGGATCAACTAGGATGAATGAATGCACTTAAATGAACTCAACCACCTCACAATGAAAGCACAAAGGGATTTTGGTGTTGAGTGAATGCTCAAGACTCTCAAGGCTCTAAGGATTTTAAATGAACACTTGTTTTTCGTCCTTGAGCAGGTGAGGGGGTATTTATACCCCCACCAACAAATACTAGCCGTTGGGACAGAAATTCCCAAATTTCAGCGAATTGCGGTACTATTGCCGGCTAAGGGCCGGTACTACCGCACCTTTGTTAGAGTTCTGTAACGAATATAACAGAGGCATTAAAACGTTCTGACATAGCCGTTGAAATCGCGGCGCGGTATTACCGCCAACTATCATGCGGTACTACCACTAAAGCCGGTCGTACCGCTCCTAAGTACGGTACTACCGTTTCAAGTAAATTCAATCTCAGCTGAAAAACACACTTCTCTGGAAAACATATACCACTCCATTAAAAACGGAATAACCGTAGTGCGGTAGTACCGTCCAAACAACGCCGGTACTACTGTTCTCAGGGTTTTGCAAATCTAGCCAAATTGGAGCTTCTCTGTAGTTTTTATACCGCCACAAAACAATCGGAACAACCGAGGAATGGTAGTTCCACTCAATACTTGCGGTACTACCGCTACGTAGTTTCAAACTAGACACGTGGACGGCTCAGATCAATTGGGCCGTTCGGACCACCTTTTTAACCATTCGATCAAGGATAATCCAATGCGACCCGATATACCGCCAAGAAACATGCGGTACTACCGCTCAACGGTAGTTCCACTTCAAACGCCGGTATTACTGTGTCACTGGAGAACAGCCAAGTCCAAAATCATGTCTTACTGGTTTTTATGTACCGCCTTTAAATAAAAGGAATTACCGCGGAGCAGTACTTCCACTTTAACTTGCGGTACTACCGCAACACAGAGAAATTTAGACAGCGCACTGAAATGAACTGGCCACGTGGATGGCTCAGATCAATTGGGCCGTTCGGACTACCTTTTTAACCATACGATCAAGGAAGGTCCGAACAGTCCACGGTAGTACCGCCAACAAATATGTGGTCATACCGCTGAGAGGTAGTTCCACCATTAAAGCTCCGGTACTACCGTTTGTGCTGTCAATTTTCAGAACAACTATCCAATTCAAATCCAAAAACAAATTCAAATGCATGCATGATCCTAAATTGATTCATAAGGCACAAGAACATGCTATCAAGCTATTAGTTATGATCCCTCTTAATAGTACGATATTTAACCTATTATCCGATCTTCCAACAAAATATCCTAAGACTGGTAAAATACAAAAGGATCATAGACTACTTGTACCTTGACCTTGAGTCATTTTGATCTTCATGTAGTCCTTCATCATGCATCTTTATGTCATCAAATTCACAAATGGGACTTAACCTTGTAAATACTAAATATACACGTTAATCTCATATTCACATATTATCATTAATTACCAAAACAATTTTTAGGGGCCGAGATGCTTTCACATGTTTACTGTCTATCGCATGCGTGTTTTCTGTAGCTGGGCTGAATATACCATTAATGTTGGTATTTACTGCGTCTCTATCATAGTTTTACTGCCTAATGTGTTTCATTATACTACAGATTAGGACCCTGCCATGAAGGCTGCCATCCCACGCGTCTTCCCCCCCACACAGTACCGGATGTGCAGGTGGCACGTGTTGAGAAAGTACAAGCAGAACCTGAACAAGCTATACACGGAGCATAGCGGGCTGCAGGAACATTTAGTTTCCGTCATTTACTACTTTCTACTGTCCATTTTACTGCTCCGTGTGTGATAGTTTACTTTCCCCAAAAACTTTTGATGTACTACGCGCTAAGCACTACTAGCCTCACACGATTCTCTTGTATGTACAAAAAGTAAACGTTCATAACAGTAAAATAGGTGACGAGTGTAGTAAAAAATTGTATGATGGTTTTGTGTGGTTGTTGGCAATACGCTTATTACTACGAAAAAATCACATGTGGTATATTTTGTTTATGTCAGATGTGACGCCTAACGTCTCTGCCACGGGGTATTGAGGGTCCTTGCCACTAACTACACACAAAGTCCGTTGTGACATGATGATAATACTTGAAATTATGTTCGACGTAATTACTGTGGTATGCTCTATAAGTTACTACCGGATAGGACATCATGCATCGGGGGAGATAGTGGAAGCGCGACCCGATAAAAAAAATAAATGTATGTGATTCGGCAGTAAGACACATTACAACTTTACTATTCTAGCCGTTATATTTTACTATCAAACGTACGAGCTTGAAAAAATCACATCTCGCAAATAGACAATAAATATGATTCACGAAAATCTGTCACGTCTCATATCAATTACCGTCATATCAAATCCTGCGCGGGTGCGGACGTTTCTGGTCTGCCAACTGTAGTGGCTGGGTGTCCGTATGAGGATTGCGCACGCGCGTCACACCTGACCTAAGTCGTGTACGGTGGACTGACTAGACGTAGAATATGCTACACTTAGCCAGAGAATAGTACACACACGGTGATGATAGTGCACTAATTGTGGCGGTAGCTAGCAGGCCTCTCTCAAGTCTCAACAAGCATGGATCCATGCATAAAAATTCAAAGCTAAGATGGACCACCATGTTGAGAGGAGGATAAATTTACTCATGCTATCGCTTATCTATGTCAATGTCACTAACCTGCGAGTTTGAGTTTAACTAATATAGGAACGAGCTAGACACTTCTAACACCCATGATGCATTAGCCATATTATAGTGGTGAGAAAAAGCCTAATCCAAATTCATATAGCTTTGTGTTACGATCGCAAAAACAATCTTATAACACATGTCATCAAACCAGTCGTGCAGCCGCGTTGAACCCGTAGGGTCAATTGACGACCTAGTTTTTCCCTTCTTTTAAAAAAAGTGTCGAAAATAAGTGATAATTAGTGGGAATTGGAAAAAAAACAAAGCAAATTTTATAAGAATTAACACTATAGGAAGAGATAACCACATATTTGACCCATAGGTTGAAGTCGGCATGGGATTACGAGCGCGAAACTCGTACTCTTCTTCCATGCCAGCTGCAAGACAAATGACGTAGCACGAACTAGCAAGGTAAGGCGTCTATTCGCGCCATCACTCTTCCATCGAACTCTTCCCAGCCCTCTCAAACCGAAGTTTTTTTTTATTAATTAACTTTTTTAAAATTTTATTTTAAAGCTAATCTTGCGAACTTTATTTCTAATTCTGACTCTTTTGGTCACGCCACCATCCGTGATGTGAAAAAATAACACTGTCACGTCAGCCCGCATCTGAGCAAGCTCTTGTCATGCCACCACCCGTGACGTGACAATGTTGTTTGACGTGATAAAAAGTACCATTTTAATGGACTTATCCTATAACGTAACAATATTGTTTTGTCATCGATACGGATGGTGGTGTGACCAAAAGAGTCAGAATTGAAAATAAAATTCACCAGGAGTTAACTTTAAAATAAAATTAAAAAAGAATTAATTATTAAAAAGTTCCAAACCGAAAAGGAAAACTCCTCCCAACGGCAAAGCACTATTTATCCATAGAAAAAAGAAGAAAAAAAAAACACATTTTGTGCTACCAAACTCCAAATAGCAATTGGACAAACCGAAAAGGAAAACTCCTCCCAACGGGAAAGCACTATTTATTTATAAAAAAGGAAAACACTATTTGTGCTACCAAAATCCAAATAGCAGTTGGACATTCCTGCTAATTAACCTAATTTCCATGTGGTCGGTCAAAATCATCCACGTGGTTGGATTCAATACAGAGAATCTAAGGTGTATGTTATTATGAGCGATCTTTATCGTCCGATAAAAAATCAAAGGTCGAGATCAATACTTATAATGTTTTTGCTATAGTGGTTTTTGCTAAAATAAAATTGATATAGTAAATTTTTACTGTTGTTATAGTACCACTGTAGATTATTATGCATACACTTATAAAACAATGTTTACATAGTGATCTCGCAGTAAAGCAGCGGATCCGGATCCGCTTCACTCGCTTCCGCTCCCCGCACCTGGGCGGTAAACCGCCGGGCCCACCTCCCCCCGCCCCGCCCGGCCCCCACAAACAGCCTACCGCTCGTTGGCCGCGACCCACGCCAAAACACGCGAACGCTCACTAGAGAGAGAAAAGGGGAGCGAGCTGCGAAGCGAAGACTTGGAGAGAGGGAAGGGGAGCCTAGGAGGTGAGGTGAGGTGGTGGGGCGGAGGCGAAGCTAGCTTTGGGCGCGCCGGCCTCCTCGCTGACGGCGAGGGGAGCGGGCGCGGCGGGCGGCGAGGCGCCGTTCCACCCACCGACCGGCACCACGGCGGCGGCGGCGGCAGCGGAGGCCAACGGCGGGGGAGGGGACCCCGCGGCGGCGGTGAGGCGGCGGTGGGATCTGCCCGGCAAGGGGGCGGACAACACGTAATGGCGCTGCTCTCTTTGGGTGGCGGTGGCGGTGTTATTTTTTTTTTGGGTGGGGGGTTCTGTTTTGGTGCTATGTTTCTCGAGCTGGTCGGTGGATCTGGGTGGCTCGGCGATCGATTCGGGGGAAGTTTTGGTGGTTTTGTTTGGTTGGTAGGGGGTGGATTAGGGTTTGGTGTGTGCGGGGAAGGCTTTGGCTTTTGAATGGTTTCCTTATCTTGTGCTAGTTCAAATGCCTTTTTTTTCTTCTGAAAAATAAAACAACGGTACGAATGGTCGGCGTTCTAATCACATTTTTAGTTTGCGTCGATGACTTGGGCGGGGAAATGGTTTCCCTGCAAGCAATGCAGTTTTGAAGGCGCGCTCGTGTTGATCTTTAAATAATCCGTGCCAATTGGGGCTTTGCCTGGCCATTGTAGGATGTATTTGTTTTGCAAGTGCGCTAGAATTCCACGAAAGTATGTAAATGATGTGGTGTTGAACCTAACTGTGGCTAATTTTATACTTCTCGCGTCACATCTCGGAGGCATTTTTTAAAAAAATTGTAAGATGTGTAGACCTTGCTGTTTCTAATCTATTTGTTGTGATGAATTTGTGATTTTGTCTTAGTGGCCATGATGTTAGGATTGCCCCGTCTGAAATTTTAAATTGCTCCCGTGGAATATTGTATGGTGACACGATGATTCATAGTTTATTAATCCTACAAATGCCCTTTGGTATTTATTGTCAGGATAAGTTATTCCTACAGATAATGGTCATCAATCTTGAATATTTCAATATTCAAAGTGATCTTTGCACATTGTTTACAATACTCGAAATATAATTCTTGTGAGGAGTTTGGAGCTTGTCATGGTTCATATTCCGGGGAGTTGCCTAGGGTGACACTCATGTAAATTAACTAGCCGAGTGCTCGTGTGTTGCAACAGATTTCAAATAAACATAATATAAGTTATAATCTTAGAAAACCAATATGAATAAGGTACTTATCCCCACAAATGAAAGTTTTATACATAATTTGCATCTAATCAACAAGCCACATGCACAACTAATCTAATTATCCACAGAAGATCTTTCAAGTAACTTATGCACATATTTATCCACAAAAGATTCCACCAACTCAAGAGGTGGGGTGGTGGATGGCAGACTCACCAACATCACCAAGTCCTTCTTTTATAATAATAAAGATAAAGATATATTGTCACCGAGAAATTCTGTTTGCTATAAGGTCAACGAGCAAATAAGTACATTGTACTAATTCACAATTGGAATTTGGAAGGATGAAGAGACAGATCACCAAATGTACCGACAATTTCTTCGAGTTTAGACAACAGATCTTGGTTAGAACTTATGAAATGCATTTGTAGTCTTTGTGATGTGTGTGCTTTTGGAAAGTTTAGATTATATAACATGCTTTTTTTTATGATTGCTCTACATGTACATAACTCTTGTTAGGATTTTAGCATAGTTGGAATTCTTCAGCTTGTAGTAGGGCATAGTTGCTTGCATGTCATTACTAATTCATATGATTGTCTAGTTATTCTTTTTAATTTTCAATAATATAGTTGAAAGCACTATATTAGATTATTGTTTTGACTCTATAATTGTACTGTTATTCTCTCTGATTTAAACTGCAAGGGTCTTGCAGGCTCCAGCTGCACAGTCATACATGTATTTATACTTTTTAAATTTCGTGCAGTCCAATGGGGAAAGAGGTTGTAGAAATGTCCGCAGATGAAGAATCAGATTGTGTGGTTATATGTCCACCGAATGGAAAAACTGATCATGAGGAAGTTATGAGTGCCAACCATGATGAAGATTCTGCAAAAGGGCAAGAAACCCTTTCTGTAGACTCACATATGGATGGTAATGCTCAGGAAGACATGCCTGAAAATCAATATTCGCCGAAGCTGATTGATCAACATAAGTCTTCTGAGTCCTCTCTTCCCAATTCACCAACAAAGCCTGGTATAACTGGACAGAAAGGCTCTAACCATACTGTTCCTCAGTCGTTCGCTCTTGCAACCGAAAGGATTTCTGGAGAAGGAAATTTTACTCCAGTGGCTCATCCCACGAGCAACGCAGAAAAACTTTCTGACAAAAGCAGCACCTCGCCGGCAAGCATGACAAAGAAGGTCTGATAATCATCTGTACTCTCTTTCACATCGTATAATCCATGCTTCATCCGCTTCTTTGCCATATAATCTCCTGGATATTATTGTTTTTTAGAAGAAATCTCCTGAATTATTATCATGCTGGTATTATCTCGAGAAATTTATGAATGTGTTACTTTCAGGGGTAGGCTATCTTTCACTTGAAATGATACCAAGATACTTTCCATTGGGCAATTAGGATGGTGTCTTTGGAAGATCATCCACAACTATCTTGACTTTGTTGCATTAACCTGAACCAATGCACGTCAGACTTTTTATTAGCATAAGAGTTTTTCTGTTTACCTGGCTGTGACTCTGATTTTATATGGCATACACTGTAGTAAGATTTCGAGATATGAAATCAGGCAATCCTGTTAACAAAAAAGTACTGACTATGGTTCGCAGAGTCCATCAGTGACACCCAGGAAGCCTTTGCAATCTGACAATACTTCCCACAGTCAAGAAGAGGACTCATATTCTGTTACTTCTTCGTATCCTTTTTCCCTGATACGCCTTTCATTGAGTTTCTCCTGTTGGCCTTATTCTTGTAGTGTTTATGTTGTTATGCATTGACATCCACAATCTTTACATATAGGCATATAAGCTAGAATAAGAATGGAACTACAATTCTGCATGTTTGTGAATATTTTGTTCGTTGAACCACCAAACCCCACAAAATTGCCTAGATAACTCTTTTTTCAGATGTCTTTATGGCGCTTTCCTCATTTATATTAGGCTTTTCCTGAGCTTTGTACAGAACTGTAACTTCAGCAAGAGCTGGAAAAACTAAGAAGACAACAGTTCCTGTTGCACCTACTTTTATATGTGGTAATCGTATTGAGAAGAGGGGGGAGGTATGTGTGTAGTTTATCATACTGTATCGAGAACTTATGTATTCAGTCTAGTAATCATGATTTTCTTGATTCTTCAGTTTTACACAAAACTGGAAGAGAAACGCAAGGCTTTGGAAGAGGAGAAACTTGAAGCAGAGGCCAGGAAAAAGGTAGTCCTTCTCTGGTTTATGCTGTGGGATTGCTTCACTGCAGGTTTTATTTCTGTTTCGTTTTTATTTCTATAGAACCATTGTAGTAGTGGCATCCCGAAAAACACAATTATACAAGCTGGGCTATTCCTAATATATTGAAAAGCTATAGTTGCATTTTTTGGAATACTAGAGGGCTTATACAGCTACTTTTCTGACTTCACCTCCAAATTGTGCTTTATTGAAGCTATGTTTTTTTGGTACAACACCATGAATCCTGCCTTGTCTTTTGAAATACTAGTTACTTGAAAAATTAAAAATCCCCAGTTTAATATATTCCATTAATCTTCAAAAAAAAAATCCATTCTTTCTGGTTTTGTTTTTATGTAAATGGGATCTCAAAACTTTTTGAGCTTGCATTTGGCTATTGTGATGAAAGGCTAAAAGCATGATAATTGATAAATTAGGACATGCTTGCAGTCTCTCGATGACTTAAACATCTGAACAAATCTAACGAATTTTTCTTTTCTATTCACTAACATTCAATTGTGCCATAGTGGTACGGATCCGTTGAGTAGTTAAATCAACCTTTTCTTCTTCTTTTTTTACATAAACACCCACGCCAGATTTTGAACTTGTTCTAAATGCAGTTGTTGCTTATTCAGAAAAATCAGATTGGCTTTTATCATGAAATTTCATCCCTTAATTCGATTGGGAAAGACTAATAACACTCGGAAAACATCAGTCATTGGAACCTGAATGTCTGAGAAAGTACCTCTCGTAGGTTTGTTCCTCTGACAGACATCACGTGATATCCCTTAACACGGACCCGGGCAGTCTTTCAAAGTTCAAATGAGGCACCGAGTCACTGACTATGGCTTGTGCCATGTTATTAGACACCTCATGTAGGACTTGTTACCGACTACTGAACATGGCCCTTGCTGTATTGTTATGTATGGCTTTATACCGAGTATGGTTTCTGCTGTGTTGTTAGACATGCTATGTATGACTGGCAGTTGTACAAACAGGTCAGAAGATCTGTTAATTAATTTGATTTTAACTCCTGCATATCGAGTCTGTTTATTGGATGCTCATATTTATTCAAATCATTTTGCTAGCTGTTGTTGCCGTTGTTTCTCATTTGCCCCACTTTTATAGGAAGAGCAAGAAGAAGCTCTAAAACAACTAAGAAAGAACCTGGTTATTAGAGCAAAACCCATGCCAAGCTTCTACCAAGAGGGACCCCCACCGAAGGTTGAACTTAAGAAGGTAATGTGCTTAGTTTTCTCTTGCTAAGATATCCTAATGAAATTATTTATATTTTGCATTGTTCAAATTGAGTAGTAAATTCTGAAGCATTTTAACTTTCTACTGTACAAGATAGGTTATTTTAATGGGGAACACCTGTATACCACTGAGGACCGAGATTATGTGAGGTCTTCTATTTATTTCATTAGTTATTCCACACTGTCTTGTGTCTTCTAGGCTTTACTCACTTTGCTTAAATTTGCTTTTTTGGTATACTGCTTTTCTTTGGGTATCAAGGGACTAGTCCATATTGGGATCGTCACCCAATATTATTCCCTTGTATTATTGATGTTCTGGTACACTGCACATTAGCACAAGAAGTGTTTACTTGAAGCAATGATTATTCTATTTTCATGATGTATATTACTCATTGTTCTTATGGTTGAACATAATTTTAACTCAAGCGGTAAATTTTCTGAATTCATCACTGTTCAGATTTTCCCATTTAATTGACTTGATCTACAGAACTATACAGTCTTTCTTACTCAACAACAGGTCATGTTCCTACCCCAAAAATGGTATTTATATTGTTAAATTAGGCAAAAAGTTGAATGAACAACAAGCAGTATAAGAGATGTTCTTAGCTCTTACAATACCAAAGAATAGCTAATGTAAATGCATATTATATCTTCGAGCATAGCAATTGTTATGACAAAATGTTGTCTGAAGCATTGTCATGTAACCTGGTGATAAGCATGATAAGCTCGACAGCCTTTAGCATGCACAGTGTTAGTCTTCACCTTTGCTGTTTATTTATAGGTGCCTCCAACGCGTGCCAAATCACCAAAATTGACACGGAGAAAGAGCTCCAGCGACACCCCTCATACACCAGAGGGAGGAAATGGCAACGCAGTATGTTGCCGGTTGCATCGTCACAGCATCGGGAACTCCAAAGATGGTAACAGCAGGGCACAGTGTTCGCCAAAGAGCTCTCCGAAGACTGGAGTAGCTACAAAAACCAGAACGACCAAGTCTGTCATGAAGAATGTGGGGCAGCCAGGTGCTGCAAATGTTGCTGTACAAACCTAACTCATGAGCCATTCCCATCCCCCTGCCATTTTTCATTTTAATTTATACCTCACATCACCAAAAGACGGCCTCATGTCCCGACAACAGTGTGTTTGTTGCTGGATTTATTTTTGCATTCTCCTTGTAAGAATCTTGGTACCGAGACCATGCGCTGTTCTGTGTTGTAAATTTGTTGAGGGTTTTTGTAAGGAGTAACTGAGTCAGTTCTGTGAGAACTAATCTGGCAGCCGATAAGCTGTTGGAATGACATTGTTGTTGATGTATGGCGGTGTTCGCAGATCCTACGGTATTGTATGTAAGCAATCACTTATTATGGGCAAAGGAACTGTGATTGTTGAGAATGTTGCAGAATCTGTCAAGTTCCATATTTCAAGAATCGTTGTCGATTTGAAATTGGGGATGGACATTTTAGCCTAATACTTCATGTATTGGAAGTTTACCTGTTTCCACGAATGGCTATTGTCTAATATAAAAGAACTGTGATATGTAGTTATAGCAT
This sequence comes from Phyllostachys edulis, assembly GCA_036346405.1. Taxonomy (NCBI): domain Eukaryota; kingdom Viridiplantae; phylum Streptophyta; class Magnoliopsida; order Poales; family Poaceae; genus Phyllostachys; species Phyllostachys edulis. The sequence continues at coordinate 15,653,068 of CM070558.1, forward strand.
ATCTGTTGGACAGGTGAAACTCTGATGACCAAAAATTACTTGAGGTAGTAATGTCTCGGCATTATTTCAGATATGGGAGCATGATTTTTTTACACTCAAATTATCATTAAAGATTAAGCTCCAAACTTGTACGATTTGGTTGGCAAGATCTGACTTCGTGCAAAATTGACTTCGCTGGATCTTCAAATCATTCCTCAAATTTTTCAACTGACGTGAGCTAACTGAGGAAGCCATGCGAAAGGCAGACCAAACATGCACGCTACCGACCATTTATCAGCATGTGCGTACGGTTAGTGTCATGCCATGCGTTTGAACTCTGAAGCAATGGATATCTACAGTGAGCTCCTTAAGAAGAAGAAGAAGAAGAAAAGTTCATCAGTACATTTTGAGCCACCAGGACTATTTTAGTATAATTTGTATGTTGCTCGAACTTTCCGAGGATACTTTTGAGCCATATTTTCCTGATGACACTACTTAAATGGCTTTTAACCGAAGTAAACACACAAAGAACAGTTGCAAGAACCCTGCGAAGAATGCGGACTTATGACCTCTCATCAGGGGCGGAACTAGAACGAAAATGACCGAGGTTCATCACTTCACTATACATATAACAACATATATAATTTTGAAGTAACAATGTACTAAATAGTAGAACGAAAATGACCGAGGTTCATCACTTCACCATATATATAACAACATATATAATTTTAAAGTAACAATGTACTAAATAGTAATTTATGCGGCAAACATTGACACAATGCATCATCCGACCGAAGATTGAGCTGAACCGGGGTGCACAACTTTTGAACCAGGGAGTGCACACGTAGTATATATGGACTAATCTCTGTTAAATTATTTTTTGACCCGGTGTCCTATGACACCGGGTTGTTCCATTCAGTTCCGCCACTGCCTCTCATAACAACAAGCAAGGACACTTCTAAAGTTTTAACCACTGAGCTACGACAGGATTCACACGCTCGACTGAAGTTTCTGCAATTACCAATACTTCAGTTGGTAAATGTGTTCATCTGTCTACAATTGTATATCCCTGGTTTGCGTGTGTGCGTGCAAGTCTGAGTGCGGTCAGTAATCAGAGCACAATCGTCTGAGTGTGGTAAGTGTTCATCTGTCTACAATTGTATCGTCCGAATGTGGTCAGTAGTTCTATGCCCTGATTCTGACCACACTCAGACGATACAGCCGACCATCAGAATTCAGAAAGGCTGCTGAGTTAGGCCCTTGCCATGATTGATGGCTGGGGATCATGACAGGTTATCCAGTCCTCCAAGTTTTGATTCAGGTGGTGCCCTGCAGTTAATTAGGCCCTGATTTGACATTTCAGACAGCGGCGGCGCACATTTCTTCGGCTCACACGCGTGCACCCGGTTAAAGGCTCCTTTGCTTCTCATTTTAGGGTTCCTTTATCTAAGAAAAAAATGGTTTCACGTGCACCTGCGCCCTGTCATATTTTTCGGAGCACCGTTTGGAATGCACATGTGAGGGGTTTTCGTAGAAATTTCAGAGGAAATGTGCTGTGTTCACAGCGATCCGTGTGAAATTCCTACGTTTCAAATATGCTTAACGAAGAAAGACGAGCACACGCAGGGGCGGAGCTGGACCTCAGACCTCTCAGGCTATGGCCCGAGGCCTAGCAAGAGGCAACATACGCTGGGCCAGCCCGAGACGCAGGCCCACGCTGGCTCCGCCCCTGAGCACATGTACCAAGGCAGATAAGATGATCAAAAGATGGTTGAATACAAAATTACGGAAATCATCGATGCATGCAACTGGTGACAATTGGATGTAAGCGGTATTATACTAGAGAAAATCATTCACTCGAATAACCGGCCGGATGCCAAACTGTCGCTATATAACCATGTTGCTTAATGAGCCCGTGCACACAACATTCTCCCTTTTGAAATCGACGAAAAGGGCGCCCACACGCCCATTTCCTCGTTGCTTCCCTGGAAAATGTACGGCAAGTTGGAATGAACACTTTAGAGGGTATGCAAGGTATACGTACGCACACACCCAATTTATACCCTACTTACACTACCACATATGCGTGTACGTCCCCTTACACAAGATTGAGAATTTTACGGAGGCACCGAGGTCTCGCAGAGCACGAGTACACACTTTTTCAACATGCATATGTATGTGTACCCTATTTCTAATTATTCGATAAGGCATGCGAGTTTCGATCTTGATGATCAAATTGTGGCAGTACGACCACATCCGAGTGTACCCTCGGTTGAAAAGAACACTTGGTCACACACCATGGTCTGCGGATTGATATCCATTGACAATCTTCTCTCTCCTTCGTGACAAATTAGCGTCGTTGCCAGGTCAAGTTCCAAGGCAAAACGTCTCTCTCTCTCCAATCCACTAATGCGCACATGTTTCTCTGCGTGTATATATACACATGCAAAGAATGTAAGCTCCTACAATAATCCTACTTCACACTGCAAGAGCAATATTGCATATTAGTTGCTTCTGCGAATTGAGCTATTGAGGCCTCGATCGATCATGAAATCCGTCGCCGCAGTTGTTGTAATTCTTCTGCTCATCTTCCTCGCCTCCGGCGGGGCGACGGTAGCGGCCCGGTCGGTGGCGAGCAAGGGGACGACGTCGGCAGGGAGGCGTGGCGGCGTGGTTCAGTCTTGGACGACTGAGAGCTCGGCTGAGCCGTCCGGTTGCACCAACGGGAATGGCACGGGTGGCGGCAACTGCCACCCTCCTGCCGGGCATTAAGTTGGCGTGCCGCATGTGTATATATGTTTGTATGTATATGTGTCGCCACCCTCCTGCCGGGCATTAAGTTGGCATGCCGCATGCAACGCATGTGTATATGTGTTTGTATGTATATGTGTATATGTGTGTGTGTGTGTGTATATATATATATATATATATATATATATATATATATAAGAGTTGTGAAATGTAAGGTATCAGAAACGTGATCCTCGCTAAAATTGTTCGCGCGTTGACATGATTTAGTGTTGTATGTAAGGGGCTCCTTGTAATTTCTCAATTAGAGAAAATAAAAATAAAAGAAAAGGTGGGCCCACTTGTCATGGGGGAGAAGAGGAAGGGATAAGGTTGGTCTCCAACCAGAGGTAGCGCTCGAGAGGGGATCGATCCCCTCTCTTTGGTCCAGCGGCACAAGCATGGGTGGCTCGGGGTGATTTTCGGATCGGCCGTTGGCAACATCGTGGTGCTCCTCCTCCTCTTCTTAAGGGATCCTTCTCCTTCTTCTTTTTCCCCACATGATACATCGAGTTCTCCTGAATTTACTTTTCCTCTCCCCTCCCTTGTTTTGGTTTCGGGCTCAGGCCGTGTGAGCTACTGCATCATCGTGGTTGAGCACGACGCCACTTCCTTGTCGAGGTCACTGAGGAAGCCGTGGCGGCACGTCGTTGAGATTGGGTTCGGCCAGCTCTGTGCATGCTTTGGGCCAGAAGGAATGTTTCGATGTGGTGGATTTGCTCCTTGGTGCATTCGGCCATTGCATCTTGCTGTTGATTCTTGTGCGGTATTTTCCCTGTACCTTGACTTCACTATGAAAGAATACGAGTAGGCTACACTAGCTAATAATTCAAAAATTCTACCACGTAAATCAGAAAGCTATGCAAGCAAGAGATCATAGATCGTTACCACTAGACGCGTAGTACAACAAAAAAAGAGAGTTAGAGTAGCCTGATCCAACGCCGAGCACGTTGATGTAGTGGTTGTAGTCGATCGTCCAACGTCCTTGGTACCGATTGTCTCCTCTAGCAACCTATCACGTTTCTTGCGTAGGTCGTGGATCATCCTCGATTAGCGCAGCAGCACCTCTACGGTATCTACACGTCCAGGGGTGGAACACCGTATGCTAGTGTGCCAGCACCAACGTGCATGGCAGGGCCTTCCTATGCATCCCCTTATAAAGAGCCCATAATGGATCCTATCCGATCTTACTTGTTCCAATCCGTTAAGTGTGCGACCCTGTAGGTTCATGCGTAATCGGTTGTAACTCGAAAACTCCTTTCCAACCACGGGTCGTTAGCGGTTCCTAGCTGTAACATCCCAAGTTTTGGAGTTTATTTAAAGCCTTTAAAAATAAAAATAACCAATTGAATTTTTCTTGGTTAAGTTCCAGCCTAATTTGAATTTTTAGAAATCAAAATAATTTAATATGAATAATCTAAACTTCAATTAAATTAAAAGTTATTTTATTTTGGTTCCTTGAGTTCTAGATAATTTTTTGGAATTTTCTAGGATTGTTTTGGAATTTATTTGCTATTTCTTTGAACTCGGTTTTACTTAATTCAATTTCTGAAAATTGGAAATCCTTTTTAATTCCAATTTTCTCTTGGGCTCAATTCTTTCTTCCTTCGGCCCTACCCATTTTCCCTTTCTGCTTTTCTCCCGCTTGGCCCACCTCTACTTTGGCCCAAGCCAGCCCTGCCGTGCGCAAAGCCCAACCCAACTCTTGCCTTTGCCTCCTCTTTCTGTCCTGTAGGTCCGCCCCGTTAGCGCCCTGTCTTCTTCTTCCTCTGGACTCCTTGCCAGTCTGTGTCTCGCATGCACATGCCTCGCCGCTGTCCTCCAACCAAAAATCCCTCTCCGGCCCTATATAAAGGCGGCAACCCACGTCAAAACGCTCGCCTCGATCTCCTCTCTCAAATCCCTAAAGTATCGCCACCGGCCTCGTCCTCATTGCGTCGAATTTGGCTGGGAAGCCGTCGCCGCCGTCGTGGTACTTCTTCGCGCATTCCGAAGCCGTCAAATCCTCTCCAGCAGTGCCTTCGCCACCATTTGTTTCGCGTGTCCGCGTTCTATGCCGTGCTCCCATCCTCTTCGCCCGAACGTCACCGGACCACCGTCGCCCTCGTATTCCCCAAAACCGACCGCCACCTTCGCCGTCGATCCCTATCTCCGGCGATTTCCTCGCCTATCCGAGTGCATCACCTCGAGCTCCTCGTCTTCCTATTTCGATCCCCTCCCTCCTCGATGTCTATCTGTCGCCGTAGCTTGCCGCCACCGCTTGGCTTCTCCGACGTCGGCCGTCGTCGTTGCGCCGTCACCTTTGTCGCTTCCCGGCCACCCTGAGCTGCCCTTTTGATCCTTGTGCCGTCGTCGAGCTAATGCTCCCTTTCTTTTCCTTCGGGCACCGCTATGTCGCCATAGCCTCTGTTGAGCTCGAGCCACCTTCCGCCGTCGCCCTTGCCGAGCCGCAACCACCCAAGTGTTCCTCTCCTTCTCGGGGTCCCTTTTTGCCCTTCATCGTCGCTCTCTCGCTGTCGACCATCGCTGCCGTTGAGCGTAAGCCACCGTGGGTTGCTCTTGTGTTCTCCCTCTTTGTTCCTCTCTCTGCCACCTCAGCGCCACCGAAACAGCCACCTCAGCTGCCACCTTTGCTTTACTGCCTAGGTGTTATCCGCGTCAACAGCCCGCATGTCACCCACTCAAGTTGTGAACCCAATCGACCATAGTCCAGAGCCAGCCCGTGGACTTGGTCCATAGACCAAGGACCCACTCATCAGCCTCTAATCCTTTTTTTTAATTTTCTTTTAATCTGGAAATTCAGAAAAATCAGTAGGGCCCACTTGTCAGTTCCTTTTCTTTTTCTTTCCCCTTTTTCTTTTAATCCGAAGGAATATTCTTTTCTCTTTCTCTCTTTTTCCTTCCGGCAAATCTTCGGAGAGTCCGTTCTCCTTCGTCTGAACTCTGATTCAGTCCATTTAAATTCCTAAATTCATCTAAAATCGAGCTATTTATTTTAGAGTTGTTTTTTTTTATGTTTTTTTATTTGAATTTCTTTTGGATTTATTTGTTCTTCTCTTGTTATTTTCTCTCTCATTAGATGATCTGTTTCAAGGAGTAGAAGCAGAAGCAAGCTTTGAAGATCCAAGTGTGGTAACTGAGCAAAGCCAAGGAAAGTCATAGTCCTTTGATCATATTGAACCTATTATTTTAAAATTATGTTGGTTTATATCAAATTGCATGATATCTTTATATCAAGTGCTTTTAGGAATAATTAACAACTTATTTGTCATTATGCCTCCATTGAACATTTGAATACCATGAATCACTTGTCACCTTAGGATGGTCATTATATTAGTTGGACACGATTGTACCACCAACATGGGTATCGTAGAGATGCTTAGTCATGCTTAGTTGCGATGGACTCATGATCACATGTTCAATAATGTTAAATTTGACTTAAAGAGATATGGAATTGTGGCGGGTAGCCACTGTTGTTAAAATTTATGTGCCATGACAGGGTATGTCATTGGTCTTGGTTGAACAAAATAATTTACGCTCAGGAGAGCGATCATGAAGTAAAGGTGGTGTAGGTAGCACATTGTGGGTTGTGGTAGACTCGCCTGAGTAACTTGTCAAGGACTTCATCTTGTGCGCTATTGAACTGGGCCTTATCGTACAACCACATGTCTTGTATGGGATGAACCTGGCTAACTAATTAGCAATTTCTTAATTTCGGTTCTGTCTTGGAAGCATGAGTTACGAGATAGACCTATACTTATAATGGCGCAAGAGGAGGCCCTGTCTGGTCAGAATTCGGAAAGACATTTGGTGTTAAAACCTTAGCGGGCAGAATTGGGTTAAGAAGGAGCTTTGTAAAGGCCTTGTGATGATCAGTTAGCCGCACACCTACGGAAGTGTGGTCAGACACTTTGAGTTGATCTATCTCTTGTGGGTAAAGCTGTACAACCTCTGCAGAGTTAAACTGTTTAAATAGCCGTGTCCACAGTCATAGACATTCTCGGGGATTTCACATGAGAGATAGAGTTTCTTTATAAAAATATGTCGGAGTGTGAATGGGGAGTTCACTTGGTGAATATGATGTTCACTTGGTGAATAGGGAATTTACTTGGTGGTTTGTGTCGAAAGGTGAATGAGGAGTTCACTTGGTGAATATAATGTTCACTTGGTGGATGAGATGTTCACTGGGTGGTTTGGTTGGGAAGTGAATGAGAAGTTCACTGGTTGATTTCAAAAAAATTGTTTACTTTATGTACTTATTGTTTTTAAAATTATGAATTTCAATCTATTTATCGTCAATACACTTTTAAGAAAAGAACCATATAACTAATCCTTAGTTCAAGCCCTACATGAATATTAAGTGCATATTGTTTCCCTATGACTTGTTGAGTACTTTATGTACTCATGACTTTAAACTTTGCTGCTCAGTTGAAGAATATCAAGCTGCTCAAGAGTTCTACGAATATGAGTTTTATGAAGACTTTGCGAATTAGGATGTGTTCTCCACTCCATTGCCTGTAGGTATGTTGATTGGCATTTCTAAGTTTTTATGTTCTGTTGCAAGAGTTATTTGTTTCTTTAGCCCTGCATGGCAAGTTAAGTAAGTGTTGACCATAAGGTCCTGTTACTATTATTACTTGTTATCTTGAGATCTTTTTAGTTAAATTGATAAATGGATTGTATTTCATCGATGTTTCCTGTGCAAGCTAGCTACTGATCTGGGACTAGTTTAGAATACACAGAGGGTTTCGGATGCATAAATCCGGGTTCCGACAGAGGTGGAATCAGAGTCATATCGACTACAAAACGCAACCTTAGTTAGCATGGTCGTCTTAGCCAAAAAGCTTTAAAAATTATTTTCTAAATCAAATCAACTAATTTGATTTGAGTAGTGTTCTTTCTCATCTATTATCTTGTTTTCTCGTCTCAGTCTATTCTATTCTTATCCTATCCTATTCTTTTCTCATCTCAGTATTGAAATCAAGTTAGTGATCAAGTCCGACCAGTTTATGACCAGTCCGTATCTCCATAAGACCAGTTCGTATCTAGTCGGGTTGAATGACCTACTTGCGTATTCTCCCTTTGCCTTATGATATCTAGTTGAACTCCAGGTGAGATATTTTTTTTCATCCATGAACTGTTCAATACTTTCTCTATCTAGTGACGGATAACTTCATGTGGTCGACTCTTCGAGCACTAGTGGCATGGCCATGTACTTTCTTTATCCGACCACATCGAGGGACCCAGAGATATCTCTCTTGTTATGTTAAGAGGGACAAATCCCATATCCAACCAGTCATATTCCTCCGCATGTTTCATAGCATACCTGAAAGCTACCTTTATAACTACCTAGTTACGGAGTAATGTTTGGCAAACCCTAAGTGTACTATTATACATGTAAGAAACCATGCTGATATCAGGTCTAAGGATTATACATCATCATTGCTTGAGACCAACTGATGGCACATAAAATCATATCAATCTCAATAGTGTCCCAAGGTGGGTCAATCCAAAACCATGTTCACTAACATGTGTTTACATTATTGATTCGATATCCCCATATCCATGACGGTGAAACATGATCATCAATCAATACATGTACTGGTCGATAAGTCACTAGTGTTCTGACTAGTGACATCTGACCAGGGATACATTTAGAATGACATCAAATAAGTTAAAGAGCTTCACCAACAAGTCACATACTTGTTAATCTTTATAAATGATAATTCATCTAAGGAACATAATAACATTTATTTTATAACTCATAAACATAGACGTGATACAATCATCTCTATGACTGCCTCTAGGGTATATAACCAACAATCTCCCACTTGCACTAGAGTCAATCATATAAGTATCTAATACTCATATCTCTTTTGTGCACCTCATGCTTAGGTTGCGGGAGAGACTTTGTCAACGGATCAATAATATTCAAATCCATATACACTTTGCATATCTTCACATCACCTCTTTCAACAATCCCACGAATAATGTGATATCGTCGAAGTATGTGTTTGAACTTTTGATGTGATCTGGGCTTCTTAGCTTGTACAATAGCTCCACTATTATCACAATAGAGATCCGTTGGATTGGAAGCACTGGAAACCACACCCAGTTCATTAATGAACTTCCTAATCCACATGACTTCTTTTGCACCTTCGGAAGCTGCAATGTACTCAGCCTCTGTTGTAGAATCAGCAATTGTTCCTTGCTTGGAACTTTTCCAGTTCACTGCTCCTCCATTGAGACAAAATACAAACCTAAACTGCAATATAAAATCATCACTGTCGTTTTGGAAGCTAGCATCAGTATAACCATTTACGACCCACTCTTTCTCACCACCATAAATAAGGAATGCATCCTTAGTCTATCTTAAGTACTTTAGGATATTCTTGACTGCTATCTAGTGACCTTCACCAGAATCTGACTGATATCTGCTCGTAACACTTAGAGCATACGACACATTTGGTCATGTACAAAGCATGACATACATAATAGATCTAATAGTTGAAGCATACAAAATTTTACTCATTTTGTCTCGCTCATCAAGTGTTGAAGGACACTGACTCTTGCTAAGACTAATTCCTTGTGACATGGGCAAGAAACCCCTTTTAGAATCTTGCATGTTGAACCGCTTCAACACCTTGTCAATGTACATATCTTGGCTTAATCCAATTAGCCTTTTAGATCTGTCCCTATAGATCCTTATGTCTAAAATATATGCTGCATCTCCTAAATCTATCATAGAGAAACTATTTCTTAATGAAGTTTTAACAAATTCAAGTATATGAATATCATTTCCGACCTGTAATAAGTCATCCACATATAAGATCAGAAAAAACAAGTTTGCTCCCACTAACCTTCTTGTAAACACAAGATTCTTCTTCATTCTTGATGAAGTCAAACCCTTTCACCACTTCATCAAAACGAATATTCCAACTCCGATATGCTTGCTTTAATCCATACATGGATTTCTGAAGCTTGCATATCTTTCTAGCTATCTATGGATCGACAAAACCCTCAGGTTGTGTCATGTACACATCCTCAGTTAGGTTTCTATTTAGAAAAGCCGTTTTGACATCTATTTGCCATATCTCATAATCGAAATATGCAGCAATAGTTAGAATGATATGGATAGACTCGAGCATAGCAACAGGCGAGAAGGTCTCATCGTAATCAATACCTTGAATTTGTTTAAAACCTTTTGAAACCAATCGTACCTTATGAATGTTAACATTTCCATCCATATCTATCTTTTTCTTAAAACCCATTTGCACTCAATGGTTTTAACACCATCAGGTGGATCAACCAAGTTCCAAACTTGATTGTCATACATGGATTTTATATCGGATCTCATGGCTTCAAGCCAAGACTCAAACTTTGGGTCCATCATCGCTTTCTCATAAGTCTTAGGCTCATCATTATTCAATAATAAAATATCATGTCCATACCTTATAGGCAATTGACGTGGCCTTTTAAACCTACGTGGGGCTAAAGCCTCATCTACAAGTTCTACAATATTTTTGTTCATCCTGTAGAGGTTCAGTAGGAGTTGAAACATTTTCAGGTGTTTCTCGAATTTCTTCGAGTTGCACTTTGCTCCCACTAACTCCTTTGGAAAAAGAAATCTTTCTCCAAGAAGACACCATTTCGAACAACATCCTTTAGTTTCCTTAGGATACCCCCACAAAGAAGCATTTATCCAACTTGGGTGTGAGTTTATCAGACATCAAACATTTTACATATACCTCACAACCCCATATCTTGATAGAAGACAATCTAAGACACTTCCCAGTCCATATATCATATGGTGTCTTCTTTACTGTTTTTGATGGAGTCCTATTTAAAGTGAAAGTCGATGTTTCTAGAGCGTATCCCTAGAAATACAATGGAAGATCATATTAGCTCATCATTGATCGAACCATGTCTAGCAATGTCCGGTTCCGTCATTCGGACACCCCAGTCCATTGATGCGTTCCCGACGGAGTAAGTTGTGGAACAATTCCACATTGCTTTAGATGATCACCAAACTCATTGCTCAAATATTCACTTCCACGATCTGATCCTAGATATTTAATTGTCTTGCGAAGTTGATTATGTACCTCATTTTGAAATTCCTTGGACTTTTCAAATGATTCAAACTTTTGCCTCATTAAGTAGATGTAACCATATCTACCAAAGTCACCAGTAAAAGTTATGAAGTACTAAAAACCACCTCTGGCCGAAGTACTCATTGGTCCACATACATTCGTATGTACAAGGGCCAATAAATCACTTGCCCTCTCACTTATACTTGTGAAAGGTGCCTTTGTCATTTTTCGAAGTAAACAAGATTCACATGTTTTAAATAATTCAAAATCAAATGAGTTTAGAAGACCACATTTATGGAGCTTCGTCATGCGCTTCTCATTTATATGACCTAAACGATAATGCCAAATAAAAGTGAGATTCAAATCATTAGGTCGAAATCTCTTAGCATTAATGTTATAGACAGGCACATCCTCAAGATTCAAAACATATAATATATTTATCAATGGAGCATGACCATAAAGCATATCATCAAAATAAATTAAACAACAATTTTTCTTTATTCCAAACTCATAACCTTCTGCTCCTAAATATGAAGCAAAAATAATGTTTTTGCTTAAGAAAGGAACATAATAACAATTATTTAATTTCATAACTAATCCCGAGGGTAAAACTAATGGTAAAGTGCCCATAGCTAATACATCGTCTCTTGCTCCATTGCCCACGCGAAGATCAACCTCGCCTCTTACCAAACTTCTACTCCTTATTAGTCCCTGCATCAAATTGCAAACATGAGCAACCGATCTAGTATCAAATACCCAAGAACATGTTGGAGAAGTGGCAAGATTAATTTCTATAACATTTATACCTGAACTGGAAGTCTTACTTCCCTTGTTCTTTTTCATCTCTGCCAAGTACTTCTTACAATTCCTCTTCCAATGTCTTGTCTTATGATAATGATAGCATTATGTATCGGGCTTAGGACCAAGCTTGAGCTTCTTAAGCTTAGCCTTGATGCTCTAGATCTCAGCTTGAGTCTTTTCTTTACCTTTTCCCTTTCCTGAAGGCTTACCCTTCTTCTTGAAGCTAGTAGTCTTTTGAACCATCATCACATAATTAGAATTTTTCTTGATGCTCTCCTCGGCACCTTTAAGCATGCATACAACTCGATCCTTGACTTCTCCATGCTATTCATATGAAAATTCAGTATGACGTGCTCAAAGCTCGTAGGGAGCAATAGGAGAATCACATCAGTAGCCAGCTCTTGGCTAATAGAAAAACCAAGTTTTTTTAAGCTCTCAATGTGACCAATCATCTTGATCACAAGGACTGACCAGGCTACCTTTTGGCAGCCTACAAGAAAACAATGTCTTGGAGGTATTGTACCTCTCTGCCTTTGCTTGGACCTGAAACATGCCTTTCAGACACACAATCATATTGTAAGCATCTGTTGTCTCATATTTTTTTCTTCTGAAGCTCAGTGTTTATGGTGGCAAGCATAAGGCAGTGTACATCGACTACGTTATTACAATGCTTCTCATAAGCACTCTTTTTAGTACGAGTAGCATCTGCATTCGGTTCATCGAGATAGGGACCCTCTAGAACATATTCTTTCTTTTCTTGTTTGAGAATAATTCTCAGATTACAAAACCAGTCAATGAAGTTTATTCCATTCAGTTTTTCTTTCTCAAGAATAGATCGCAAGTTAAAGGTAGGTATGGAGGAAGTACTAGGTGCCATGATCTACAATAGAAAATATGTATATGCAAAAATTCAGCACTATGTTTATGTAAGATCTTCTATTAAATAATTTAACAAAAGATACTCCCACTATATGTTCTAAGCCAAGTTTCCCTCTAATTTCATACAATGGGTTCAAGATCCATATATCATTAAGTCCTTGTGAGCTTTGGCATCACTGCTAGAAACCTAGTGATTTAGGTAAGCAACCCTTGCCAATCATATATCATATGACTCTTATTTATTGGGTGCCATCTCTATGCCCCGGGGTCCAACACTAGGCCCCAAGGCCCAAAACTATTTTGATAGCCTTGTCAAGTTAAATCAATACTATGCACGTGGGTGTTCGACATCCACCCCATCTTATTAAGATAGTTAATAGCACCCTACTTTGGTAGACCTACCAATTAACGATCAAAATTGTGATAGGCGTAGCAATTGTAAAGGCATCAAATTTACTTAATTTTTTTAGGGAAACTACTCTATCACGTTAGAACATCTAATGATAAAAACATTATCAATAGCATAACAAGAATAAAATAAACATTCACGGATAATCATATTAAACTGTGAAATAGTATTGCCCTTAACATGGTAATATTGATCACCACGCTTCCTGTCCACCGAGCCATCGTACTTGAAATCACCATATTCATCTACTAAATAGTTACTCCTAAAAGCTAGTAATGAATTACATAAGATAATATCAAGCATCGCATGTCGGCATGTAGACCGTTATACAATAATATGTAGGTTGATGGCTATAACACAACATGGCACGCAGGCCATGAAAAATCCATACATACATCACATACACAACGGGTCATACTATTCACATCAATATCCCTGCAAAATGTGTTATGCATAGAATCCAATTCTATCGAGTGACATGAACACATAATACTTATGTAACGCGACAACGATTACTTAGCACGGTTAGGCTACACTAGCTGAGAATTCAAAAATTCTATCACTTAATCGGGAAGCCATGCAAGCAAGAGATCATAGATCGTTACAACTAGACGCACAGTCATGCTGTGTTATCAAAAATTGTTATTCTAAAGTTTATAATATATAGACCACAATTTGTATATATAATATTGTATGATTGTGATCGTACGAAGGATCGAGATAGGAATGGTCCTGAACTGGTCAAGATGATGGGTTCCGGTGATCTCGATGGATGATCGATCTTGGTGAGCTCAGTTCGTATGTGGCAAATGTAGAATTTACTTCCGTGCAATGTGGTAATAGGTTTAGGCTTTATCTGTTTAATCTATCAGTTGCTGATATTGTAAGAGTAAAATGCATGAGTGTCGAATCCGGATTTCGCAAATTCAAATCCTTTGTGCAAATACTGTGCTATTCCCTAGATCAGTAGATAACACTCACAGACACATTACTGAATAATTTCATACATGGCATAAAACCATACCATTCATTAACCGCATAGGGTCAAGTTTTACGATAAGGGCCAAACAGGCCAAAGATTACATTACAAAAGTAGCGGAAGCGACAACGGAAGTAAAAAGGGTAGAGCACATCTCTCCACAGGCAAGTGACTGGGGAAACCAGCGTGCATTCGATATTACCTAAAAACTCAGATAATATAAGATGCACACAAGCACTGACGGAGTCAGTTGGACTGAGACGAGATCTAGACTAAAAGAACTAAACTACTCCTTATCATCTCCTGGGCCTTTAACTTCTGGATCCTCGTAGTATGCGTAATCTCCAGGATTTCCTACTTCTGAGGGATTTGGGGGAAAGAGCGAGGATGAGCACAACTTCCGCGCTCGCAAGCCAACACACAAGATACAATAATAATACATGCAATGCTTAACAAGGATGGCTCGTGTTCTTTTATTTGCTAAAGCAATGTTTTCAATTATCATAATTACAAATTCCTATCACTTAGCATTTTAACCAAATTGCATTTTACTAAAGAGAGTAATTGTGCAATATTTATATCATCAGAGGTTACCTCCACCTTTATGCTTATTTTTTATTGGGGCTATCCCCATTTATTAACACCACTGAGTTCGAAAACCCATTTTTATACCACCCACAAAGGTTTTGAAATAGAACTAACTCTAGTAAGTTCCCATGTCCGCCTTTGACCGCGTGGCTGTTTAAACAGTTTAGACTCTGCAGAGGTTATACACTGTACCCACAAGAGATAGTCAACACATAGCCCACACGATTCCTTAGCCATGTGGTCGAGAGACCGTCACAGTAACTTTTCAATTCATCTCACCTCTTCCGTCATCTCACCCATATGGGCTACCCCCACTTGCGGTGGGTCCCATAAGTTGTGCGGGATGTTTACCACCACGACTAGCGTAGCTGGCAACTTCACCATTCGTTGGTGTCCCATTCAAGTTGGATCGTATCCACTACTTGCACTACCTTACTCGGCCACCAATGAGATGATTTCCAGGGTCCAATAAATTTACTAAGCCAAGTTGCACTTTGTAGACTTGTGGTTGCACATGTTTTACAACGGGAGGTCGTGATAAGATTAAGTCCTTAGGTTTATCTGGGTGATTCATTCCATATACCATCCACAAACCAATATTCCTTGGGCTACATTAGCACGCACCATCATACCATCCGTCCAGACAATAACAGCAAGTTATTAGGGTTTTTGAGGAGCAAAAAAAATACATTAACTCAACTATCTCAGTTATTTACCCACAATGACTGCCCAAAACCACTTTCATGTTTAAAAGATGATGATTAGGACATTTAATGTCCCAGTACTTAAAAGAGACTAGCATGTCGCTTAAGTACAACCTATAATTAGTAATTACCACATAGTTACTAGGGTGACATGGAATAATGAATTCAATTGTCAAGGGATGGCATAGTAATTAATTAATCATCAAATGGGTATTTAACTAACTTAATCTTTAACATACATTTGATTCAAGAATTAAAGCATGCGATTTTGATAATTTAAATGAATATAATTTACATAAAATGTAGGCTCAAAATTATCAAAGTATCGACTCGCCTTGGTTATAGGTAAGAGAGTCTTGACAATCTAGTGCTTGATCAGAATGGAGATCTCCCGCTTCTTCGAACCCTAATCGGACGAACGTACCAGAAAAAGGCACAAACAAGCAAAGAGTGCAAATACATACTAAAGAAGTAATAAATGAACTCCAAATTAGACATGATCAATGCCATTAGCAAGATCTTGAATTTACAAATTTTTAGAAATAAAATTCATAATTTTTGGAGTTATAATGAAGGAGAACGACATTTTTGAAGTTTGGATTGGAATTAAACCCTAAAAGAAAATAACAGGAAAGGGGGGAGAGATAAGGCTGATAGGAGGGGCCCACAACGCAACCTCACAGGTGCACGGAACAGCCGTGAATCGAGTCCACGTGCGGGCGTGCTCGGGTGCGTGTGGTCCAAACAGCGGCCGGGCCCACTGGTCAATCAAAGAAGGGGGAAAACCGGGGTTAATTAATGTGCCGCTACTGTTGCTTGGCCCACCCGGTAGTACCCAGAGTGACCATTAGGGCATCATTAACTCGGCGTAATCATGGCTTAGCCCTAAACTCCATCAGGATCCGGGGCTTTAATGGCGCTCAGCGCCGGTCCGAACGTGCCACGGCCACGGGCGCTGGTGGCTCGATCTTGCCGCCAGCGGAGGAAAGGATGGCAGCGCCGGGTGAGGATGGGGGTAGCACCAGGCAGGTGAGGCGGAGCAGCTGACGGCGGCGGCACGGCCAAGAGGCATCAGAGTGGCGGTGGCGGAGCTGGAGGCGGCGGCTCCACAGGCTCGAGGTGAACCGGCGGCTCCGATGGCGTACTAGGCCGGGGAAGGAGAGCACGAGGAAGAGTACGGGGAGAGGAGCTTACCGGAACAAGAATGAGGACCGGCGAGAGGTGGTGGCCGGAGAACGGGGGAGAAGAAGCGGGCTGCCGGAGTTGGAGGAGGAGGCCAAATTTGGGTGCTTCGATGGTCCACCGACAAATTCAGCTCAGCGAGGAGTTCCTGGGCTCCAGTGGCACCTAGTGATGGGGTCAGTGGGGTGGTGGCGTCGTCGGAGCAACAAAACGCCGGTGTGGGCGGCTCGGCCGAAGAGAGGAGCGGGCGGTTCTTCGGGCGTTTTTCTTCAAAGAACTTACCAGGAGGAGAAGGGAAAGAAATGGGGGAGCAAGGGGGGCTTGGGGCTCTCTTATAGCCCGAGAGAGGAGGGGAGAGCCGTTGAGGCTGTGAGGCGCGCACGGTCCCAAGGGTGGCCAAGACGGCGAAGCTCTGCACGGGCAGTCTTGTGGGAAGAGATGATGGGGCGACGACTCGGGTGGCCTAAGCGACGATAAGATCGGGTGGCGTGTGCCACTGTGGTCAAGGGAGAAGGTCGACGTCGGTAGCGGGCGTGTATTGGCGTCATCGTAGAGCACACGGGAAGGGCGTGTCGACGACACAGGCGGCCAAAGTTTGGAGGAGGCGACGGCGGGGCGGTGGTAGGCGGCAGCGGGCGCATGGTCCCGAGATGCACGGGCGCCGCAGTGGGCATGAGTGTGCTGAACGACTCAGCTAAGGGTGAAGAAAGGCAGGGGATGCTTGGGCATGGGGAAAAGGCAGGAGTGAGAGAGGTGGGCCAAGAGGGGAGGCTGGGCTGAGGAAATGGCTAGGCCCAAAGGAGGAAGCGGGCCGAGCCCAAGAAAGAAAATGGGCTAGGCCCAAAAGGAGTTTTGAAATTTGAAAAGAGAAGTCAACTTGAATTTGAACTCTGAAAGTTGAACTGAGGTTTGAGGTTGAAACATGAATTTTTGAATTGAGGTGGAAGCTAGAGATTTGAAAATACACACTAATTGAATTAGTTTTGAAACTCCAAATGACAAACAAGGGTTACTATTCACAATCCGAAAACGGACTGTTACAACGAGGCACACAAGTGCAAAGTTTCTATACATTTGAAATACCTATTTGTTGAAAGTTGGGACGAGCAGGTACGTGTGGTCTAGATCGATTTAGCACCGCTTATTGCATATATAAGTCAGATCGGTCTGCTTATTGTATGTATGTTCTTTTCCTTTTCTAACACATATAGTCATATCACACATAATGCACTACCCTAGTGCATCTCGTCAAAGGATTAAGAAGAGCTACATTTCCATCTCATATTGTAGGATCTTTTGCTAAGAGGTTGAGCGAGGAATGAGGATATGGTCCACCTGAAATGATGTCCATCTGAAATCTGCACCGTCTATGCACGCATCAAGATTTGTGCGCATAATCAATTGAAAAACTCTAAAGGGTAAGATAATGCACAGTGCACCGTATATTGTACACATGGGCGAGTCCCACCAATCCACCCCTCACCATAAAAATCTCTCACCCTCTCTCTCTCCTTACTCTCTGCACCCACGTCGTCCTCTCTCTCTCCCCACACACCGACGACGGGCAGCGCCAACGAGGCGATCGAGTGTGGTGAGTGGCGGTGGCGCACAGTGACTAGCCGTGGTGGGCAACTGTAGCACAATGACTGTAGGAGGCAGCGCTTCTTTACCGACGGCGACTCCAGATGACGGCATAGCGACCACCTCCTTCATCAACAAAGCCCTACCCTCCTCCACCGCCGGCGACTCCGGATTTGGGCATGGCGGATCCAGATCTATCGTCTCCACCTCTTCCGCTCTTCGGTGGTT
This sequence comes from Phyllostachys edulis, assembly GCA_036346405.1. NCBI lineage: Eukaryota > Viridiplantae > Streptophyta > Magnoliopsida > Poales > Poaceae > Phyllostachys > Phyllostachys edulis. The sequence goes on from CM070558.1 coordinate 15,671,275, forward strand.
GGCGGTTTCAGATATGGGCACGGCTAACAACAGCTTCGGATCTAGGCATGACGAGGAAGGCAGCCGAATTGATCGTCGTCGGTGGCGAGGAAGACGACCAGATCTACCATCGCCGGTGACGAGAAAGACAAATGGAACCAGAGATGAAGACGACGGAGGCCATGGGCTCATATTGGGGGAGGGGGGCAATGTCTTCTTCCCGACATATGGCGTGGACTGCACTAGGGAGCTCCATATCTGGCCATGGCAGCTTCGGATCTGAGCACGGTGGGCCCAGATCTAGCCATGGCACTCGATGGAGGTGCACCTCGATCGAGTCGCAACCGGGTCTGTTCGTCCCTAGCAGGTACTCGTCCTCCTTTCTCTCTCTCGTCTTCGTCGTTGGCCACCAGAGGTGCACGTCGAGGCTGCCGTGGTGCATCTTTGCCCCATTATCGCTGTAGGGCTTGTCCTAGTCGCCGGCCACCGATGGTGCAAGTACAGGCTGCCATGGTGCATCTCTGCCCCCATGCTCGCCACCGTGCTCCATTTGTCTTTCTCTCTCCATGGTGTATGTGCATGTCGGTGGCGGGGCTGTTGGAGGTGCAGGATGTCGCCGACTATCGTAGATGCCTGGACCTCGCCGCCGCCGCGGTTGTGCACGTCGTCCTCACCCATCACCTTCTCTCTTTCTCCTTGTTGGCCTCTAGATGTGCATGTTGTCATCGACGGCCATTGGAGGTGTACGTGACCATCGCCGACCACCGTAGATGTACGTCGTCATCGCTGGTGATTGTTCATGATTTTTTGTTTTGTGTGAAAATATGTATTTGTCCCGTAGAATACATGTATTGTAGAATTTAAGTGTATGTATTATACATTTCTAGTGATTGTTGAAGATTTTTTTGTGTGTTTAGAATTAGGTGTATTCGTGTATGTATGTACATGCACAGTAATTTCACATGGTGTACATCAAAAGGGGCCTTGCAAAATTCAAAATAGAGGAAGTACCATCTCATGTCAGATTAGCATTTAATAATTCCCTCCAAATACAACAATACAAGGATTAAACTATGCTTATACTTGTAAAAAATACAATACCTAGCACGAATCTTGATGCACAGCGGACGTATGAGATTTCAGGTGTGGGTCTTTTCAAATGGACCATTGCATTTCCGGTTGAGTGACAAGCCGACAATCATAATCAGATCGCAGTGTGGGCTCACATGTCAGCGGGTAGAGAACAGCCGTGCCTAAGGTGGGCGATCCTCGTGGGCCCACCAGTTTCTTCCATTCCGAAGGCCCCACCGCCCCCTGCAAATTTCCACCCCACCCTCCATTTCCCCACTCATCAACACGAAGCCCCCACTCTCCCTCGCCGCCGGCAATGAGCACGAAGCAGCTCCGTGGCGCCCTGGTTGCGGCTGGGTTCGACGGTGAGGACCCGCTCGACCCGGAGAGCCTCGAGTGGCCGTTCCTCCAGGGCGACGACTCCTGCTGGCTGCTCGCGTGGATCTGCTCCAGGCTCCGCCCCGCTAACGTCCTCTCCGCCACCGACCGCGCCCTGTACCGATCCATCCCGCTGAGCCCTCCGACTCGCCCGAGATTCTCTGATCCTTGCGCACGCGAGGTGCAGGGTCCTGGTTGCGAAATTAGACTTTAAGGGGCTTTTGTGTGAATTGTGGAAGGTTTAAGGTGCTGTTGGGACTTTGCGGGTAGGGTTTGATCGGAATTAGATTGAAAAGTTAGGAGTTTGGATGAAAAATGTTTCCATGTACTCACGTGCAGTGCGAAGTTGTATGTGAAACTTTGGGAAGAGAAGGTCTTGGATGAGAAAAGCACACAATTGCACATGCTTTTGTGAAGAATTTTTTTAAAATAATATTAATTTAAAAGATAATTATAAAAATAAATAGTCGAAAAAAATAATTACAAAACTAGACCCATGTTGCCAATTGGAACGGTGATAGGCTCTGTCGCCGTTGCAATTGGCGACAGGGGCCTAGCCCCTGGTGATAGGGTACCCAGAGCTCCCTATCACTATTTGAATTGGCGACAGGGATCTGTCGCCAATTTAAATGGCGATATGAACCTTTTTCAAAAAAAAATTAAAAATTTGGAGAACCGCCATTTCAAATTAAAATTTGGAGACCGCAAGTCTCTATCGTTATTCCAAATGGCGACACAATCTCCCCTATAAAAGGCCCTTAAAACCCAAAAATTCGAGGAAATTCACTTTTATTCATAAAAAAGAGAAAGAGGGAAGGGAAGGAAGCAGAGCAAAGAGGAGTAGAGGGGAGGAGAGAAGCTAGCGAAGAGCTACCTGTCCGGCCGCCCACCTTTCAGGTAATTTTTTTAACAAAATGGATTACACATAGTTCTAGATGTACGGTTACGTGGTGCAGTATGTTGTACATAATCCTTTTTGGTGGGTAGTTTAGTTTTAGATATGTGGTTAATCGTGAAAATCTTGTTTACAGTGCAGTGCGTCAAATATGTTGGATGTCACCAATTTCAAATTTTACTAGGGTCAGAAGACTATTCTTGAGGATCCCGAGGAGATTGATTTGTGTTATTTCCAATCGGCGGCCGTGCAGCTACCAAGACCAGAGCAACGTACATGGGGTGTTGTGATGCGGTGATTGTTCCACACATTCGATTTGGACTATGCTGTGTATGATCTGAGATTGAGTTTTCTTGCCCTCCGACCAACAGAGAGCATATATTGGGAGTTAGTTCAGCTCAAGGGAACAATGTCATGGTAGTCATATGTACGCATGGCGAGGGAGAAAGGGTGTGATTTGGTCCTTCTGGCCTAGGCATATGCTAAGCCCACTACTGCATCCGCGGCTAAACAAAAATGGGGTGATGATGCCGAAGAACAAGTCAGGGACTCCAGCCACAGCGTGGTGCACACGACGGCCGAAGGTCCGGGAGTAGCTGATGTTGTCGATGAAGACCCTGCGGAAGTAGCTCCTTCAGTCAGGCAAGCTAGTGGGCTTGCTGACGATGGTAAGGAGTGGAAGCCGTAGTGCAAAGGATGGATCTCGAAGACCGAGACTACATATTATTGTCAGTAGATGAAGGATCCGACGACGAGGATGATGTGAACCAGTAGGCGGTTCCATTCGAGTGGAACACATACCAGTTCAACAACCTTGTTGTTAACGAAGGCTCTCGTGTGCTGTAGGAGTACGACTAGAGCGAGGTCAGACAAGGAGCTATGTACAAATGCAAGGAGGCCGTACAGGAGGCGGTCAAATTCTGGGCCTTATCGGTGCAGCGTACATTCACATTCGTCAAGTCTAACCCAATATGCTACGGCGTGAAGTGCGACATAGAGGGATGCCCTTAGCGAGTGCACGTATTTCAGTCTAAGTGGGACACCTACTAGAAGTGCTCTATAGTGGTCCCTCACACATGTGTCGTTGCTGAGTCAGTGCAGTCTCACAGGAACCTGTTATCAAGCTTCATCGCCAACCTCTTGTACGGTGAGATCGTGGATAATCTAGATTTTGAGCCACGGTCCATCATTCGGGCGGTTGAGGCAAGGTTCCAGTACACTGTCAACTATGCCAAGGCGTGGAGGGCCAAACAGAAGGCATTGGAATCAAGGTTCGGTACGTTTGAGGACTCCTACCACATCCTCCCTAGGCTACTCCGAGTGATACAAGACAGGAATCTCGGTACTCATGTCGACATTCAAGATTCCACACATATGAAGTGGGCCAATAAGAGGGTACTACAGCAAGCATTTTTCTCATTTGGTCTATGCATCAATGCATTCCGGTATTGCCGTCCAATCTTATGCGTAGATGACACATTCCTGACTGGAAAGTACAAGGGCCATATACTGACTGCAATAATAACGTATGGGAACAATCAAGTTCTTTCCATGGTATTCGCTTTCGTTGAAAGCGAGAACACAGACAACTGGTTGTGGTTCCTGAAGAATTTGAGGATTTCTATTGTACAGGGCCGTCCAAACGTATGCCTCATACATGATCAGCATGCGGGCCTGCTGAGTGCAATAACTCAGCTACAACAAGGAGAGAACGTACCACTTCCGTGGGCGGATCTGCGGAGCAGGTGGTGCATGAGGTACTTGGGTGCAAACTTCTACAAGCAGTTTCGCAACAAGGACTTGATGAACATGTTCAAGCGGCTGTGAACCAGAACCAGCAGTGGAAGTTCGAAGTACTATGAAAGATTCTAGATGAGCGGACCAAGATGCACAAAAGGGAGGCAGTGAAAAGGGACACCCCCAAGTGCTAACCAGGCCCCCGAAACATTGCTAAAGCTACTCACATATGCTCATAGATTGACGAGGAGGACGGGAGCGCAGCTGCACAGGTGAAATGCTTCTCGGACTGGATTGTGCACGAGCCTAAGGAGAAGTGGTCGCTGCTACATGACAGGGATGGTGCTCGATATGGTGTCATGACAACTAATCTAGCCGAAGTGTACAACTAGATCATGCACGGTGCAATGTGCCTCCCTTTGATTGGTATTGTGGAGGCAATTCTCTGTGGTACACCGAACTATTTTGTTGACAGAAACAACAACGTGTCGCTCGCTATGGCAAATGACAGAGTACTCTACTCCGCCATGATCACCATGTACATGGAGGAGAAGAGCAAGAAGGGTGAGATGCATCGGGTATTCAAGATGGGCACAAGGGAGCTTCGCTTCGAGATAATGTGCAGGGATAAAGGACGCTGCGGGACAAGCCACGAGAAGATCACCCACGAGTGCACGCTACGCCGTGCTAGTTGCGTATGCACTTGCAACAAGTCCCTTCTTCTGCATAGACCCTGCTCTCCATGTCATGGCCGCATGTTCAACGGTGGCACAGCATCCCGGCCAGTATCTCTATGACTATTTCAACAAGGAAGAGGTGATGCAAACCTGGTGTGTAGAGATGTATGGTTACGTCGTTGTTGGCCATTTCACTGGCCATCCGATCTGGAACCAACTTATTTGGGCTGTAGACATTGATAGACTTAAGGGAAAGGTTGGCCGGCGACAGGTATGACGCATCAGGAACGACATGGACGAAACAGAAGCCGGACGTCGTACGAAGAAGTACTCAATTTGTAGGGAATGTGGACACACCTTCAAGAAATGCCCAACAAGAAATCTACAGGACGAATGAGACATCGTCAGTCCAGACGTTACTGCGGGGACCTCATCCGACCGCCCCACTTGAGGCGGTCCACATGACAGATGTTGAGGTCATGACCACTGGAAAGGTTCGTCCAGTTGATTTGTAAAAAACTAGGTGTTATGATATTGTGCTGAATGCTATGTAATGTCATTGTGATTTGCCGCCAAAAAATGTGCTCCGAAATAGTCAATAGAAATTTTGATTTGTTGACAAAAATGCTAGGACGTTGTGCTGAATGTTATATAATCTCAATGTGATTTGTCGATAAAATATTTGCTCAGAAATACTCAGTACAAAAGGAGTGGAGTGGAATTAAAAATAGTGGTTCTCCAAATTGGACCTGTCGTCAATTCAAATGGCGATAGGGAGCTCTGAGTACCCTGTCGCCAATTGGAACGGCGACAAGGGGCTAGTTTTGTAATTGTTTTTTTTACTATTTATTTTTGTAATTATCTTTTAAATTAATATTATTTTTAAAAAATTCCTTTTGTGAATTTTGTGGGGCAAATGTGCACATCATAGCAGTTTATAATTTAGCTGATAGTGATAAGGAATAATTTAGCTGATAGTGATAAGGATAATTAGAGTTGGTTTAGATAGTGATATGGATAATTAGAGTTGGTTTACATGAAGACTAGTTGCTGGTTGCGATGATTCATCTCGTATTACACAATGTTTTTCTTCTTCTTTTGCTACATGTACTGATTCTTTTGCTTCTTAGGCTTAAACTGGTGCTCTTTTTTCATGAACTGCAGGTATGAGCAGCTTGAGCTAGAAGGGAAGCTATTGGAGGTACAGAGCTTTTAGCTCCATTTGTTCTGTAAACTTAGTTGGACTGTGAATTATATGTGATGGCTAGTGAGATTTGGTAACCATCTTGATTTGATTGTCACTGAAAAATGAATTGACTACGAATTTGTTGACATAAACGTGCATACAATGTTTTTTGTTTGTTGCGAATTGTTAGCTCTCTCCAGTGAGAGATATGCCGCTAATTTGAGTACCATTTTTAGGGGGAGGACCTGGATTTCGCTTTCAACAGTATTTCGGCCTTCTCTGAAATTGGAGAGAGCCAGGACGGCACATTTCTGTCAGAAGAAAGTCTTGAAGACATCCGGTATGCCATGTCGCTCTCATGTTATACAAGAGCTGATTCAGTAGCATTCTGTGGCCCCTCTTTTTGGAGCTGCATTTCCCCTTTACCTTTCATTCACCAACCCTGGCAAGAATACCAAGTATACCTTTTCTTATAAGGAGGTGTCTTAGTCTGGTTGTCTTATTATAAAATTTTGTCTTCTTGAGTACGTTGTTTATAGGTATATGTAGGTCATTTGATTTTTCAAGTGTTATACAATGGAATTGTTAGAATAGGGTGTTCGAATAGGAACTCTTTTATATTTCTTTATCTATATTTTGTATTTTCTTATATGCATATGGCATATCTCCTTGTATACCCTATATATATTGCACAATAGGCCTCTGTAAGATCGAGGAGACCGACTAGAGGGGGGGTGAATAGACGGTTTTAAAATTCTTCGGCTAAACCGATTTCTAATGCGGAATTGTAAATCAAATCGGTTTTTCACAATTAAAACCTAAATCATCTAGTCTTGACTAAGTGCACCAACAATATAAGACTATTGACAATGAAAGCAATCATACAAAGACATGTAAACAATTTAATACAATGAATGTAAATTGCACAATGTAAAGCACAAGAAATCAAACCACGATAACACGATGATATTTTACCGTGGTGATCGGAGACTTGCCGGTCTCCCCTAATCTACGTTGAGGTAAGCCCAACCACGTTGGACCGGCTCCACAACTTGAGCCAACACATCCGAGATAAGTCCAACTACTTGGACCGGCTCACAACTTGAACCAACACCTCAATCAACCCGGGGTTGCTTTTCCTCCACTTCGGAGATGGCAAGCACCAAACCACTCACAAACCGCCCAGCTCTTCTCACAACCTTCTTGTAGAAGATCACCGGCGCAACTCCAGGCCGTCTAGGTATCGGCAAACACCAAGAGTAACAAGTCAAAGACGCTCACTTGAACGAATCAAGTGTCTAAGCTCAATGGATACACAATCTACTACCTAATTGCAACACATGCACTTAGGGTTTGCTCTCTAAGCTCACTAAGTGCAACACATGCACATAAGAGATGAGAGGGCTTGCTCTTGGCTCAAAAGAATGTGTAATGGCACCAGCAACCTTCCCACAACCGGCCAAGGTGGGTATTTATAGCCTACACACAAAAACTGTCCGTTATGGAAAGATTCTACTGAAAATCAACAGGCCCGGTCAGACCACAAACACACAGTCGGTCAGACCGCACCGGCTCCAATGGCTATAAAACTAGCCATTGGACACCTCCAGTCTGACCGCCAACTAAGGGCCGGTCAGACCGGACCAGCCCGGTCAGTCCGGCCAACACAGGCCGGTCAGACCGCTCCAACTAAAAAGCATCAAGTCCAGAAAAAGCACCTCTCTGGAAAAAGCTGACCGGATCCTTGACCCAGAGGTCTGGTCAGTCCGCCCAACACATGACGGTCAGACCGACACCCCCAGTCAGACCGGTCAACCAATGGAGGTCAGACCGGGTCCACTGGTCAGTCCGGCCAACAGCCTGCGGTCAGACCGCCAGAGCTGAGAAAACAAGGATTTTGCATTCTGCTTCAACTCAATTTGCAAAACACATTTGCCAATTGATGCAGGATGCAAACGGGGGTTAAAGGCGAGACTCTCAACAAGTTGCAAAACATATTTGCCTACTTTTAGAATCAAGCCACAAGAAATAGGGTACATGGACTTAAACCATTTGCAAGACACATTCGCAAACTAAAGTCACACGCTACAAGGATTATGCATGAGCCTCAACTATTTGCAAAACACATTCACAAATATTGGCAACATGCTAAGGAGAGCTAGAGCAAGCACAACAAGCTATCAACACATGACACACTCAAGCTACTAGTCAAAGACTCCTCTTAATAGTACGGCAACCTATACTAGCAATCCGGTCTTCCAACCAAACACCAAGACCGGTAAAAGACTAGAAACACATCCTTAGCCCTAGCTAGTCATATATTTGCCTTGAGCATCCTCTTGAAGCTTTATGACACACATCTTCACTTCAAGACTCCATCAATACATGAAGGACCTTCTCTTGACCTGATGATCAAACTCATGATCATATCTTCTTAGAGAACTTAATACGCATCAACACATGATGCATTCTTTACTCCAAGCTCTTGACTTCAATATCATCAACACATGATGATCTTCTTTACTTTGGAATCTTGACTTGAATATCATCAACACATGATGATTTCCTTCACCCCGAGTCTTGACTTGACAACGATCAACTCATGATGTCATCTAAAGTCTTTATTATCATGGAACATAACCTATTCATCCAACTCATGGAAAATATTAGTTCCCAAAGCTGATTGTTATTCATTACCAAAATATACCATTAACTCATAATGGCGGGTCTAGATTCTTCAGCCTCTTGAATACATGCACAATATTCATAACATAGTATCAGAGCAAAGGTTAGGGTTAGGGTTTGCCGCCACCACCGGCACCTCATAGCCTCCGCTCGTCCTTCGCTGCAGCCACCCCCGGGAGGAGCAATCTCTACTCTCGAGGGTGGCCTCGTGCTCGACTTCGTCGGACCCCGCTCTGTGCGTCTTCCTCCTCGACAGCCTAGTGGAGGACGAGCGGAGGCTAGGAGGTTCAAAAGATCAGAGTCGTGCGACAACCCATAAAGCAAAGGTACTGGGGCTGAGAAAGTAGAGGCAAGCGGGAGCAAAGTCGACCGTGGCAACACGACAAAAAAAAAGATGATATAACCGATAGGAATAGAGAGAGTTGTCAAATCAAGCCGAAAAGGAATAGATAAAAGTATGGTGGCGCGGACCGAAGCCCAAGATGGTGGCGGAGTAGTGCACAAGAAGCACAACGGATGCGCAGTGCGAAAGAAGCGCGACGGCCTTAGAAGCTCGGGCGGCGGCTCAAAAAGAAGCGGCGGCATCATAACGACTTCTACGATCTGCAACGGCTCGGAGAGAAGAGCGGCAACAGTTGCCATGCGAAAGAAATTCCTATACTTCTATGACTGACTGAATCTGTGGATTCGCATGACTTAGACAAACTCAAAGATAGAGTGGTACGGACTTAGATAGACGCAATGGAAGAAAACGACACGAAAAAGAAAGGACTCAAATATAACTAGTAGCAGATACTAGCCGCCGTCTTAGGTTTCGATCTGCGCCGTCATGCTTCTATCTATTCCTCTTGATTTGACAACTTTCTCTATTTTTGTCGGCTTCATCATCTTCTTCGTTGTGTTGTTACGGTCGACTTTGCCCCCGCTTGTCTCTATTTCGTCAGCCCTGCACCTTGTGCTTTATGGGTTGCTGCACGACCCCGGATGAAAGAAGATTTTTTTGATACTCGACATATTTTTTAAGAGCAGCACGCTACAACGACATTATGAAGACTCGGACTTTGGATTTTTCATATTTTAGTATTAACTCTTTCCAAATGCAATATCAGTGCATATGCCTTACATTTGAGAGGAGGGTATTAGAATAGGAACTCTTTTGTATTTCCTTATCTTATCTGCATTCGGCCTCTTGGATACACGCACAATGTTCATAACAGGAATCATTGCCTAAATCTGAGATGCTGACTTTCGTGACTCTGATTTAGCTATCAGAGGGTTTAGTGAGTTATAACATAGTCCCATACTTCAAATAAAGAAGAGAAAACTAGTCCCACAAGGACAAGGTTTGCCCCATGTTAGCACCCACTCTTATCTTGTTAACTGTTTGTTTTGATCTCTCCATTGACCAAAGATTTTATGTTTATTTTTTCTAGCTACTCAAAGTTTGCACTGAGAGCTGAAGTTTCTGATTTGGAAAAGCAGCTTGCTTCTCTGGAATGGCAGCTTGATTTGCTTACAGCACAAGCTACCACCATCACCCAGGGAAAGAATCCCGTTCATCTGCTAAAACTAGTGCTAATGAACAAGTTACAAAATTAGACGAGAAACTTGCTAAGAGAAGTTTAGAGGTAAATGTTCCTTTCTTTTGTCAGCCTAGAAACCAGTAAACCATAGTAGTGCCCTTTTTACCGTTCCGTGCTGTATATTTACTACATAACTGGAATCTGCATTTCACATTAGACCATGTACTCATATCTGACTTCAGACCATGATGCTCATTGTCTGGTCTATAATCAACGGGAGCATGGTAATATTTTGTAACTAACCAGGTAACTAGCTGGCATTTGTGGTTAAGGGCTGAACTGCTGAACACTAAAAAAAATGCTATGTAAATAGACGCTGGCAAAGAACAGAGTTTACTGGACTCCTTGTTTCCACAAATTTATACACCTGTTTCAGTTTTGTTCTCTTTCCTGCTATTTTATGGCATTTCATGACTAGTGTGAACTGGAGTGCATGGTTCTTTCTAAGCTGTTCTGTTCTTTCTTGTAGGAATTCATTGTAGTACTTTATAAGAGAAGATTTTGCCCCCCAATTGGAAAATTTCAAATTTCGGCTGAATTTTTCAAATCAAAATTTGAATTATTCAGATTTAAAATTAAAAAAATGATCAATTCAAGCAAATTCAATTTTTTTTGCCAAAATTCATCCAAACTGGAACCCTGCTCTAAGACTAACAGTTCATTTTGCCTCTTTTTTTTTAACTCTTTCAGATGAATGCAGTTCTTGGAAAACTTGCTGCTACCTCCCAGGAGTTGTCTTTCTATCATTCAGAAGCTGGTATTCCTGTTGTCCAACATGTAAAAATGCACATCTTATCAGATTGCATTGCTTACATTGACATGCGTTAATAGCCTGGTACCTCCATTTTGACTTGCATGTACATGGAAATGCCATGATTTAATCCTAGCACACATCGTGTCATATTTAATAGATGATTGCTTTCATTTTATTGTCAATCTTTTGAATACATTGCATTTTATTCCTTACAGATATTGGCATCTACCTGTCATCCTGTGACTTCCAGCCTTGTGTAATCAGTAACTTGGCTTGTACCAAGGAACTAAACAAATGGTTCACTAAGAAGTTTGAGAAGGTGTTTTTCCTTCGTGATCTTGTTATTCTCATTTATGTTTAAAAAAGCATACACATATTGTTCCCAAAATCCTACATAGTCATACACATACAATGGATGATATATTTAATGAATACATGTAACATCTTTTTGTCTCTGTGACCTTAGCGTCATGGTGCTAGAAATTTTAGGCACTTCAGTGATTTGGGCTCACTCATAAATGCAAATTTCTGAATAAACTGCAAAAGTGTGGTCCCAGTCTCAAAAAAAGAGCATTCTGGAGAAAATTTTGCTTTTGTGTGGACTGCTTACAAGGTCCATAGGAGTTGAGAGTCCTAATTGCATTAGAATGAATTGATGCACGGAGATTTTAATGTTAGGCTAAATCGCTAAGATTTACATGCTCTGGTACCTGTGTTAGGCTGTCTTACTACTGAAGTTGGAAAGGTGAAGCACTTTGATCCTATTTGTAAATTGTTAAACTGAACCAAAACTTTATTTTTGCTTATTTTTCTATTTACAGTAATTATGCATTTCACATAGTCATATGTTGATCAAATAATCATCATGCTGCAATAATTTACTGCGCCATCATAATTTCTGTAGATAACAATACTGTAACTAAAATAGGAAATCATGATATTACCATGTAAAACAAACAACTGGTCTTTTCACTCTTGTATGCAAAATAAGCTAAAATAAATTGAGGCTAAATTTACTATATTTACTTAGAACCATTATTTTACCATCTACTTGCTGTTGCTGAGCAAGTTTTTGCAGGTACCTCTCCAGCTTGTTGCCAAAGAAGACATGTCAAGAGGTGAGGACCTTTTCATATTTGAATTTTCTTATGTGTACTACTATCTCCATACATTTTACATATTCACTCTTATTATCTGGTGCCAGCGGAAGCAGATAGACTTATTGATATTTCTCTTTTATTTTATTTTTACCTCCTAGAATTCTGGCTGGATCCTATCCTATATATATATATATATATATATATATATATATATATATATATATATATATATATATATATATATATATATATATACCCGTTTCGTACTCCTGGGAGTATGTACTCCCACTTCCAATATACCATGATATGAGGGATGCCCGATCTTCATGATGTAGGATCGATGATAACTTTAGATCCGTGCAACCTGACGAACCGATGGCGCCAACCACTGTCAAAACAGCAACCTGTGACAAAAGAATTCGCTCAACCACACGCTCGTGATCCCGTCTATCTGACCACACAAAGTAGACGTGTCGCTGCTCCTGCAAAACATAAGGAATCACAAGAACAACACAACAGATTAGAACCCCCTATTCTAGTAGGGCAATATTGCTCAAACCCTAGAATCAAGAATATAATGATATCTCAAAAAAAAATATCACGTTCCCCTCATAGTGCGCAGCGCCTTACAATATATAGTGCGTATGGGCACCCGCTCCCTCTGCTGGTGCGGATAAGGCGGCTCAGGAGGTCGACAATGCTGCACTGGAGGAGGTGCTAGAGCTCTACCAGTCTGAGCTGAAGCCTACGAGCGCTGGTAGGAGGCCGAGGCCCGTGCTACCGCCATCCTGGTGGGTAGCATGCCCGTGACCATCTCCATGGATGTGGCGGAGCTGCCTACGACACAGCTTATGTGGGAGCGCCTCCGAGCTCACTATCAGCCGACGAGCGATGCTATGTTTATCTCAGTTGTGCATCAGGCACACTCTCTTCAGCAGCTCGATGCCACCGTTGATGACTTCTACCGTAAGTCGCCGAGAGTGTGGCGTCGGTTGACTCTTTGGGGCGGATGTTTGCGGACTGTCCCTCGCTGTGTGTGGCTCGCGCTCACCAGGAGACTCACCATCTCTATGACTTCCTGATCGTCTCCTACTGAGTTCGAGATCATGCGTGCTCAGCTCCTGACTCGTCACCCGCGTCCGAGCTTGGTGGAGGCCCTCACTACTGTGGCGTCTTGAGGAGACTTCGTTCTGGGCGTGGCTCGATGCGCTGATCTGTCTTATGCCTTCAACTCCTGCTCCTCCGGTGGTTGCTACTGCTCCTTCAGCACCGACCGTGATCCCTCCCCCAGCTCCTCCTGTGGTTGCTGCTTCTACTGCGGGTCTCCACTGCACCTACTATTAGCGTGCCGGCCACAGGTATCAGGATTGTTACAAGCGGAGGAGGGACCAGAGTCGTTAGGGTTGACGTCCCCCGAAGGGCTCTGGAGGTTCCTCTCTCTCAGGAGATGGCCTCTCTCGCCAGGGCTCCTCTGGTAACGCCACACAGTAGCTCCTCTCACTGCTTCAGCGCCTCAGTGTCGGCTCGTCCTCAGACTCCTCGGGTTCTGCTCGTCTGGCTCTTGCTTCTCAGCAGTCTTCCTCGTCTCCGCCTCCGCCTCCGCCTCCTCCCTCGTCAGGTATCTTGTCTCCGTGGATCTTGGACTCTGGTGCTTCTTTTCACATGACACCAGATTCTACCCACCTTACTTCTGTGCGGTCCACAGATTTTTCTTCCACTGTTCAGACTGCAGATGGTACCTCCCTTCCTGTTACAGGCCGAGGCACCCTTTTCACTTCTTCTTTTCATGTTCTTGCAGTCTCTCATGTTCCTCAGCTTACTATGCAATTTTATGTCGATCGGTCGATCACCGATCACGATCGTCGTGTTGTTCTTGAGTCGACTCTTGTTGTGTTCAGATCGCCAGACGGGACTCTGCTGGTATCGCCCTCTCTGCCGTGGATTCGCAGCGTCTTTGGGAGCTCGACTGGCTTCATCTTCCTTCCGCTGTCTCCACCAGCCAGTCGGCCACTACCACTACCTCTGCTCTTGCTGCGTCCTCCACTACATCTTTTGCTCAGTGGCACCATCGTCTCGGTCATCTCTGTGGCTCGCGTCTATCGTCTTTAGTCGGTCGTGGTGTTCTTGGGTCTGTTTCTGGGGACACCTCTTTACATTGTATGGGTTGCAAGCTTGGCAAGCAGCTGCAGCTCCCCTATCCCACTAGTGATTCTATTTCTACTTGTCCTTTTGATCTTGTTCACTCTGATGTTTGGGGTCCGGCTCCCTTCGTTTCGAAAGGGGGTCATCGCTATTATGTGATCTTTATTGATGATTATTCTCGTTATACTTGGATCTACTTCATGTCCGAGCGCAGCCAGGTTCTTTCTATTTATCAGATGTTCGCCACCATGGTTCACACTCAGTTTGATTCAGTCATTCATGTTTTTCGTGCTGACTCTGCTGGTGAGTATCTCTCTGCTGCTTTGCGTCGCTTTCTCGCTGAGTAGGGCACTCTTCCTCAGTACTCTTGTCCTGGTGCTCACGCTCAGAATGGTGTCTCTGAACGTAAATATCGTCACTTGCTTGAGACCGCTCGCGCTCTCATGCTTGCCTCCTCTGTTCCCCCTCACTTCTGGGTTGAGGCTGTTTCTACTACTGTTTTTCTCATCAACCTCTGACCTTCTACTACTCTTGAGGTTCTACTCTGTTGAGCGTCTCTTTGGTCGAGCTCGAGTCTGATCATCTTCGCAATTTACCGTGTTCTGTTTCGTCCTTCTTCCACCTCGTGAGCGCACCAAGCTGACTGCTCAGTCAGTTGAGTGTGTTTTTCTTAGCTACAGTCTTGAGCATAAGGGTTATCGTTGCTATGACCCTGTTGCTCGTATGATGAGGATTTCTCGGGATGTCACTTTTGACGAGTCCCGCCCTTACTACCCTCATTCCCCATCGTCGGCCGGATTCTCTTGCTGAGTCGATCTCCTTTCTGATTTTTCCTGACTCTCAGCTTTCCACCACTGTTTCGCCTTATTCTCCATCCACTCCTCCGGCTCTATCTGTTTCGCCTCCACCAGATTTTCCTTCCCGCTCTTTTGTTGAGGCTCCATCTTTACCCTTGCACTACTCTCGCTGTCCTCAGCCTCCTACTTCCTCTCTTGAGCCTCCGTCTCTGCTGGGCCCTATTCCCAGCCCTCCCTCTCCATCATTGCTGGGTCCAGCTCCATCTTCTCCTCCCAGATATGCTCTTCGTGATCGTCACACCATCAGTCGCTGCAAGCCACGGCCAGCAGCGGCTGCTCTTCTCGAGCCTACAACCTACCGTGAGGCCGCTACTCACCCTGAGTGGCAGCTCGCGATGTCTGAGGAGATTGCTGCTTTGGAGCGCACTAGCACTTGGGATCTTGTGCCCTTGCCTGCGCGTGTTACTCCTATCACGTGTAAATGGGTGTACAAGATCAAGACCCGCTCAGATGGTTTCCTTAAGCTCTACAAGGCTCGTCTTGTAGCGCGTGGTTTTCAGCAGGAGCATGGTCGTGACTACGATGAAACTTTTGCCCCTGTCGCTCACATGACCACTGTTCGTACTCTCCTTGCTATGGCCTCTGTTCGCCAGTGGCCCATCTCTCAGTTGGATGTTAAGAATGTCTTTCTCAATGGCGAGTTGCGTGAGGAGGTCTACATGCAGCCGCCCCCTGGGTATTCTGTCCCTGATGGTATGGTTTGTCTCCTTCGTCATTCTCTCTATGGGCTCAAACAAGCCCCGCGTGCTTGGTTTGACTGCTTCTCCTCTGTTGTCACTTCTTTGCGGCTTCTCTGCGGTGATCACGACCGCTCTCTTTGTTCACACCTCTCCACGTGGCCTGACGCTCCTCCTTCTATATGTGGATGACATGATCATTCTTGGAGATGACTCTCGACATTGCCTTTGTGAAAGAGCGTCTCGATGGCGCTTCTTGATGTCTGATTTGGGTCCTCTTCGTTACTTCCTTGGAATTGAGATCACTTCTACGCCTGAGGGCTACTATCTCTCCCAGGAGAAGTACATTAAGGATATCCTTACTCGTGCTTGTCTCACTTATCAGCGCGTAGTGGATACTCCTATGGAGTTAGGTGTTTACCTTCAGCCTACTGATGGCGAGCCTCTTGAGGATCCCACTCGCTATCGCCATATTGTCGGGAGCCTCGTCTACCTTGGGATTACTCAACCTGACATTTCTCACCCAGTTCACATCCTGATTCAGTTTGTCTCTGCTCCCACTCAGCTCCACTACAGTCACCTTCTTCGTATTCTTCGATATCTTCGTGGAACCCTCATTCGACGCCTTTTCTTTCCTCGTTCCAGTTCTTTACAGCTTCAGACGTACTCTGATGCGACCTGGGCTAGCGAATGATCGTCGGTCTCTTTCTGCCTATTGTGTTTTCCTTGGTTCCTCCTTGATTGCCTGGAAGACTAAGAAGCAGACTGCAGTTTCTCGTTCGAATGCTGAGGCTGAGTTGAGAGCCATGGCACTATTGACAGCTGAGATCACCTGGCTTCGTTGGCTCCTTGCGGATTTTGGCGTTTCTGTTTCTGCACCGACTCCACTTTTATCAGATAGTACTGGTGCAATCAGCATTGCTCGCGATCCCGTGAAGCATGAGCTTACCAAGCACATTGGAGTGGATGCTTCGTACATGCGATCGCAGGTGCAAGACCAAGTTATTGCTCTTGATATGTGCCTTGAGTTTCATTAGCGATTTCTTCACCAAGGCATGACTCGAGCTCAACATAACTTCTACCTCTCCAAACTCAGTGTTGTTGATCCACCATGAGTTTGAGGGGGTGTTAAATATATATATATTGTATAAGGTGTTATTTGCATTTGTTCCCACCTTGTACATGCTATATATTGGCCTTTGGCCCATTAGAATATACTAGAGGACATATTCAAACAAGAAGAAGTCGTTTTCAATTGCCTTCGTCACTCTTAGATATTACAATAGCCTTCATGAAATGTGCAGCAGGAAAGACGAGTATTTGTCGATTTCTTCTACCACCCAGCATGGGCGGATCTGGCTAAGGTCAAGGGTGTTCAGCCGAACACCCAAATGTTTTGAGCAAAAATTCAGTATATATAAGGTATAATATATGTATATACTAGAAATTGAGTTAAATCAACATGTAATATCCTCAAAAGCTCATTCCGTCGGCACATCACTCGCAACCCACTCGTCGCTCGCACAGCCCGCCCACCAAAGGCAAGGCATTCCATGTTCGGCCACTGTTCCAACATTTCCCCACAATAACTCGGCTCAATATCTCAAGGCTCATTTATTGGCAAACCCTAACTCGATCTCTCTTTGTCTCAATCTAACACACACACATAGCCTTGCCCTTGCGCCTTGCTAGCTTGCAGTGGCGGTGGCAAGCATGGCAAGCAGTGTAAGCGGTGGCTAGCGGCCATGAACTCTGACGGCCTAGGAGAAGGGAGGCCGAGAGAGGGAGGAGGCTTTGTGCTGGCCATGGCTTGCTCGCCTACTCCAAGCGACCGAGCTCCGAGCGCAGAGGTCAGCGAGGTTGGACGGCCGGCGGGGCGAGGCGCGCCACGCGTTGCTCCGAGGACCAAGGCTCCAACTCCGAGCGGGTGGCGCGACGGAGGTGGTCTGGCGATGGACCGGAGCTAGCGACTAATAGATAACTCTAGATTTAAGTTAGATTACCATGCTGTAGCAAATGATGGTGGTATACTCCAGCAATATGAATATAAATTCATCCAGACATGCCTATATAATTTATTGATCTCAACTTCTCAAGTTATACAAATTCATGCGACCAATCAAATATGCAAACTACAAATTCATGGGCCGGCGAGTTAGGCTGCATAAGTCAATAACAGCACATGTTCATCTCCAATTCTCCCTTCCTCAATTCCTCAGTTTCAAACCCTAAATTCTCAATTCAACTTTTTTTCTTAATTATTTCATAATTTCTCTCAATTCTTTGTTGTGTTATTTCTAGTATAGAAAAATTGTACTTTGTTTCTTTTGCTATCGTGGACCTTTAATTTTTTTTCTATTGAATAATATTTTATTAACTCCGAACACCTATCTAATAAATCCTGGATCCGCCACTGCCACCCCAGGACGGCTTGGGAATCAAGTCAGAGAGCTGACTTCCCGTGTTAGAGCACTCCCGGAGTAATCTTCGGTTGGGTTGTCAATAAGGCAAGTGCAGAGTCTTGTTCTGATTCTCAAACCAGCATCATGCCTTTTGTTGCTCAGCTCTATGTTTGTCAGGGTTTTGACATAACTGGAAGTGCAGTCATATGCAATTGTATATCCTCGGCGTCGCAAAAACTGAAGAGAATTAATCTCCACATTTTCTTCTATAACATCCATACAAATATGCGCAGCATAGTGCTTCGAGAAAAAGAAAATAAAAATATTGTATATAGTTATCAGTTCTTGCCTCTTAGTTCATCTTTGACCCTTTTTTTGTAACTGATAATTTACTCTTTCTTAAAGGCAAATTCATATTTGTTGTTGCTATTTTGAGCATAGATTTCGGTATTATCTCGTGCTATGAAGTTTCTTCTCTTGCTGGTTGAGTTTTTATACACTTTTGTGTACTATCAAATTGTTGATAAAAACTTGATATGAGGCTTCCCGCAGAGAAGGACGCCCTTTTCTTTTTCGAAAACACGCAAAAGTTTTGCCTACGTTAAGAGGATATACGGATGAGAGGGTTGCTTTGGGAATTTTTGGGATTTAGATCCAAATTCCTCCTATCAAATAGGCTCGTAGAGAAATAGAGGATGACTCAGCAACTCAATTGTGTGGCTGCAAGTTACAGCTTCGAAGGTTATGAGTGCGGTTGATGTGAACCATTTATTGCTGAGACCAGTTGGCCTGCAAGTTCTTCACAGAGCCCCTTCATATGAAACATAAGGAGTAAGGACTGTATGGAACTAGTGGTTTTTTCTCGATTTATGGACTGCTTTACATGAAATTCCTGCGTTCCAAACGGGGCTAATATTCTTTTTTTTCCCCACTCATGCAACGTATGCAATATACTTCATTTTATAACCCAACCACACCACCTCCAAAGATTAAAAAAAATCCAACTGCATCTTAATAGTATTATTTGCACTACCTGTCAAGCTAAAACACTATTGAAACTAATAAATGTTTCATCCATTTGTTAAACTTAAAGATATTTAGATATTTTGTGATTTTCTTTCTAACGGTACGTTTCTAAATTTTGAAAGTCAGTAGAAAAAAATGGAGTATTTAAGCTCTATACATATAAAACAAGTAGTAGGTAAATATAATTTTAACATAAATTACCCCTATTATTTTTATATCTACCTATATAATACTAGTACCGAACTACTTTCTCCGGTCACAAAAGAGTGACATTTTAGGATGCGTACAGTCAAACTTTATAAACTTCGCTTTCGATATCTGTATGAACGTACATGTGTAGATTGATCTTGAAAGGTACTTTCATAATATTATACTTTTATCAAATTGTATTGAATACACTGCAACATAAGTTAGTGGTCAAAGAGGTGTTTCTCTTTTGTAACAGGAGTGAGTACCAATTAGCTGTTAATAGTGGTGTTTAGTGAAAAATGTTGTTTAGAATGACCAAAACTGCAATATTTCATAAAATAATGTCTATATGGACGTAGCGTCGTTGCCTTTAATTTATGTCACAAAAGACCATAGTTTCCACTCAGTTGAAATTGTTTTCAAAATACATGGAATTCAAATTGAGAAATACCGGTCTCAAACTTATGGCTTGTTCCAGTAAAATTTATGCAAGATTCCAACATTAAAAACGTATCCTAATAAAATTCCCGTGTATTAAACGGAGCCTTCGTTCCCATGAAATACATGAGGAATTGTAACATTACAAATAGATCCTAATAAAACTCCCGCGTAAATCACTGTAGAACAGTGAAAAACAGTAATCCTTGGAAGGCCAAAGTATCCAACAAAAGAAAACAAATGGCTGTGCTCCTACACCATTCGAGCCGACGCAATAACGCATCAGTCCACCGCAAGCGAGAAAGCAACCAACCACGGGTCCACCGTAGAACGGCTTGACGCAACTACGGTTCTCTCAGCTTTGCCGCAGTACAGTACCAGCTGAAGGCGGCAGATCCGGCCGACGCTTCCACGCCATTTTTCTTCCTCCCTCGACTCGAGCCTGGCTGCAAAATTTCGCCCAAATCTACCCCGGATCCGCACCCAAGATGGTACTTTCTTCTTCCATGGCTTCTCTCCCCTACTTGCTCCCTGCATTTCGATGTTCTTGGGTAAGCAAAGCGTTGTGTTTTTTTTAAGCTTTTGCGAAATCATATTGGAATAAGATGTGACTATGTTTTTTGTTTGTTTTTTAGCTTTTGCGAAATCATGTGTGAGTAAGATGTGCATCTATTTTGTTTGAGCTTAGTTCTTGGATGCCAAGTACATTAGTTTTGTGGTGAACGTAGTGTTGCATAGACATGGTGGTCGGGTGAGTCAATCGTCAATGTCAAAGGTCATCAAATGCACTATTCGCTGCGCAGTTAAGACTTCTTTTTCTTTTAGAAGAATAATGGTTAGTAGGTTGTATCTTTAATTGAAGGTGCGATATGGTCGGTTGCCGGTCAGTGTTTGCCAAATGTGTGATTTTGGGAGGAAGAATTGGTAAGATGTATCAATTGTGCGGCGAGTAATTTGATTCCGTCAAATCTTTGATCCAGATATGGCAAAGCCTTTGCTCTCACAGCGAAGCGGTAGCATAGAGAGGACATTTATTTATAGCACGTAAGCAGTAAATTAAGGCAAACTTGTGCCCATGACGATACGGCATGTTCATGCTACAATTTACCTCTCAAGATGATGTTTATGATACGGTGTTATGGCCTTTGTAGGACAGAGAAGCCAAGAAAGAGGCGTTCAGGAAGTATCTTGAATCCAGTGGTGTGCTCGATACTCTCACGAAAGGTTTGCATTCTGTTCCTTATGTATATCTTGGCAAATTGCGGTGATTCGACCGGCTAGTTATATCTGCTTCTTATAATCTTGCAGTTATTGTTGCGTTGTACGAGGAAAATGACAAGCCTTCGTCTGCAGTCGAGTGAGTTGAGTTCACTTTTGTCATGTATATATTCTTGACCCATCTAGGGAAGGAATGATTCATAATTGTCTTTTTTTCGATTACAAGGAAGACACACACTACCACGCACGCTAGTGTGCCCCTTAGCACACGCCTAGAAAGACAGGGGTCGGGGATAAATCCGCAACCTCACTGAATTACTACTGAAAGCGCACTCGCATGTGCATAAACGTGGGCACTAGGATTTGAACCCTGGTAAGTGGAGTTGTACACCCACAACCCCACCACCCCACCAAGAGGTGGTTCCGATTCATAATTGTCTTTGGTTATTCATGAAAGGGTAGCTTGGTCCATTGATCCTTAATTTGCTTATTGATTTTTTTTCCCTGAATTGACATGAAAATATATTTTCTTTGGATCGATTTTCATGTAAGGGCTAAGCATGTTGGTATATCTTAGGTTTGTTCAACAGAAATTGGGTGGTCCATCAATTTCTGACTATGAAAAGCTCAAAGCTGAGAAGTTGGATTTGCAGTTGAAGTATAATGAGCTTTTAGAGACCCACAAGGAAACATGCAGACAGGTAAACCATGTTACTATCTTGGCAAAATATGTTATGCTACTTTATCTGTTTATATGGAATTCTAAATTTCCAATGCATAGTAACATTTAGTGTTACTACTTTCATGTACATCCTTTAGAAATATACAACACCGTGGAAATCTCATATATACTTAAGAAGTGTTAGTAGTTGTTATAATGGAGATTGCTGCTTCTCTGAAGTCATTCTGCTTATTTGATGTTCAAACTTGTGCATTTCAACAATGTGGTCATTGCAATGGTTTGGTCCTTGCACTTTAGTCTTGGATTGTCATGTGCTAGGATTAGATGCCCTGAACCTAAACAGTGCTACAATGCCGATGAGCGGCGGCCGCACCACAAGGGCAGGGATAGAAGAGATACTAGGAACTCTTGATATATTTCTTGGTCAATTCAAGAAGATACAATGATATCCCTTATATAGGGATGGCTTGACTTGACACTTAAGAAACTAATCCCTAAATGGAAGGAAACAATTCGATCTAATCTAATCTTTATCTTAAGGAAAGTAATCCCTAACCAATTGACGATGATCTAATAATCTTCAATTAATTAAATTATTTACCTGTAATTGTTATTATAGATAACAATATCTTCATGTTATTTGTAAGAATACCCCTTGTCATTAATAAGGGAGAAACTTAGCCGAGTGGTCGTAAACCATTTTACGACCACCCTATATAGTCGTAAGTACTTCTACCACTACCTAGTGATCATAAGATTTTCTACGATCACATCATGATCATAAGCCTTACTACGATTACTTCATGGTTGTAAGCTTTACTACGATCACCCTATGGTCAACAAATCCTACAGATATGTGGGCACAATTGACTAGGGACACTTATACGCTGTGTTTAATACACGCAGTAGTTAATATGCGTTGTTATTCTTCAGGATAACTGCACGTATTAAGCTACTGTCTTTGACATAACTGCAAGGCGATGTGTGAGGATTAGTCTCTGACAATAACCATCACTGAATGTGTGTATTTTATCAAATGGTGAGACGCCTCTTGATACGGAATACCTACCACCCCTTCACGCGCTATATAAGGAGTAAAGCCGGTGGACAGAGGACATGAACAACGACAACGAACACAAGACAAGATCAGCAGACAGAAGTCATTAAGCCCTAGTTCTAGTGATTTATTCTCGGTTGTAAAGCATAGCCAATACAGCAACATAAGAGTAGGGTTATTATTCTCTCAGAAGAAGACCCGAACATGTATAAAATCCACATGTCTTTTTCTATGTAGTTTAACTCAAAGAGAGTCCCCAACATTCATTCGTAAGATCGATACTAAACCATATTAGGAATGCCCATGACATGGATATGTTTAGGAACTCCTCCAGCACTGTAAAACTTCAATAGTGTAATGTAATGTTCAATTTTACAAAACTGAACAAACTTGGACGCAATACCAATATACAGAACTTTTCCTTTTACTCAGCTTTCTTTCGCGGATTCTGCCGAAAGCATTTTGTCCTCTATAGTCAGGTTTCTTTCCTCATAGCTGTGGCTTGCTTATTGCCTCAAATTTTACCATTAGCCTATAGGATAGGTACATCACTTGCCGTAGAATTGGCATAGCAAGCTAGATGATATTCTTGATCCCAATTTACTTGTGAGGAAGAGTTTCTCAATATGACAATTGACATCTTAAACTTAAGTTCTACGCCTTCAGAAAAAAACATATATAGTTCTGAGCACATGGTAGCATTAATCTGGATTCTGGAATGTCTTCCGTTTGTCATTTGATCAGTTTATTTTTAAGTCCAAGAGAAGTTTACATATAGAGGAAGGAACTGCAGAAAATGATTTTGTTATAAATGGAACCAGGGATCTTGACCAGTTAATCTTTATCTCTTTGCAGCTGGAGGAACTTAAGAATTTGAAGAATGGTGTACCTTGGAACGGAAACAACGGTTGTTGACATTGTAAATGTGTTGTCAAGCAATGTATTTATGCCTCTGCATTAAGCATTATCAAGTTCTATAAAGTTGAAACATTTCTTGGTTGAACTTTGCTGTGTTCATCCCCACCGTGTGATGTATCACATTTTACTCCTCTTTATCCCTTTGGATATGAAAACAACTCATCCATCATATTCACTCCCAGATTTCACCAATGATCGGCGCATGACCAAAACTTACAACACCTCCATGGGCGAAGCTGAACTTGGGCAATATGATTCATATCAAAGAGTTGATCGATTCGAAGAGCCAAGTTCTCTCTGTTGTAAAGAAATGCTGTGATTGGTTTTATAACATCAAAATTTCAACTTCTTGTTATTAATGAAAAAGAGAGAGGATATCAATTTGTGTCCTCACAATTGATTGGACCAGGTTCCTCGTTTGGTTCTTGCTTGTCCGTTGTTGTCCTTTTTTTTAACGCATGGCAGGAGGGCTGCCAAAACCACTTCATTAAGCGAAGTTATGGAAGAGAGCAAGATGAGAAGAACAACAGAAAGGAGAAATTGTACAAGCTTCCATAGTTCCCAAAAAGTCACTTGGACGATGGAGTTTAGGCCTTTTCGGGTCACCGGCAGCACCGCTATGTTGACTTGGTCCATTGTTGTCCTTGACTTTCTCGATCGTTGAAAATTGTCCATTTTGTGCTCATGGAGGAATTCAGCGGAATTCGGTGTGGTGCAGAACATTGAGGGAGTATTATACCACTACTAAATCAGGTGAACCTGGTGGAATTGGAATTGGGATTGGGATTGGTCAGGCCTGGAAAAGAATGCCATCATGGTGTCTACGAGGAGGAATGGTTGTTCCGGCATACACCATGAGAAGCCGAGAAGTTTGGAGTACGGGAATCTTTCCTAATTACTGTCGGAATTGAACTATTTCCTGTAAAATTCATGTGGAATTTCTGCGTTCCAAATAGGGCCCAACCTTATAGCACACCACAGAACATGTGATTAATTAGTCAAATATAATTTCTTAACCCGTTACACAAGTATGGCACATTAATCAGATTAATTGACGAAAATGATCACACATATTTTTTTTTGAGACGAAATTGATCATGTATACCAATTACACTAGTGAATTGTAAATCGATATTTATTATCTTATTAAAACAGAGTCAAAAGAAGCCACCACGTTCGCTCTCAAGAACTAAAAATTCCAATGTTAATCGGTGGAAAAAGATAAAGATATATACCGTCGATCGTGGTGAGTCCAGATTATAACAGTCTAGATTAAAAGAAAGAGTTCATGTCAAGTACAATAAAACTAAAATTTAGAATAAAAAATAAAATAAAATTAGCAATTAAAATTTCACACGAATTCCTAAGTAAAAGAGTCCATGTCAAGTACAATAAAACTGAAATTCAGAAGGAAAATAAAATAAGCAATTTGATTCCCACATGAATTCCTAACTAATATCCCTAAACAATTATAATTCGGAATAAGAAATAAACAAAATTTGGCAATTAGATGTACACGAAATCCAACAAAAAAGATGAAATTCAGAATAAAATTAAAATAAAATAAGAAATTTGATTTCAATACTTAATCCAATAATTATATTCTTAATAAAAATTACACAATAATTGGCAATTAGATTTGTATACTAAATCCAACTAATAAATAAATAAAATTCGAAATAAAAATGAAATAAAATAAAATTAGCGAATTGATTTCAATACTAATTCCAAAGTAAAATTCCTAAATAAATATATTCGAATAAAAATTAGCAATTGAGTCGATATGAATTCCAAGAAAAAATAGTCAAATTAGAATAAAAATAAAAGAAAATTTGCAATTTAATTTCCTTGCAAATTCCAAAGTAAAATCGCTAAATAACTAAAGTTTAGAATAAATTAAATAAATTTAGCAATTTGATTTGTATATGAACTCTAATAAAAATAATCGAAATGTTGAATAAAAAGTAAAATTTATAACGATCATAGAATGAATGGTGTCGGATGAGACACAAAATAAGTCACTACATTTGCTCTTAAGGGCTAGAAATTCTCATGTTAATCGGAGGAAAAAGAGAAAGATCTACAACGTTGATCGTGGTGGGTCCATGTTATAACGGTCTAGATTTTTTTAAAAAGGAGTTTTGTGTAAGTACAATAAAACTAAAATACTGAATATAAAATAAAATAAAATAAGCATTTGATTTTCATTCAAATTCCTAAGTAAAATATATAAATAATTATAATTCGGAATAAAAATTAAACAAAAATTACCAATTAGATTTGTATACAAAATCCAACCCAAATGTAACTGAAATTGAATAAAAAATAAAATTAGCAATTTGATTTGTATACAAATTAAATGGTAAAATTCTTAAATAACTGTAATTCAGAATAAAAAATAAAGAAAAATTAGTAAATTGGATTTGTATATGAATTCCAAGAAAAAATAACTAAAATTCAGAAATAAAAATAAAAGAAAATTTGCAATTTCATTTCCATACGAATTCCAAAGTAAAATATCTAAATAACTAAAATCTGGAATAAAAAAATTTAGCAATTTGATTTGTATACAAACTCCAATAAAAATAACTAAAAATTTGAATAAAAATAAAAATTATAACGAGAATAGCACTAATAGTGTGGATGAGACCACGAAAGAGTGCAATGGCATCGATCTGTCCTTCAAGAAGACGCTGACCCTTGGGGAAACGAAGAGTCGAGGCGGGGACGACGGAGATAAGAACAATATCATGTTGCTCACCTTAGCCGTTCAACAAGGACAATTTCATGCTATTCGTTGGAGCCATTAAAGAGAAAGTCCAAAGTTGAAGAAGCCAAGGGTCGCGATTACAAGTAGTGAGCGTCAGCATTGTTGAGGAAGTTAGTTGCCAAACAAGCTCGATGACGTGGAAGCCCTGATAGAGAGGAGATGAAGCTTTGCATTGAAGACGTGCTATGAACGATATAGGACCATCAGGTGGCTAGGAACGTACCATCACTGGTGAAGAGCACGACGTCACTAACGATGGTGAGAAGATTCTTCATATCGTTAGACAACGACTAAAGCAGACATATCAGTATCAGTGAAGATGGGAGGTCGCCATGGTTAGTGAGAAAGTCACAACGTTGAGTTGGCCAACGTCGAAGAAGGGGAGCGACCAACATGAAAGAAGAGAACATCGAGCATGTATGACATCATGCATGCATATGTACATGCGTGCATACATACAAATAGAAGTATGGACGTACAGAGACAGAGGAACAAAAGCTTGGAGTAGAGATGACACAGGCATAGGGAATAGGCTTAGGGCCACCGGAGAGAGTGTGACACATGTCCCAGGAAGGGGTCAACGACGGTTGTATGTGTATGCATGTTGATGCTGCAATGGTTAGCATTAAGAAATAATTAGGGAGAAGTAGAAGATAACTATGGGTAAAGCATTGCATTGGAAGAGTTAGCAACTGAGAGAGATCGATCAAGATTTAGGCTTGCTGTTGGAGGTTGAAACAAAAAAAACTGTGACGACGAGAATAGATAAGCAGGAAAGCTGACGTGTGAGGGAAGATAAGTTCAAGGTAGGTTGTCCATGGTGCATCGGTGCATGTATGAACAAGGTACTCTAATAGCATGTAAACTAATAAGATAATTTGTCGCACATCTAAACAGATTTTCACTATTTTATTTTATTTTAAAAAAACCAACAGCAGTACCTATTGCCACACATTTCTCAAAAAGATTTGCATTAAAGGTATCAATAATTCCCACCCATAGGATGAACATGACCGACAAAGCTTGTCTAAGCAGTTCTACCATTTTATACTAATCCATCAATAATGTATTTATATAATCCAACAATGATATAATCCAATAATCAAACAAAGATATATTCCTTTGACCTAACAATGATATAATCCGATAATGATGTATTCCAATAATCCTATAATGATATATTTGTATAATCCAACAATAATATATTGCATAATCCAACGCTAATATATTGTATAATCCAACAATGATATATTTCTATGATCCATAGAATAATGTATTTCTATAATCCAATAACGATGTATTTCTATAATCGACAATGATATATTTCTATAATCCAATCATGATATAATCCTATGATCCAACAATGATGTATTTCTATAATCCATTAATGAAGTATTCCTATAATCCCACAATGATATATTTATAATAATCCAATCATGATATAATCATAATAATCCAATCATGATATAATCATAATAATCCAATCATGATATAATCCTATGATCGAACAATGATGTAATCGATAATGATGTATTCCAATAATCCAACAATGATATATTTCTAATAATCCAATCATGATATAATCTTATGATCCAACAATGATGTAATCTAATAATAATGTATTCCAATAATCCAACAATGATATATTTCTAATAATCCAATCATGATATAATTGGTTCCAGCAAGTTAACTTTATATTCGTTCTCAACAATCTACATAATCCACAAAGTTGTCCTTTTTCACTTCATTCATCTAATTCCGCAATATTGTATTCCCATCATCTGACAATAACGTAATCAATACTGAGGATTTTATGTGCTAGGGTGACAATGATTCAAGGATAACAACATCAAATGGAGGTATAATCAAATTTTATGTGCTAGGGTGACAATGATTCAAGGATAACAACATCAAATGGAGGTATAATCAAATTGGGATTAACTAACACTTCTAAGATTTGAACTTATCATTTTATGTAAATAGCAATGCATAACAGTTTTGAAACTTAAAACATATTTTGGAAAACATAGGTACAATATGGTCAAAGGAGACATGCCTTCGTTGAAGGTTTGAGTTGCTTCGGCAAACAGTTTGAGGAAAGCTTCGGAAACGCTGGAATCTATACGCGCAAAACGAGACAAATAAATACAATAAATCCAAATAAAATAAAATAAATATAAAATTAGTACTATTAGAGAGATTAAGAATTTAGATGAATTTAGGAACAATAATCGACAGAATCGGAGTTCGTATGAGGGAGAACACGAACGTCCGGAAGATTGAAGTCACATGAAATGATAGAAAAATTAGAAAATTGGAAGAGAGAGAGAGAGAGAGAATATGCCGTTTTGATTTTTCAACAAGCATAGCAAAAGAGGGAATGACATTAAGGGACACTTGCTAGAGAAAGAAAAAGAGAAGGAAGGAAAAGCAAGAGCCAATGACTAGTGGGGTCCATAAGTCATTGAGAGAAAGAAGAGACAGAGGGAAGGAAAACAGGGGCTAAGGCGTTGGTTGCCTGTGCGCGATGAGGAGCGGCGTGGCGGCGATCGAATAGGCAAAACGGAACCCCGACGAGGTGTTCTACCCTTGGGTGGCGGTGGCATGGCCAGAGGAGCACGAGACCGGTGGTGGTAGCGGTGGCGGCGGCGACTGGGTGGTGCCCCGAGGGAGGTGGCGCACGCATGGGCAAGGTGGCGGCCCAGGGAAGGTGCAGGAGGGGTCGGGGAGACCGGAAGGTGGCCGGAGTGGCGGCGCCACGGCGATGACTGGCGTCAAGGAAAAACGGCGATGACGAGGCTTCTCGGTGACGGAGAGAAAGGGAAAAAGGGGGGAACAGAGGAGGAGCTTCGGGAACGCGTGGTGACGCACTTGACTTGGCAAATGATTGACCGGAGAGGGAGATCGAGTGGAGGGCGGTGCAGTCGGACTTTAGGAAGAATGGGAAAAGTGGTGGTGGTGGCTTCGAGGAAAAAAGGGATAGAGGGAGAGGAGAAGGGGAGGAGGTAGAGGAGGGCATGTCCAACCTTTTTATAGGCGATGATGGGAGGAGGCAGACGCAGGTGGTGGCGGGCGTGGGCATGGGCGTGACGCGAAGCAAGGCGAGTGGCAGGATAGGAGGCTAGGGGCGAGGCGCCTGGCACAGGCGAGTCTTGTGAGCGTGAGGCTTGAGGCGCACTGACACGCGGCATGGGCAAGCAGCCAGAGCAGGAAGAACAGAAAGAAGACAGAGAAAAGGAAAAGAAAGAAAGAAAGAAAAATGAGAAAAGAAAAGAAAAGAGAGAAGGAGAAAGGAAAAGGAAAAGGAAAAGGAAAAGGGAAGAGAAAAGGGAAAGGCTTTCGGAGAAAATTCAAATTTTGAATTTTGAATTTGGATTTTGGCGAAGAAAATTTGAATTGAGACCAAAAGAACTTGGATTTGACTTTCGAGTTTGGAAATTTAAATAAATACAAAAACTCCAAAAGAAATCCAACACTTCGAATTAATTAATTAAATTTAAATTTTACAGTAAATAAAATAATTTTTGGGAAAACAGAAAAGAAAATAAAAATAAATCGGATTGCTAAAAAAAACAAAGAACTTGGAGAAAATCCAAGAAAATCTAGAAGATCCAATAAATTTGAATTTATTTGAAGTTTGATTTAATCATTTAAAATGTTTTCTTTTTCTGAAATTTCAATTTAAGCTTTAATTAATTCAGTAAAATTCAAATGTTTTATTTTATTTCGAAAATTTAAAAAAGACCCAAAAATTGGGATATTACACCCTGCTAATTTCCATTAATTCCTTGAAAAAAGAAGTCCCAGGAGGTGCTTTAAGAGCCGCGCTGGGCGATCGGACGGCCATCGTTGAATCTCCGTCGCGAGCATTTTTGCAGTTTCCCCCCTCAATCTCCTCTGGCCCTCCCACGCAATGCCGCCGCCGCCTCCCGCTTGTCGCCGACGCCCTCGCCGCCGACGATTCCCTCGAATTTTCCTCCATAAAAGGTAAGCAGCGAGCCCTAAGTAGGTCCCTGGCGCCTCCGTTCCCCTCGGCGCCTCGTTTCTCTCACCTCGGGTTTCATGGTGCTCCGCAGCGCTGGTGGGCGTCTCGCCGGAGTTCCTCGCCGGATCCCCGGAGGCCGGGTGGCTCTTGGGTGCCTGCAGGAGATCGTTGCCGTCACCGCCGAGGGCGGGGCCGCGCCGGCGGGGATGCCTAGGGTTGACGCCGCCCTCTCTTGCGAGGACATGCTGCTTGAGCTCATCGGTGAGGGAGGTAGTGCAATAGTGCCTATGTAACCATGTCCATTTTCGTGGTTCTTACTTCTGATTTCCCTTTTCCTTTTGTCAAATACTACTATTTTGTTTAGCGGAGTGCCTGCATTTCTTTTCATGTGGATAACTTGATCCCGTCATTTTGGGACATTTTAAGGAACATGAGATTATTGGTAGCCTTATGTCGGTTGCGATTGTGCTGGTGTAAAGTTGGTCATTGGTAGAATCATTGGGAGAGGGCAAGGAAATGAGCTAAAACTAGGAGGTGTGGGTTTTGGGGAATGAATAGATGAAACCGCTGTTCCCACACTTCAAATCTGGACAGAGTATACGATATTCCTATTGCAAACTCGTCTCGCCAGGCAATGTAACTATCACAATGGGTTGAAAGAAAGCAAAGGAAAACAAAATGGGGTAAACTTATAGGATTTTGTTTCTATGATAGAGACTGGCCTTTGCATTTCCAACATTGGCTAGATGCGCATGAAAGAAATTTGTAATTTTTATCATTCATTCAAGAGTGATCCTACAGTGAAAAGTTGAAAATTTTATGTTTCTCTAAGCAGAAAACGAAATGCAGAAGACATAGTGTGGAACAGACCATTTTTGCATTTGCTATTCAATATTATGATAGTTAGATTATATTGTTGTCCAGATTGTCCAACACACTATTACTATGCAAATTCATTACAAGATCATTTTTTTAATAAAATTCCCTTACCGTTTGGGCTTTTGATGCTGAAATCTTGCTTGGCCTGTATATTTGTGGTCTTGCTTGGCCTGTATATTTACACTTTTCACTGTGCTGATCCAGGAAGCAATGGCAAAATTCACACCACAGGTCAATGGGCCAATTCCATGGGTTCAGATACTAGAATACGGAAGGGATGTGTTTCACAGGACACGCCTCCCATGTGACTTGAGGGTCAAGTGGAGGAACATGAAGAAGAAAGCGGGCTCCTGACACTGACAATCTCACATCTAGTGCAGCCATTGCGCCAGGTTGGTCTTTCACCTCTTTGAACCCATCCTTTTGCCACCCCCCATGTAAAAGTGGTCTGAATAGCTGCAAATGTGCAACAGTTAATTAGGCTGTTCCTTTAATCTTTACTATTCCATCAAATATAATTAATTGATTACAAACTGTGTGGCACTGGCTTCTACAAGTTCTTTTTTTCCTACATAGATGTGTCAGCGCTTGGCACTTGTTCCCTTTTCTTGCAAGGACTAAACTTGTTTGTATCTCCCAGGTTTATTCAGCAGAAATTGGGTGGTCCATCGATTTCCAACTATGAAAAGCTCAAAGCTGTGTAGTTTTATTTGCAGTTGAAGTATAATGAACTTTTAGAAACCCACAAGGAAACATGCAGACAGGTAAACCATATTAGCAAATTATGCTATGCTACTCTTTCTGTTTCTATATTCTAATGCATGTACGAATGGCATCAACATGTTATAGAATTAGTTTTACAACTTTCATGTAGATATTTTAGCAATACACATCTCCATGGAAATCTCATGTACTTAAGAAGTGCTGGTTGTTGTTACTTTGATTGCTGCTTCTCTGAAATATCCAGTTTCTTTTATGTTTATCCATTTGCATAATCAAGACATCAGAATGATTTGGTCCTTGCACTTCATTATTGGATATGTTTGGATCTAGAGACGCCATTAACAGTAAAATCGTAACAAAATATTTTATTTTTAATGTTCAATTGTACCAAATTGGACAGCTTTGGATGCAAAACAAAGATATACAGCCTTACCCTTTTCTCAGTATTCTTGTGCTGATTCTGCGGAAAGTATTTTTTTTTGTCTGAAGTCATGCTTCTTTGCTCTTTTGGCTGTCTTGCTTCTTGCCTCAAATTTGACAAGCTAGATGATTTGCCTGGACCAATTTGACCCCAAAAATGAAAGAACTGGCATAGCAAGCTAAATGATTTGCCTGGACCAATTTTGCATGTGAAAAATAGCCAACTGGTATCGTGCGATTTCTCAGTATAACCGAGCATCTTAAACTTACAAAAAGCTGCGCCTTTGGTAAAAAACTAAAAGTTCTGAGTTCATCCGTGTTAGAATAGGAATCCTTATATGCCTTTTGTATTTCCTTATTTGTATATGACGTATTCCCTTATAATATCCTTTTTGTACTATCTATATATATTGCTCATTGGGCTTTATGAATATACACACAATATTCATAACATGGTATCAGAGCTAGGGTATTAACCTAGCTCTTTCCGCTGCCACATCCGTCGCCGTCGCCAGGCCACCGCCGCCCGAAGTTGTCCTCCTTCGTCAACCGACGCCGCTTCCACCGCCGCCCAAGGCTACAGTTGCACACGGCACACTAGTCCCCGACGCCGACGCACGCAAGACGCATACTCGCCAGATCAAGGTTCTACTGCTTTCGGCCGGCGCTCCGCACCACTCGAGGGCGACACGGCCCGACCGCTTCTGCTCACCACCCTGCCGCGCACGTCGCTGCCGGGCGCCGCCGCTAGCGAGGAACCCTTACTTCCTCCAGCGCATGCGCTGTTCTATTTGGCCTTCGCAGGCCGGTTTTTAGTGTGAGCCGACTCGCCCAACCCCCCAAAAAAAACAGAACGTCAATCTAGCTGACGTGTTGTCCAACATCGTCTGTTAGACTTCGTTGACATGGTTGCCGCGCCGCCTACCGATGGCTTCTGTTCCATCAGTTGCGATTCTCTTCTCGGGAACAAAGCTTCATAGGACGAACTACAAGTTATGGTCTTCACTCATGGAGATCACGCTTGATGGTCTCTGCCTTTGGGGGTATGTTATTGGTGTTCGACCTTGTCCGCCATCACCGGTTTAGCCTCCTCCTAGACAGCCTACTTCTGCACCTTCTGCAGAAGATGAGGCTGCCAAGGAGGTAGAGGCCGCTGCTGTTGAGGCCTTTCAGTATGCCATAGATGCTTTTGAGCGCTGGTGTGCTGATGAGGCCCGTGTTCGAGCCATCCTGGTGGTCAGCGTCGATGACTCTATCCAACCAGACATTGTTGGTCTGCGTTCTACTCGTCAGATCTGGGAGTACTTGCGTGAGTGATACCAGTAGAGCAGCGATGCTCAGTTTTTTTCGCTTCAGCGTGGAGACGCTTCGCTAGGAGGACTCCTCCGTTGACGTCCTCTTCCGAGCCTTGGCCAGTCTCTGGTGCCAGCTAGACGAGATGGCTTCTCTGCTCTGCCAGGAATGTCATAAGGTGTAGAAGGCGGAACATGATCGCCTTTGCCTTTATGACTTCGTTTGCCGTCTTCGCCTAGAGTTTGAGCCTATCAGGGCTCAACTGCTGAGCCGCTCACCATGACCGACAATCACCGAGACTCTTTCGACACTTCGTGCTGAGGAGATTCGTCGCTGGTTAGCAGCAAAGTTTGTTCCGGCTGTGCTTGCTACCCCTTCTTCGATTACACCGATGGCTTCTGCTTCGACTACAATCCCTCCTCAGGTGTCTGTTTCTGCTCCTGTTTTTGCACCAACTGGGGTTCAGTGCAATTATTGCAATAACTTCGGGCACGACTATCAGAGTTGTGCGGTGCAAAAAAAAGGAACAAGCCGCGTGGGGGTGGACGATCCAAGGGTAGGGAGGCCCTTCCTCAATGGGAGGATGGACCAAAGACGTCAGACCTTCTCAATGAGGTGACTCGTCAGATTCTCGCCAGCTCTACTTGGCTAGCTTCTCTCACAAAGAAGTTCGCTAGTCTAGCTCAAATGTCTCCTCTAGATACTTGGGTTCTGGATTCAAGTGCCTCTCTCCACATGACACCAGACTCCACATCTCTCACTTCAGTAGGACCTCCTGTTTTTCCTATCTCTATTCTAACAACTGACGGTACGTCTCTGTCTGACAGCTGTCAGGGCACTCTTTTGTCCACTGATTTTTTCTGTTCCAATTGTTTCCTATGTTCTCCAGCTTACCATGCAACTTCTCTCCGTGGGTCAGCTTACCGATTTCGGCTGTAGGGTTGTTTTGACTCTCACTCCTGTTTCGTTCAGGATCGACGGATAGGGACGGTACTTGGGATTGGCCGGCGTCGTAGAGATCGTTAGAGTCTCTACATTCTTGACCGCCTCCACCTTCCGTCCACTTCAGTTGGTTCTATCACCTCTACGTCTACCTCCGCCGCCACTGCCGCCACTACCTCTAGAGGTTTTGCGCAGCGGCATCATCGTCTAGGTCACTTGTGTGGGTCTCATCTTTCTTCATTAGTTCTTCAGAGTGTTCTTGGACGTGTTACTATTGATACAACCATGTTTTGTCAGGGGTGTAAGCTGGACAAGCAGCTACAACTTCCTTATCATTCTAATGAGTCATTGTCTTCTCGTCCTTTTGACTTAGTTCATTCAGATGTATAGGGACCTGCGCCTATTATCTCTAAAGGTGAGCATAAATTTTATGTGATCTTCATTGATGATTATTCCCGTTTTATATGGATTTTCCCTACATCTAATCGTGGTCAGTTTTTTGCGATCTATCGTAGCTTTGCAACGATGGTTTGTACTCAATTTGATTCTTTCATCCGCGCTTTTCGCTATGATTCTGCTAGCGAGTACTATTCTAGCGCTTTTAGACAGTTTCTTTCTGAGCAAGGCACTCTTTACCAGTCTTCTTGTTCTGGTGCCCATATTCAGAATGGGGTTGCTGAGCGCAAACATCATCATCTGATTAAGACTGCCCACACTCTTCTCCTTGCCTCTCACGTTCCATCATAGTTCTGGGCTAAGGCTATTTCTACGGCTGCATATCTCATCAATATGCAGCCTTCCATTGCTCTTAAGGGTGTCATTCCTATAGAGCGTATCTACTCTCGAGTCCCCCAGTACACTCACCTTTGTGTTTTTCGCTGTACTTGTTTTGTTCTGCTGCAGCCACGTGAGCGCACCAAACTATCGACTCAGACAATTGAGTGTGTTTCTTGGTTATAGTTCTGAGCATAAGGGTTATCGCTGCTATGATCCTTCTTGTCGACGCGTCAGGATTTCACGAGACGTTGTCTTTGACGAATCTCAACCTTTCTTCTATCGAGATTCAGCTCCTTGTCATGTTTCCACCGTTGAGTCAATTTTATGGTTGTCTCTTTTTGACTCTTCACCCATTTCTCCACTATCACAGTCTTCCGCTGGTCTGTCTCCAGTCGTTTTGTCTATACCTCCGCCTCCGGTGCTGCCTCCTATAGCACCGTTTCTTGTTCCTACAGCACCACCGTCTCGTTTGTCTAGTATTCACTACTTCAGGCGTCCTCGTCCTTCACCAGTCTCCTCTCCTGATATCTTGCTGACACCCACATCTGATCCTCCTGATGATGCTCCCTGTTACGTCCTTCGTGATTGGACATCTCTTCGACCTCCTGATCGTCTTGGATTTGCTCTGATAGCTCATACTCTCTCTGTCACTGAATCTAGTTCTTATCGTGAGGCTGCTCCTCATTCTGAGTGGCAGCTCGCTATGGTAGAGGTGCTTGATACTCTTCGATGTACGGAGACTTGGGATATTGTACTGACACCTGTGCATACTCGTCCTATCACGTACAAGTGGGTGTATAAGATTAAGACCCGGTCTGATGGTACTATCGAGCACTACAAGGCTGGTCTGACTAACACTCGCACTGCTGAGACTCTCATGGAGCTATCTCTATAGTTTCGTGCCACTGATGGTGATCTTCTTGAGGATCCTACTCGATATCGCCATCTTGTTGGGTGTTTGGTGTATCTTGTGAGCACTCATCTTGATATTGCTTATATTGTTAATATCTTGAGTCAGTTCATGGCTCGTCCTACCCATTTTCACTACAGTCACCTTCTTCGTGTTCTTCGCTACTTGCGTGGGACTATCTCTTGTCATTTGTTTTTCCCTAACTCCACCTTACTACAGCTTCAGACGTACTCCGATGCGACCTGGACTAGTACAGGTGCTATCAGTATTGCCTGTGATCCAGTGAAGCATAAGCTCACCAAGCATATTGGTGTGGATGTTTCATACACTCGCTCACAGGTGTAGGAGGGAGTACTTGCTTTACAGTTTGTGCCTTTAGAGTTACATATTGTTGACTTCTTCACGAAGCCACAGACTATGGTACAACATTTGTATTTTCTCTCTAAACTCAGTGTGTGTGATCCACTATGAGTTTGAGAGGGGGGGGGTTAGAATAGAAATCATCATATGCCTTTTGTATTTCCTTATTTGTGTATGTTATATTTTTTTATAATATCCTCTTTGTAATCCCTATATATATTGTCTATTGGGCCTCATAAATATACACATAATATTCATAACAATCCGGACCGTCCTCTCTACCTTGTTTGATTGCTTTATTTCCATGTCCGAGCAAATTTTGCATGTAGTCATATAGAGGACGGAATTGCGGTAGAAATGGAGCCAATAGTTTAATTAGTTAACCTCTATTTCTCTTTGCAGCTCGAGGAACTTAGGAATTTTAAGCATGGTGCACCCTGGAACGTAAACAATGGGTGTTGGTGTTGTAAATTTGTCACTAAGCAATGTACTTATGCCTTTACAATCAGTGTTACCAAGTTATATAAATCGAAACATTTCGTGTTGGAAGTTTGCCAAGTATGTCTCCACGCTATAATGTATATCACTTTTGCTCCTCATGATACCTTATGAGAGCAGCCCAACCCCATCTATTCACCCCCAGGTTCTGCCAATGATCAGCGCAGGATCACAATTTTCGACACCTTCATGGGCAGGGATGAACTTGCGTGATCAATATAAGGAGGTTCAATCGAACCCCAAGGGCAAATAATTGTTTCGTTATAAATGAATATTGATATCCTGTGATCAATTATGTAGCATTCAATATTAGTAACTAAATAGCTCTGTGTTATTTCTACTTGAAAGGAGGTGAAAACCATTGAGAAGCGATGGTAGGGGATGTGATGTCCTATTACGAACCAATCCAAGTTAAAATGACAATACGTAAAATTAAGGCTGTGTTATGGTATTTGACAGTTTAATAGGTTTCACTTGAACATTGTTCAAATCACAGTGCATAAGATAATGGTGGGTTATGGCATATGAATATAGTGGAGGTGGATTTGTTTGGAACCTTGAAAGTGACATGCTCCTCAGTAACTCCCAGTTGCAAGTTACAAATGGTAATGATTCACATGTCCTTGGCATCAAAGCTAATCTGTTTCTTTAGCTCCCGTTGCATGAAGTTTTTGTGCTCTTAGAAGTTCCTGATTCAACAACTTGAACCAAACTGGGAGCATATGATCTGGTTCAAGACCTATACTGTTGGCACCTGTGGTATTGTGCTTTACAGCTTTTCAACTGTGTTGTATTTTACCTACTAGCCATCTGTTAATCTTGATTGGATTGACTAGTGGACGAAGAATCTATTGGATTTTTGTATGCCATGGTCAAGGTGAGGTATTACTTATTGGCTAGATTTTGGATTTTCTTGGGTTGATCATATGATGGGAATCAAAATCGAGTCATGTGCCTGTCACTTGAGTTGGAAGTGGTTTGTAATTAATTTAATTTATTTCTATTTTTTTTATGGATGTGCACAGGGAACTCCAAAGGCATGATGGGGAAGTGCCAAATCAAACAAATGCCACTTGAGTTGGAGGTGGACCACCCGAAAGGGATGAAAAGCTTGTAGATATTGTAAGAACATCACCATCACTTATTTTACTAAAAAAATAATTCTTAATATCTTCTGTGTGCGTATTAACATTTTTTTGTGAAGGAAAAGTAATACTGATCCGACCCAAAAAAATCTGTTAAGAAAAGTTCATTCTCACTTTTTTTAAGGAAAAGAATAGACCCTGATGCTTAAACAAGCAAAGATAAAATGTTCTTATGTCCTGGAAATGCCAAACCGCGTGTACATGGATGTCCATGTACATGCGGTGCCGTTGGATTGACTTTAAGATCCGTACCTCTATCTCACATCTCATCTCTCCCGCCCTCAAGTTGCAGTGAGGCAAGCCGCCGCCGCCGTTGCCCTGTAGCCACGCTGCGCTGGCAAGTCGAGTTGCCGCTGTCCTCCGTCGGTTCTGGGCTCGAGCTCCCCCACGAGCCACCCTCCACCGCGCCGCAGCGGCGCGGCTTGTTGGCTAGAGCAGCCTTCTTCTCTAGCTTCGGCAAAGGAGACGTGGCTGCGGACGAAGGCGACGGATACGAGCTGTGGCGCCTTATCTCTCCCCTTCTCTCCTGGGCCTGGCCTGACTACAGATGTGAGTGGTGGCGTGGCTTCGCAACGAATTCGCGGGCGGTGGCGACTAGTGACGGAGTCCGGATTTTTTTTAAGTCTGAGCAAGCTGCAAGCTAACTATCTATCGGTCACCTTATTTTACATGGGCATGACGCCATTTTTCGATTATT
This sequence comes from Phyllostachys edulis, assembly GCA_036346405.1. Classification (NCBI taxonomy): domain Eukaryota; kingdom Viridiplantae; phylum Streptophyta; class Magnoliopsida; order Poales; family Poaceae; genus Phyllostachys; species Phyllostachys edulis. Next base: position 15,710,325 of record CM070558.1, read on the forward strand.
GTCGCCGTGAAATTTCATCGGGCTACCATGGCACGTCACCGACAAGTCTAAACAGTTGCCCAGGCTGGAAGGACGTTGGATCAGCCTATGGTGGTGACGCGCCTTGCGCGCGAAGGCAGTCGGAGAATCGGAGGCCATGTACAATCACGTGAAGGGGGGGGGGGGATTCCCGTGGAGCTACTCCCACTTTTTTATATATATAAACTAATCATTTAAAAGTCCAAGTCCAATATGTAAATGATAATATCTTTACCTAGAACAACAAGAAAAGAGAAAAAGAAAACAAACTAAACTAGTATAGCTTAAATTAGCAATAGGTAATATCAAATTCTATATGCTGATATAGTTTATTGCAAGGACCATGATCCTACGCCATACTAAGGCTGATCGCCCGATCCTCCATCATCTCCAGCATGCTGCTCTAAACAGAGAAGAGTTAAGGCACTTTTTGTAATTTCTAGTTTGACCAGGGACTTGTCTGCAAATCGATGGGATGTTGTAATCAGCTTTAATATGATTCAAGTTTACTTAAACAGTTAAACACAGTTTGTTGCCTTATAAAGGCCGATCTAACGATTCTATCAGATCCTATGTGATCATTTTTAGATGTGATAGGAGAAGACTTATTCCCCTTACACTTCAAATTTAAAGTAGAAGCGAGGCTCCAACTTGGATGGGTGGGTTCACAATTTTATGTGCCCACCATTGCACTCTGAAAGTGTTCTCGATCCTATGTAACCCTACCTGCAGCATCGTGATTATATAAAATTCCTTTTCACACACCGATTCGTATCATGTCGGCTCTATGGGATCGTACCATTCTACTATTCTATTGTGATCCGGACAACCTTCCGTTATATACTACTCTTGATGCGACATTTTTCTAGCATCTTATACAAACTACTACTCTGTGTTGTGGAAAACGGTATGAGCTCGATGAACAAATGAGGTGCCGCTGAGCGATTAATCGTGATACGGCCGATTAATCGGAATTTAACGGATGAATATACGTTCTTATTCATATATTTATTTATATTTGTAATTAATTACAAACATTTTATTTACCCAAAGTTATTGCAAGTTATCACCCTACAAAACATTATTTGTCTTGTTTTGCGTTTAATTGTTTGTGCTTCATTATGGTACATACTAACACCATCACACATTATTATAATCTAAATTATCGTAATTAGTGAATAAAAATGAATTGTTTTCGTCATTAAATGGAAAAAACGGGTGATTAATCGGATTATAGGATCAATTAATCATTCGACGACGACGTTAATAGCATTGGTATAGTCCGACTAATCGGCCGCTTTTCACAGCACGGCTTCTGCTTACCCTGGAGAAGCCTCCGCCACAGAGGATCCCGAGCACAATTGTCCTCCACGTGTGTGAGCCCGTGACAGTGAGCTCACAGGAGAGAGAGAGAGAGAGAGAGGCTGCAGAACAGACGTGCACAAGAGACAGCCAGGTGGGCCCAGGAGACACGTAGCTGTGTACTGTATCCCATTCCAATCCATCCCGTCCCCCTCCCCCTCCCCCTCCCTCTCCCCCTGTTTCCGCCCCCCGAAAACCCCACCTCCCGTCGTCCCCCACCAGGCTGCTCCCTCCATTGTTAGTCCCCTCCCCCTCCTCGGAATCTTTCTGATCCCCTCCTACCACCTATATAAACCCCTCTCCCCTCCACACTGCCCCATCCCGACGAAAAGGACAAGGAAAGGTAAAATCTTTCTCATCTTTTGCTTCAAGATTGGATCTTTGGTTTCGGGGGTTCGTTCTTTCCTTCTTCTCCTTCCCGTGGCTGGAAGGATCTTGACGAGCGTGGCCGTGAGGCATTTGGTTCTGCCGATGGTGTACAAATCTCGTCTCGTCTCTCTGTGTGTGTGTGTGTGTGTGTGTGTGTGTGTGTGTGTGTGTGTGTGTGTGTGTGTGTGTTTGCTTTCCTGGGTTTAGGGGATTGCCAGTGTTCCTTCCCTGTGATCTGGAGATTTGGAATCATGGTGGGTTAAGAGTGGGTAAGGCTGCCTGTGTTTCGATCTTAAGGTTTGTAAGTGTTGGGATTGGTGTTCTGCTGTATGATCTAGCCATGGCATTCCGTGAGCACTGTGATCTGTGAATTCTCTTCTTTGATTTACTCTTTTACTGACGGCATCGTTGAATTCCACAGACCTTTTCACTTCTCTTGCTTTTTGATGCAGCATTTTTTTAGTGTTTCTTCTCTTCGATACAAACGAAGTTTTGCAACTTCCATTTCCCCCTTTTTTTATTCAAGATGTCATCTTGATTTGCACTGTGATCTAATATGGAAATGGCAATTGGCATGAATCAGGACACAATGGATCTCGCGGACAACAAGCAGAAGCTTATCGCCGGCGCGGCGCTGCTGGTCGCCACCATTGCCTTCATCAAGCTCCTCCTGAGGTCCGGCCTCAACGGCAAGCGGCTGCCGCCGACCATCCCGGCGGCGCCCGTGGTGGGTGGGCTGTTCCGGTTCATGCGCGGCCCCATCCCGATGATCCGGGAGGAGTACGCTCGCCTTGGCAGCGTGTTCACCGTCGGCATCCTCAGCCGGAAGATCACCTTCTTGATTGGCCCCGAGGTGTCGGCGCACTTCTTTAAGGGCAACGAATCGGAGATGAGCCAGCAGGAGGTGTACCGGTTCAATGTGCCGACGTTCGGCCCGGGGGTCGTCTTCGATGTGGACTATTCGGTGAGGCAGGAGCAGTTCCGGTTCTTCACCGAGGCGCTCCGTGTTAACAAGCTCCGCAGCTACGTCGATCAGATGGTTGTTGAAGCTGAGGTGAGAATTACTTCTTCTGTCTTGATTTGTTTTTTTTAATTATAAACGCTGTTATGCTTACTGTGGTAATGTGAGGCCAGATGCTTGTTCATGGATATGAATGTAGCAGAGTAACACAGTTTATGCTATTTTACATAGTCACTGTCTTGAAGATCAAAGGTGAGGGTTTTTGTCTTGTTCTGTGGTTTTTTCTGTAATGAATCTGTCCTTGGCCTTTGATGACTGTTTGATTGTTGGAATATGTACGAATTTACTATACCAATGTGCTAGAAAAGCAAGATGATATAATATTCGGCATGCTTAATTTGCTTAGATGTTTCTGTTAATCAAACATAGAATCTATGTGGTGATTCCACTGATTCCAGTGGTCTTTTCAATCACTGGTATTGGGGTATGCTTCTGAATTCTGATATGCATGTCATTCAAAGTTTCAGTCCATCAGAGAATGATGCTTTGCATGCTTAGGTTTTTAGGTTTAGGTTTCTGGACCAATGTAATGTTTTTGTAATATGCCTGTGGTGAATTTGGGGTAAATTTACGATTGGCAAGTTTTTCAATATAGTATTTGCACAGGATACCATAAGTCCATTACTTTTTCAGTGCTTAGATGTTTGTCCTGTGAGCATTTTTTATGTAAAAGGTGGTGATTTCATTCCTTTTTTGGCAGTCTACTATGCACTAGAGTCACATGATAGCACTCATTTCTTTTGTAATATCAATATTCAATAGCATTAAACACCCGATATACATCAACATGGCGCTGAAAGTGGATGAATCTAGTCCCATCTGAAAGTTGTTGTATGATAGGTGTGCGATGGTGTGACCTTTTGGGACTAATACATGGCTACCTTATGTGACCTTTTTGCGCTGATGTTTCCAGACCTAAAATATTTCTGTATAGTGGGCTTTTGGCATGTCATATGTGCTATGCTGTCTTCCAGTGGGACATTTTTGTTCGTTTGCATTATTGTTTTTTATACCCTTTTCTTAGTCACTTAGATGGTGTTTGGTTCAAAAACATTAACATAAATTTGAAGGGAATGAGATTACAGGAGGATTTCAGGGTGTAATGGATGGTTACACAATTTGTTTGGTTGTGCTAAGGAATGTTTTTGTATACCATTACAACGTTTGGCTGGGGACCAAGGTATCGGGTTTGGATCACACCTGGAGGAAAAGAAGACGCCAGGACGTCCAGTTTCGCTGACCAGAGGCGAAGAAGACGAGAACATCTGCTAGAGGCGAAGAAGATGACATGATCCACTGGGGGCGAGGGGTGGCCTAGATCCGGGCAGCTGGTGGCGATACTGAGGAAGACGGCCGGAGGCAATGAGATATGGATCGCGCAGCTTAGTTTGCTCCTCCTCTCGAGCCCGGCTTTGACGCAGGACTGCCGGAGGGGGCACCATGGCCATCAGTATCGTTCCCGGGGGCTCGCCAGGTATCGCCCCGCGTGCTCGTCGTCCAAGTAGTCATCGTTGTCCTCGTCGTCCTCCTTTTTACTCCCATCCCCTCATCGTCATCCTTGTTCACGTGGAGCCGCTGCATCTCAATCGGATCTCACCGCCACCACCGCCGTACTTAGCAGGAGGGAGGCGAGGACTGGCGCTAGCTAGGGTTTCTTGAGAGGAGGTGAGCGCATGGGCGGATCGGTGTGCAAAGGCGAGAGGAGGCGGAGCGCATGGGTGCATGGGAGGCGGAGGGGATGGCGAAGTGAGAAGGGGATCGGGGGTAGGAGGTGAGTAGACGAGGAGGGGATCGGAGGTGGGAGGCGAGGAGACAGGGAGGGGGTCGGGGTGGGAGGGATTGAGCGTCAAGTGGTGACGAGAACTGATTCCGCTCGATACGGAGCGCAATCGGCCTTCCACTGGCCCAGTATCCGATTGCACGGCATCCGATACCAGCCAATCCGAACCAAAGACAAACCAGCGGGATTCGTTTTCACTGTATTCCGATTACGCGGTAAAACTCCAAACCAAACACCGGGATTCGTTTTCACTGTATTTCGATTCACGGTAAAACTCCGAACCAAACACCACCTTAGTTATTTAGAATAACACGTGCACATCTTTTCTTTTCTAATGGCTCGCTTATATGTTTTCTGGTTCTGTTGATTGAAGTTGCCTTTTGAGTGTTCTGACGATCTGCTTCATAGTGTTTCTATGCTTTTCTGCTTTTTGGTATGGCATTTTATTAATTATGTATATTTATACTGGTGCGGTAATCTATTAGCCCCAACAACACCATTTCTTTACTAGACAGACCTCTGTGACATATAATTATTTGTTGACTCTTAAAGGGATCTGAAACACTACTGATTAACATTTGGCATCTTAAGTTATCAAACTATGCTTATCGAGTTTTTGTTGCAATGTATTCCGCCCTTTTGGTTTGATCAGTAATCATGAAGGTGGAAAATGCTTAGTTTATAACTCGAGTTACAAAGAGCTAAAGTTATATTTCCTTGTGGACTCAGGTGATAAATTAGGCAATATTATGTCTAGTTAAATGTGAAAGGCAATGATAAAAGCTTGGCATCCTGTCACAACCAACATTCTTGTAATCGTATCCTGGAAAGTTGTATTTAAGTACCTCTAGGTCAATGGTACCTTGTTTAAGCTTCATTCATAATTAGTATGTCAAGATAAATCCTGTTTGCTGTCTGAGACTTTTTATTGTCTTACTGTGTTCCTTCTTGTTTAATCATAGTTTTTTTTTTGTTTACATCATGGATTAATATCATCTGCAAATCCACCCTTACCTGCAGGAGTACTTCTCTAAGTGGGGAGAAAGTGGCACTGTGGATTTGAAGTATGAGTTGGAGCACCTCATCATACTGACTGCTAGCCGATGCTTGCTGGGGAGGGAGGTGCGAGAAAAGCTATTTGACGATGTTTCTGCTATCTTCCATGATCTGGACAATGGGATGCAACCAGTCAGTGTCATCTTCCCCTACCTCCCAATCCCTCGCAAGACCGCCGTGACGAACGCACGGGCACGCGTTTGGAAATCTTCTCCACCATCATCAAGTCCCGCAAGGCCTCTGGACAGTCTGAGGAAGACATGCTGCAGTGCTTCATTGATTCTAAGTACAAGAATGGCCGCCCCACCACAGAAGGTGAGGTAACTGGGCTACTTATCGCAGCACTATTTGCTGGACAGCACACTAGCTCTATCACCTCGACCTGGACTGGGGCCTACCTCCTTCGGTTCAAACAGTACTTTGCAGCGGCTGTAGAGGAGCAGAAGGAGGTCATGAAGCGGCATGGAGACAAGATTGATCATGACATCTTGGCAGAGATGGATGTCCTCTACCGGTGCATCAAGGAGGCGCTCCGGCTTCACCCGCCGCTAATCATGTTGCTTCGCCAGTCACACTATGACTTCACCGTGACAACGAAGGAAGGCAAAGAGTTCGACATCCCAAAGGGCCACATTGTCGCAACTTCTCCGGCCTTTGCTAACAGACTCCCTCACATCTACAAGAACCCTGACTCGTATGACCCTGACCGGTTTGGACCTGGGAGGGAGGAGGACAAGGCTGCGGGTGCCTTCTCATACATCTCCTTCGGTGCTGGCAGGCATGGGTGCCTCGGCGAGCCCTTCGCCTACCTGCAGATCAAGGCAATATGGACACACCTGCTGAGGAACTTCGAGTTCGAGCTGGTCTCACCGTTCCCGGAGAACGACTGGAACGCAATGGTCGTCGGCATCAAGGGTGAGGTGATGGTGAACTACAAGCGGCGGAAGCTTGTCGTTGACAACTAGGGCTCTCTGCATCTTAGGACGTTTGCTTGTCAGTTCGATTTTTTTTTTTCTGTTTGTCTCTGTCTGGTCCGTGTAAGTTCTGCTGTTTGTGCACGCCAGCTTGTAGGGTATTTTCCATTGCTTAGAATTCTGTAATTTGCTTCATGTGGTACGTACGTCACCATCTGCAACTTGAGCCTGTGGGGAGCTGTCTTGTGTTCGATGCTACACCATCTGAGCATGCCCCCGTCTTATCTGAATCATGCTATTATTCATTCTCTTAGAGGGATTTAAACATCAAAGTGAATAAACAACCTAGTGTAACAAATAATCCCCTACGTTACCTTGTTTATGCGATCTGCAGCTCTGTACTATAACACAATACTTCTGTTGCTTTGGTTCCCTATTGCATTGATCTGTACTACAGAAGCATGATGAATTCCGGTCTTTCAGAAACGCAGGATGTGCTGTGCGGCAGTAGCAGCTTCCCTAACTGAAGTTTAAACAAGTTGTTCTTTCATGTTCTATTTGCCCGGATGTTATGACATGGTTGCTTCCTCTGTTTGAAATGAAGCATTGATTCTCAAGGAACCCTCTTGAACTGAACATCTCTGTGTGCTATCTGAAGATGAAGCAAGCCACTTGTCCCTGCCTGACCAATGAAGCATGGCACACGTTCCCATTGCAACGCGCAAGTTCCCTATGGCAGAGAGTGATACAACATCTATACAATGAAGCACCAAGGGAAACATGTCAGGATTGCACATTTTCTCTCTCTCGTGTTGATTTGTTCACATAAACCTTTGCTTTACCTTTGTTGACACTACTGTCGCTAGCTAATCTTGGGATTCGCTCGGTTTGTTGTTTTCCTTATTTTCTTCCTACCCAACCCTCGTGATAAATGTCTGCCAGTCCATTGACTCTTGTTTTCTTACCTTGATGATTTCTTTTTTCTTACCTCAACAAACTTGCATCCTTGGCTGTATCGTAAACACCGTATTTTATGCGACATGGTGTATGTTTATTACTCCCTCTAGTCACAAAAGAATATCGTTTTGGGATATATATACAGTCAAACTTTCTAAATTTTGGTTATTGATATTTTTTTCGTTATTTAGATAGAACACATAAAAATGATATGTATAAATTTGTCTCAAAAAGAATCTCCATAATAGTATAATTTTGTTAGGTTTTAAAATTTTATTACAATATAAATTAGTGGTCAAAGTTATGTTTTAGGGACCGTATCGATATCCAAAACAACATATGTCATAGATACGAGTCTAGACATTAAATTTTTTGGCAATTTTGTTAGGTTTTAAAATTTTATTACAATATAAATTAGTGGTCAAAGTTGTGTTTTAGGGACTGTATCGATATCCAAAACGACATATGTCATAGATACGAGTCTAGACATTAAATTTTTTGGCATCCCCGGTTGGCTACGTCGACCACTGAGGATGTGTTGGTGGTGATCGAAGCGTAGGCGAGGCAAGAAAACCACACAAGTTGTATCGCCGGTGTCAAATGAAGTACAAGTAGTCTCTCCTGTTATGTTACATAGGGCATATCTCATGCACATGGGTGCATTGGTGAACATATGAATATGGCACATCCAGACCATCCAACATGAAATAGACGGCCCAAATCTAGTGAGCCAAATCACATCTCCCACTTAAGTGCGGTTTTGCGAACCCCCCGCACTTAAGTGGGAGGTGGAATTTTGCTCACTGGATCTAGGCCGTCCATTTCGTATTGGACGGTCCGAATGTGCTATATCTATATGTTCATCAATATACCTATGTGTGTGAGATATACCCTCTATGTTACATGATGAAAGATTTACAGTGTTACACGGATATCCCTAATTCTATGGTAATTTTGGGGGCATTCTCATCTTTCGCATGGTGGAGGCCCACCTGGACCGGGCCCATAGAGACCGAGAGTTAGAGGCAGACAGCACAGTGGAGACAAAATCCTCATCCCCAGTACCCTTCACTGATCGGGCGTCGTGTGAGCCCGCGCCACGTCGCTATTGGTTCTCAGCGCTCGGACTTCCGCGGCGCTCTCCTCGGCCTCGAACGCATCCCCGTGCCTACTCTGCCTCGGCCTCCGGCGCTGCTTGCGCGTGTGGGGGACTTCGGGCGAGCCCGCCGTGACGGCTGTGCGGCAGATTCGACGGCGAGGTCATCTACCCCCGCACGGCTTGCCATCGACCGCCAAATTTCATCTGCGGTGCTTACCATGGTGGTGTCTTGGCGGTGTCACCACTCAGATCGGCGCCAAGGGCCGGGTTTGACGGCCGGGTAGGGCACTACCGCAACCAGCGGCAAATCAGAGGCGGGGTAGAGTGGGCATTAGGCGCGTGCGTCGCTCACTCGGCAGGCTCACCGTTCTTGAGTGCGTCGTCTTTGTCTTGCGGCTCGGCCATCACCCACCCCGTCTTGCCGTGCGTGCCGCCCACCTCATCTGGCCAGGCCAGTGCGGCCTAAAGCCCGTCGTGCCAGGGTCGTGCCGTGCCAGCCTAAGCCCAACCCAAAATAACTATAGACAGCGGAGGCGGCGATGGTAGTGGCAACCGCCATCTTGATTTCTCTCGGCCGGAGAGGGAGGAAGGCGACGCGTGGGGAGGAGAAAGCTGGAGAGGGAGGGAGGAAAGCAGTGCTTGGGGAAGGAGGAACCGAGGGTGGAGGTGGGAGGCGTGTGGGATCGGGGATATGGATTAGGGGGATGGGGTTAGGGTTGGGCCAGCCCATGGGGAGGGAGGGAGGAAGAACGGGATTGGGTCAGGCTACCAGGCCGGAGAGGGATAGGATTGGACCAGATCGGTGAGGATTGGAGGATTGGGCTTTTTGTGCCGTCTTGCCCAAGCACGCCCAAATGGTCGTGTCATGCCGTCTTGCCCAATGGGCGCGTTCTCGAGCCCAAATTTCCCGGTGTTCGTCCAGGCGACGGCCAGACCGACGCGTGTCGTGTCGTCTTGGCCGACTTGCTTCGGCCAGCCAGAAAAGCCCTACCAAGTCCCACTCTAGGCGGGGTAGCTCTATCGCCTGTCCTCACCCGATTTTAGTCGAGTCGTGCTTTGCTTCGCGCCGCCCACGACGAGGCGACCTTGGTTGTCACGCCTTGAAGAGGTCTCCGCCTCGCGCTTGGGGGGTTCCCTGACTCCCTCTACGGCTTGGTTCACGTGCATGTCCATGTAGCTGCTATTCTAGACTAGGGACATCAAATCAGCTCTGCTGACCAATTTCTTGTTAGAAGGCCGCCTCTCTTTGCTCCTTTCATCCCCGTCAGAGTTCGGTGTAGAGCGGCCATTGGGCGAGCCATGCTTGGCTGCCTGACTCACCGTGCTTCATCTTTGCGTCGTCAGGTCTTTGGTTCGGCTCGGTCATCTCACTGTCTTGTCTTAAGCCCACCTTGTCTTCGGTCAGACCCAGGCATGGCCTAAAGCCCATCATGCTAGGGTCGTGTCGTACCAGCCCAAGCTAAGCCCTAAGTAAATATAAACAGCAGAGGCGGCGGCGACCACCATCTTCATTTATCTCGTGCCTGCCTCGTTAAAAACTTAGTTAAAATTGAATTAATTGCGTAAAAACAAGGGCACGTAATTATTTTTGGGAAAAAGTGAAATTTTCTTAATATTTTATAGATACAATGTTACTGTCTCGTTAAAAACCTTATGCCCTAGAGTGGGGTTCCTCGAGTAAGGAAAAGAGTACAATAACAACATGCGTACATACTAACTACTCATCAATGTCGAGATCGTTCATGCGTTCGAGATCAGCGTACGCCTGCACGATCTCAAGATCCTCTAGTTGATGCTATTGCCATTCTTTAGCCAATTCCCAGTCCTTGGCTCATGTGATTGTCTCTATTATCCTAGGCATGAGGGATGATCTTCTTTCTTCAATTATTCTCTCTGCCATGCTGAACGTTGCTTCTGAAGAGACAATGGATACCAGCACCAGCAGAACATCCTGTGCGAATGTGACAGCACAGGAAATATCCGCTTGTTGTTCTTCCACCACTCGAGCAAGTCTATCTTTCCACTGGAAAGATCAGGATCGATGTTTGCAAAATCATGCTCTAGGTAGTGGTTTAGCTCTGAGACAGAATTCCACAATGGGGCTGCCTGAAACTGAGAGGACGAAGAACTAGACTTGCCCTTTAGCTTCTTCCACAAGTGGAATGTCAAGCTTTTCTTTCCTTGTTGCGTCTGCTGTGAGGTCTCCGGTCTCGCGCTGTTACCGAATTTGTCATGATACATGCGGAAAACACGAAAAAGCTCCTCTTTGACATGTATGAAAGCTTCCGAGTAATCAAGACCGAGGCATTCACCTATTCCCTCCATACCGATCTGTAAACCTGGCAACTTTTTTGTAGAATCGAAAATAATAGCAAAGCAATACACATGTGAAATAGAACTGAAATATTTAATAAAATTTTCCTCCATTAGTGTGACAGCATGACCTAAAAAGGGATCCTCCCTAGATTTGGCAATCTTGTCTGTAATTAACCAAATAAATTCTATAATTAAGGAAGAGGTAGGGTAATAAACATCAGATAATATCTTTGTTGCTTTATAAAAATGTTTTAAAAACTCTCGAAAATGACTAGCAATCTACCAATCTGAATTAGTAACTACAAATTCATTGTTTTGAGAGTTGGCATTGACAAAAACGGATATGACATGTTCGTACTCTTGTAACTTCTTTAACATGATGTATGTCGAGTTCCACCTCACCTTCATGTCAAGACCGAATTTTCTTGGCTCCTTCCCATTGGCTGCGCAGTACTCCGCGAACCTGGCTGCCACTTATGGAGAATTTGTGAGGTAGCGAACGACGTCGCGGACACTGTTCAAATATCCGTCAATCGCTTGCATACCATCTTGAACAACAAGGTTCAAGATATGGCATACGCATCTCTAGTGGAGAACATAACCACCAATATGCATCTGCAATCTTAGGATGAGGATGTTCATAGCAGTCGTGTTCGCTGATGCGTTATCAAGAGTTATAGAAGTAATCTTATTATCTATCTTAAAATCATCAAGTACGTGTAGTATACGCTCGGCAATGGCCTCTCCTTGGTGCTCCGACTCCTTGGTAGCATAATGGATGGATGGATAATGAATAAATGGGGAGAGTAGATGGATGTTGAAGAAATAAGGAGGGTAGATCGATGATAAATAAATGAGAGTGAATAGATGGTGAATAAATGAGAGTGTATGTATGGTGAAGAAATGAGGACAGTGAGTTGATTTATATTGCCACGGTGAGCACGGCGAATGCTTGGTGAGAGTTGATTTTTATAGGCATGGTGAGTTGTCTGCAGGTTCCGAACGTTGCGAGCACTTGGTCACTCCCTGTCTCTCTCTATCTTTCCCCCCCAATTCCCTCTCCCTGTCTCCCTCGATTTGAATGAAAGTTAAACAATTGAGTCTCCTCGGTTCTCACCACCATCGAATCTATTCTGTTACCCTAACAGCTAACCCCTTGTCTGCTCTCTCTTTCCCTTATCTCCCCCTAGTAACTCCTCACGGCTGAAAAAATCCCCCAAGCCACCAGGCCTCTTCCTCATCCTCTCATCCCCATTCTATTTCTCTACTTCTATCCTATCTCTTCCTCCAACCTCCATTACTTCCTCTCCCTGGAGCTCCCTTTGGCACCTCCTCCTGCCGTTCCCGACTCCCTGCGCCACCACTAATGACGCCGCTTGGCTCGCCGGCCCGGTCTCGCGTGCCCCTGGCTCACCTCCAGCCCGCAGCTCCTCCCTGCCGCCGGCTTGGCCGCCTCTACCCGAGCCATCCTCCTTCTCGGCTTGGCCGGCGTCGCCACCCCCAACCTCCACCTGGTGCTGCCAGTGCCGCCGCCTCGCCTCCCCTTGGCCTAGCTCCGCTGGCCTCTTGGCTCAGCCCTACACCTCCCAACTCGGCCTGATCTAGCCGCTCGGCTAGCTCCAGCGCCGCCTTTGGCCTGTGCTAGCCCTGCTCACCTGAGCGCCCTGCACCAGCTCTGGCGTCGCCTCCTGCCCGTGCTCGCCTGGCATCGCCCCACCAGATGCGCCCGTCATCGACTTGGTCCCCTGGCACCGGCAGCCCGGGGTGGCTTGGCGCCCTCTACTCCTCCCAGCCCCCTACTCGGCCCGCCTGCGTGGACTTGCTTCTCCCCCAATTGCTGAAGAAGGGCATCGTGGGGCGGCGAGGTAGAGCAGCGGGAGGCGAGACGTCCACCAGGCGCTTACGTCTTGCCGCCCGAGAACCACCACCACATCTGATCTTGCGTCTTGCCCGTCATCTTGCCGGCTTTCGAGCCCACCGACCCACCATCCATCTTGCGTGCCACCGACCGCCATGTGGTGTGCCTAGGCCGTGCTTGGGCCGTGCCGAGCCGGCCGAGCCTCGGGCGGGCATGGGTTGGCCCAGCCCGACTCCCACCTCTAGCCTGGTGAATGCGAATCCGGCCCAGCTATGGCGCCGCCATTCGTTCCTTGTGTCGTTATCGTCGCCTGGTGGGCCACTTACAGAAGCAAGGAGATGGGAACCACCGTGTGTCTTTTGTGTTTATTTTGGTATTCTGCCAATTGCCTCACGTAGCACAAAGGGCCATTACCTTCGGAATTCACCTCTTCGTGGTTCCGAGGTCGTCGTCGGAGGTATAAACATAGTCCATGAGGGCGAGCTCGAGAATGCTTCGTGTCTCTAGTAGACGTGAGGGCTTTGTGGTTGAGGGTGCTATGGTTGTCCCCAAAGAATTTTTGGCAGTATTAGCACACTTGCGTCTCGTATATACAGAAACGGTGGTTGGTGTTTTTTTTTACAAAATTAGCGTCCTGCCGCATGACGCCCTCCACATTACCGATCCCGCACGGCCGCTGTGCAGTGGCGTTGCTGCATGACCACGTGCGGTGTGGCTGCCACACGGCCGCCGTGCGATGGCCAGCTCGGCCGCCATGTGTCCCCCCTCCCCTCCCCGTTAGGGTTAGGGTTTAGTTTAGGGTTTCCATTTCGGCTGTGATTGTGGGATTTTTAAAATATAGCAAATGAGTTAAAAAAATATATGAAATTTTATGTGAATGCTCCTAACATAGTGTACTTTCTTGTGTAATTTTTAACATAATTTTACTTGTTCTGATTTTACCTCACAATTTCATTTAAGTGTACTGATTTTATCCCGCCACGTGTCAACCCTTCACCCCCCCTCCCCGCATGCATGGCCCCCCTCTCGCTAGCCTTGCTCTCCCCTTCCCGCACGCCCCCCTCCTCCGCACATCTGTCGACTCCTCATGGCTGTCCCCCTTGCCCGCAATGCTACGCGTAGACAACGCATCCGAAATTCTCGGCGCCAACGCAGCAGCTCCTCCTTCGCTCGGCTATAAATACCGAAATCTCGCAGTCGCCTGCCCAACTCCAACATGGACTGCATCAGCATTCCTGTAGATGCAACCGGAGTTTTATTTTCTGGTATTAACCTAAGTAACACCGGATTGCAACAACATTCCTATAGAGAAAGCAATGTATCTAGAAAACGTGGAATGTCAGAAGACAACGAAGGTGCTACTGACTTGAAGAGACTGCAAACACCAATCAAATAATGTGAAGATGAATATGCTTTCTGCCATTCATTTAGAATCAGTCAGGTAATACAATAGAATCATTTGGATGTATCAAGTCAGATGTGATCTGTTAAAGTCTTCTTATTTCTTACTATTATGAATTTAGAGTCAGAATCAATCGTGCTTCAAAATTGCGATGCAACATATGCAAGCGGCCAGGAGTAGCCCTTGAATAAAATTGTCATCAATCCATTTATTTGTGTTTTTCATCACTATTGTAATGTTCTAACATGCCTATTTTTTATGCTATAGGATAATGATCATGTTTTGTGCCCTGAACATCCATCGAAGGTGCTACTATGTGATGAGGTGAGCTCACCAAGAAAAGAGATTGCCGCGGAGACTAGTTGCACATACCTATTTTTTTATACTATAGGACACTCTTTGTTAATTTATTAGTTTCTGTGGATAATATTCTTTAATACTATATTATACCACAGGCTAGATAACATTGCGCATGAACTAACTGAGAGAAATATGTGGTGTGCAGATCATATAACGATATACCGTAGCCTTCGAAACGCACACGAGTCGGAGGTTACGGTAAATTGTTATATGATCTACATGCTACGTATTTCCCTTAGTTGGTTCATGCATAAGCTTATCTAACCTGTCGTACAATACAGTATTAACGAACATCATCCAGATTAAACCGATAAATAAACAAAGAGTGTCCTATTTGATTGGGTTACAAGTGATAATACCCCTCCTCCTTCATCCCAATTGTAATAAACCCGTGCATGTTTCATGTAATACTTGTAACACTTAAAATGTTGATAATTATATGTATGAAAATGTACATTGCAACTTCATTACAAACCCTAATCCATGAAACCCTAATTAGGACGTGACCTCTCTCTGCAAAGCATGACATAACCACACTCTACAAAGCAGGGCGTGACCCGACGAGGTAGCTTTTCACAGCGACGTGACCTGACGAGGGAACTTTGCGCAGCGATGTGACCCCACGAGGCAGCTTTGCGCAGTGACGTTCCGCAATGAGGCATTTTTGTGCAGCGACGTGACCTGACGAGGTAGCTTTGCGCAGTGATGTGACCTAATGAGTCTGCTTCGAAGGGCGCATCGCACAGACATGAAACACATCTGTGCCTCATCACAATGGAGTCGTTACAGCTATGTCCGCTCCCGCTATAAATACAATGCGACTCGGCCAGGACCTCCACACCAACAACACTACCTAGATAACATGGATAAGGAGAAGGAATGGAAGCGCATCCGCAAGCTCTTGAAGGACTGGGTAGGTCCCGAAGAGATTGCCGTTCACCACAGGGCGTATAGTTAGCAGCATTACACACACCACTCACCTTCCGGGTCGAGCCGAGCCCTCTTCCTATCCCCGATGAATGCCCTCCGAAAGGGCCCCCGACAGTGGTGGTGCCACCCCTTTGCTAGTGTTGGGACGCCTGCAAGTGCGTCAAATCAACCCACGAGTGAACCATTGGGTAGCGCTATTGGTGCTACCCAAACTACTACGTGGACTACCCCGATCGCAGGTTTGACACGCCAAGCCACAGGCAGCCGGTAATGAAATCACATTTCAGTGCACACCACTATTTTGCTTCCCGTTACGCTGTAACCACGTCTCTCTTCCCACCGCAGTCTTCGTCGCGCCTATGCGACTTCAGCTAGTGGATCAATGACAAGAACCACCCCTACGACATATCGATGCTGCTGACACAGAAGAGCTAGGCCAGGAAGGTCTGCGAGGACTGTGAAAGGCATCTCAAAGAACTGCAGGCTGAGATGGACAATAAGGGGAGGTGAGAGAGGCTGCGCGAGGAGCAAGAACGCGAGCATGCCAGGCGATGCGAGGCCGAGAGGGAGCGGAAGAGGGCCATCGCGGTGAGAGCTAATGCTCAAGGTGAAGAGTACAACACCGAGCTAGGCCGCAAGGGCAAATGGCCACGTTCCATGCAGTAGTTCGACCCTCTTCATCCACATGTCCCATGTATTTCTAATTCCCTAAAGGCATGCGTGTACCGTTCTTGGTTCGTTAGCCTGCGTGCCATGTAACTCCCTTGTCAGATCAACTGTCGTGTTGTTATCGTTGCGTCATTTCTCTAAAGTTCTCCAATGGAGTTGCAATGCAACTAATTTTTGGAGCTCATTCATACATTAGAGTCCTACCGCCGTCAAAATCACTATTTGTCATCTTATCGGCCAAAGATCGTTTTCCAGAAGTAGGGGAAAGTATAGCATATTTGAGACATATAAAATTATCGAAACAGTACACAATGAATTCCACTGCGTGAGGAGCCTTAAAAAAATTCATAATTTTTCGAACTCATTTTTTACATTTACAAATTCTTACAAAGTGTACACTTATATGAAAATGCAAGAAAAAAAATCTAAATGAATAAAATTATGGAACATTTACACAAGCAAGTACACTGTGTCCGGAGGCTCCACGAAAATTTTCAAAATTTCTTGAACTCATTTGCTATATTTAAAAAAATCCCACGACCACAGCCGAAACCGAAACCCTAATTGGTGTTAGGAGCATTTACATAAAATCAGAACGAGTAATATTATGTAAAAAAAATTACACAACAAAGTACATTGTGTTACGACCATTCACATAAAATTTTATAATTTTTTTGAACTCATTTGCTATATTTTAAAAAGCCCACGACCGCAGCTAAAACGCAAACCCTAACTGAAACCCTAACAGGGAGGGGAGGGGGACACGTGACGGCCGAGCTGGCCACCGCATGGCGGCCATGCGGCAACACCACCGCACGACGGCCGTGCGGCATTGGCGGGTGTGGAGCGACTGCCGCACGGTGGCCGTGTGACTGGGCGCTAATTTTGCAACAAAAAAAAATCGCTGACCACCATTTCTGTAAATAAGCAGCGCAAACATGCTAATACTTCCAAAAAATTGTCCCCGAAGGCCTACGTCGCCATACCCAATACAACGGCTTGGCGATGTGTGTCGACAGCTGTAAGGTGAAGTTGTTGAGCTGACGGAGCCCCTAGACGAGTTGATGATGTGGAAGCGGAGCTGAGCTTGTTCGAGGAAATGCCCTAGAGTAAGTTGTATGTTCGAAAAAACTTTAGTATGGCGGGAGGATTTTGCTAATCCATTCACCAGCTTTCGTCAAGGGGTACATTGCCACCCCGTCTCCCATCAGAAAACCTTGGCGCTCAATGGATGCTTGAGAGCGCTACTTGTGTCGGGAGAGGCTAGCACGTCATCGTCTTCCATGGAAAAAAATAAGCGCTCGAGATTACACTCGAGAGTGCTTCATACAACAAGGCAATATTGAATCTTCGCTGTCTCCCATCGAAAACAATTGTGCTCGAGACATGGCTCGAGAGAACTATGCGTGTCGGGATAGGTCAGGACATTGTCGGTTCCCATCGGAAAAACATAGCGCTCGAGACGACGCTCGAGAGAGCTTTGCATGCTGGGAGAGTCCATAACATCGTTGTCTCCCACTGAGGAAACTTTCTGCTTGAGACGTGGCTCGAGAGCACTTCACGTGTCGGGAAAGGCCGGGACGTCGTCGTCTCACATCGGAAAAACTTAGTGCTCCAAACGACGCTCGAGTGCACTTTGCATGTGGAGGATTGAGACGTTGCTGTCTCCCATCGAAAATACCTAGAGCTTGAGGGATGCTCCAGTGTGCCTCTTACGTCGGGAGAGGTCGAATCATTGTTGTCTCCCATCAAAAAATCTTAGCTCGAGATGACGCTCGAGGGCACTATCGGGGGCAGACTGGAACGTCGTTGTCTCCCACTCGAGGGCATTATCGGGGGTGGACTGGAACGTCGTTGTCTCCAGCCAAATAAACCCAACGCTCAAGGTAATGATTTGAGAGTGCTTCGCACAACGGGAAAGGGCTGGAACGTCATTGTCTCCTATCGAAAAGGCTTTGCGCTCAAGATGATGGTCGAAAGCGCTTTCAGGGGAGTACTCAAACATCGCCATCTGAAAGCATCTAGGCTCCTAAAAATGGTTTTGGTAATTAATGATAATATGTGAATATGGGATTAACATGTTTATTGAGTATTTACAAGGTTAAATCCCATTGGTGAGTTGATGTCTTGAAGATGCATGCTAAAGGATAACATGAAGATCTTTTGGATAAAAGACAAGGTACAAATAGTCTAGGATCCTTTTTATATTTTACTGGTCTTAGAAGAAATGGTTGGAAGACCGGAATATAGGTTAAATATCGTACTATTAAGAGGGATCATGACTAGTAGCTTGATAGCATGTTCTTGTGTTATTTGGATCAATTTAGGATCATGCATGCATTTGAATTTGTATTTGAAAGCTCTCTGTGCAATTGACAGCACAAACGGTAGTATCGGAGTTTACAGGGCAGAACTACCGCTTTGCGGTATGACCACGTATCCTTCGGCGGTACTACCGTGTGCCGTTCAGACCGTCCAAAAGTGACATGATCGTGTGGCTTAAACGAGTGGTCTGAACGGCCCAATGAATCTGAGCTGTCCACGTGTGCAGTCCGATCGAACCATGGTTCTCTTGACGCTCAGCAGTACGACTGGCTCGTGGTGCGGTACTACCGCAGTCCGGTCGTTCCAAATTTTATTTGGCGGTATCTAATTTCCAGAGAGACTCCATTTTGGTTGAAATTGCAAAACCCTTGAAACAGTAGTACCGCCGTTGTTTAAATGGTACTACCGCTCTAGGGTACTTCCAGAAAATAGAGCGGTACGTATTTTCCAGAGAGACCCTTTTTTTTGGAGCTCGTGTGCTCTCTTGGCAAACGGTAGTACTGAGTGTTTCTTGGCGGAACTACCGCTTAGCGGTATGACCGCACTTCCTTTGGCGGTACTACCGTGGGCCGTTCAGATCGTCCGAAAAGTTTAAAATCGTGCGGTTTAAACGTGCGGTCCTAACAGCCCATTGCATCTGAGCTATCCACGTGGCTAGCGTGTTTGGGTGAGCTGGTTCAAGTTAGTGAAGTGGTAGTACTGGAGATTTAGTGGCGGAACTACCGCTACACGGTTGTTCCATTTTCTAGTTGACGGTATGTAAAAACCAGAGAGCACTCTTTTCAACTGAGATTGGAAACCCTGCGAACGGTAGTACCGCTCCAATGTGCGGTACGACCGGACTTAGCGATATGACCGCATGGTAGTTAGCGGTAGTACCGTGCCGCGTTTAAAACGGCTATGTCAGAGGCGTTTAATGCGTCTGTTATAGCCGTTACGGTGCTTTGCTCAAAGGCGCGGCAGTACCGGCCCTTTGCCAGTGGTAATACCGTATTTCGCTGACAAGTTGGGATTTCTCTCGTAACGGTTCGATTTGATTGTGGGGGTTATAAATACCCCTCCACCTGCTCTAGGACAGTATGCAACACTTCATTTAGCATCCTTAGAGCCTTGTGCATCCTCTCAACACCTAGAACACACCTGTGCATTTATTGTGAGGTGGTTGAGTTCATTCAAGTGCATTCACTCATTCTAGTTGATCCTTTTGCACTTAAGTGCCATCAAGTGAAGATCATTGGTTTATTACTCTTGGAGTTTTGCTGAACTCCTAGACGGCTTGGCGGTGACGCACGGTGATCTCTTCAAGAAGCTTGTGAAGAGACCCGGTGCCAAGATTGTGAGTAGTTTGGTGTTCACCATCTCCGGAGCGGAGGAAGAACAACCAATAGTGATCGAGGGAAGGCTTAATTCGTGGAGCCGGCTTGATTCGTTCAAGCTTCCTCAATGTGGACTAGTGAAGACCGGCAAATCTTCGATACCACGGGAAAACATCGTTGTCTCTATTGTGGTTATTTCTTGTCTTTACTTATTCCGCATTTATAATTCTAGCATTTATCTTGTATTAAATTGCTTAGCTAGAATTGTATCTAGTTTAGACATAATACATAATTGGCTTAAATTGTTAATTTGCCAAAAAGGTTTAGAAAACCTCCTGTTCACCCCCCTTCTAGTCGGTTATCCTTGATCCTACACCATCTTCCATAAAAAAATTTGGCGCTCGAGATGACGCTCAAGAGCACTTTGGATGCTTCAGGAATGCCGTGAAGACGGAAGGAGGACTTGATGTCGACGCATCCCATTGAAAAACTTAGCGCTTGACTATGCTCGCGAGTTCTGCTTACGTTGGGAGAGGGCTAGAACATCATTGTCTCCCATAAGAGAAAACTTAGCACTTAAGCGATGCTCGATAGCACTACTTGCGTTGGGAGAGGGTTGCAACATTGCCGTCTCCCATTAAACAAACTTGTCTCTCGCGATGATGCTTTGGGAATGTCGCGAAGATGGAGGGAAGACTTGACATCGCTGCCTCCCATCGAAAAAAATGTAGCGTTCAAGGTGAGGCCCGAGGGTGCATCATTCATCAGGAGAGGACTAAAATATCGTCGTCCCCCATCGAAAAAACTTGGTGCTCACGATGATGCTTTGGGAGTGGCGGGAAGATGGAGGGAGGACTTGATGTCGTCTCCTCTTGTCAAAAAAATTTGGCACTTGCGACGACGCTTTAGGAGCGCTGCGCGTTTAGAAAAGGGGACTTGCCGTCATTGCCTCCTATCCGTGCTTGTATTTTGGGCTGTGTTGTATGAGAAAAGAAAAATGTCCACTCACTTGGGGATCGAGACTCAACATTTTGCCCCACGAGGAGAGGATTCCACGCTCAGCCTTGGGGGTGGGGGGGTGTTAGCGCTCAGCCTCGTGACGAGAAGATTTGCTCAACTCAGCGGGTGAGGATTCGACTTAGTCCCAAAGGGAGAGGATGGGATCGACTCGGCCTTGGAGGGTGAGGATTCGACTCAACCTCGGAGGGTGAGGGTGGGATCGACTCAGCCCTGGAGGGTGCGGATTCAACTCAGGACCAAAAGGAGAGGATTTCACACTCAGCCTCGAAAGGGGGTTAGGATTTTGCAATGAAGACCGCTTGAAGGGCTTGTCGTGAAGTTCAGCATAAGATGGCATGGGTAGGCATAGCATAATATGAACCACGTAGCACAAGATGGACTCAATCGCAAGGTGCAGACATGGAATTGAGAGGAAACGTCTCGGTGGGACTTACACAAAAATGGCATTGGCCAGATGCGCTCACCGCTGATTGCACATGTGCTCGCGCCCATCAAGTGTTTGGAGTCGGCATGACCCTGGCTAGGCTGTGCAGATCATCTCGTAGGGGTTTTCCAGCTTCGAGCTTGGTTTAGCGTCGAGGGCCATCTTTGCTTCTTGAGGACGAGAATGCCGACCGGGATTGGGCGTGGATGTATGATTCTTTTATCAACTTGGAATAAGTCCACTTTACACCCTTGAATTATGACCCGAGTCCAAAAAACACCCGAACTAAAAAACCGTTCACTTTACACCTCCCCAATTGTTAAAACCAGATCAAATTACACCCTAGGTTGGTTTCACAGGTGGTTTTAGCCAGGTTGGTAGCCACATCATTGGTTTTGTCTTATGTGGCATATCTTTCTTCATTCCTCTTCCTTCTCTCCCATATGCGGCCAGGGAAATGAGCCGGGGAGGAGCAGCAAGCAGTGGGCCGGGCCAAGCCATATGCGGTCGGGGAGGAAGAGGTGCAGGCGACGCGGGCACAGCCGGACCTGAACCGGAGCTAGACGGCGTGGTAGATCCACAGGGGCATGGGCAGTAGCACCAGGGAGAAGCGTGCATGCCGAAGTCGTTGAAGCAGCTGACGACGCACTGCTGGATGTCGAGGCCCAGCGTCTCGAGCGTGCTCACCGTCGACAACAAGAGGCTGCCCGCCAAGATGAGATCTCCACCCGGTGTCACCGCTGTCCTTCCTCCCCACGCCGAATCGCACACCACGGATGGTTCCTCTGACGCCGAATGGGGTTCGAGGGCCTGTCGCGGCCGTGGCGGCGCCGAGAGCTCCGCCGGTAGATCTACTTTGTGCTCCCAAGGAGGTACGGCGGCATGGGCTCCGCCGCGAGGAGGTCGCCGCGCTAGTAGTCAAGGCGTCCGCGCCGCTCGTCAAGGCCATAGGGAACACTTCCGACAACACCAAATGGGCAAGCTCCTCTGCGACCCCTCCGCCGTCGCCATCGCCGAGGCCCTTCCCCGCTCCCCCACCCCTGCTCCTCACCTGGACCGACTCCTCACCCACGCTCGCCCCCATCGGGTGGACCGCCGTCTGGGTGCTCGAGGACCAGCAGTGCCGCCGTCTCCACCGGATCTGGGAGTGCTGCGTCGCCTGGTAGTCGCCTTCCCCAGAGGCCAACGCCACCTCCATCGTCTTCCGCCTCGACCACGACGGAGAGGTCGAGGCCGACGGCAAGAGCCAGGAGCAGGGGGAGTTGGTGGCGAGCCGAGGCCGAGGGAGTAGTCTGCACGGGCGAGGCGGGCGGCGGCGAGCGCTGGCTGAGCTGGGGCGACAAGGGAGAAAGGAGAGAAGCTAGGGGACCAAATGATGGGAGAGGAAGCGCCGGAGAAAGAAATAGAGTGGAGGATGGAGGTGAGTAAAGAAGAATGAAATGGGGAGAAGAGTCTGGCCAAAGAAGAAGCGCGTGGACGCCACATCAACCAAATAGGTACACATAGACATCACGTCATCTAAAACCGGGGTGGTTTAGGGCGAGAGGGTGAATTGCTCTGGTTTTAATAATTAAGCGATGTAAACTAAACGATTTTATAATTTAAGATGTTTTTTAGACTCTCATCAAGTTTCAGAGTTATAATATAAACTTATGCCTGTCAACTTTCACCACCACTGCTCAGCACCGGTTGAAGTCAGGGGTCACTTCCTATCGCAGCGGGTTTGTCGGTTCCAGCGAGTTCAACGGGTGTCAGTCACCGTCTGGCGATGTCGATACCCGAGATGAAGCTATTAAGGCGTGTTGGATTCTTTCGAGGAGAAACCATGGAGTTCAAGGGGAGCCCCTTGCTGTGGTGACACCTATCGAAGAGGAAATGAGTGCGGCCGAGGGCAATCCCTAGAGGTCGACAATGACTGCCCCTGTTGCGGTTGCGCTCATCGAGCAGTTGTCGGACGTGCGCATCCGTTCCCTCTTAGGGCGCCACCGGATCGAACAATTGCGCGCTGCTGGGCTTCACCGCCGTCGTGCTATTGAGAACTGCCTGTTTGACGCCGGAGTCAAAGCTTGCGACGCCGACGGCAGCGAATACCTCCTATCGTGCTTGAACGTGTTGAGCATGGCTCGCCACTGTTGCGCGCCCGTGTGAGTTCATCAGCCTGGAAGACAAATCAACGGTTAGCGTAATGATGGTATCAACAAAGACGGTGTTCATGTATGTATACGAAAAAACAGCTAGACGATTGACTAGGACAGAAGCTAGTGGCGCCATGACCGATCATGTACTCGGGACATGCGAAGTCGTGGTTTTCTCCCAGCGGCGTGAAGTCGTATTCGTCGCGGTGTGGCACGCAGCGAATTGCCGCTCGCGGGTGCTTGCGGGGAGCTCATAGTCGAGGTTGTGTCGTGGTCGCGTCGATGATCGAGGATGAGGTGTGTTTACGACGCGTGAGACCGAGCTAGGTGCGCCGCGATCGTTCAGGCCGAGGCGTGTCGACGACGCGTGAAACCGAGGTGCGCATGGGGCCTTGTCGACGTTTGAAGCTAAGATGCGTCGATGATGATGCGCAAAGCCGAGGTGTGCCTAGCGTTGTCGAGATGCGTCGGGGTCACGTCGACACTTGAGGCTGATGCGTGCTGATGACGCGCAAAGCCAAGGTGCACCTGACATCGCATCGAAGCTCGAGGCTGAGGCGTGTTGAAGATGCGTGAAGCCGTCATGCACCCTGATTCGTCGACATGCGTTGGGGCCGCGTCGATGCTTGAGGTCGAGACGCTTGAGGCTGAGGCGTGTCGATGACGCACAATGCTGAGGTGCACCTTGGGTCGTCAAGATGCGTTGGGATCGGGTTGATGCTTCAAGCCGAGGCTTGCTGACGACATGCGGAGCCAAGGTGAACTCAGGGTCATCGTGATGTGCCAGTGGCCATGTCGACGTTTCAAGCTGAGATGTGTCGACGATGCGCGAAGCCGAGGTGTGCCCAGCATTGTCGACATGCGCAAGGGTCACATCGGCACCTTAGGCCGATGCGTGCCGACGACGCACAAAGCCGAGGTGTGCCCAATGTTGACACTTGAGGTTGAGGTGTGTTGACAACGTGGGAAGTCGAGGTGCACCCCGATTCGTCGAGATGCGCCGGAGTCGCATCGATGCTTGAGGCCAAGACACTTGAGGCTTAGGCGTGTCGATGATGCGCAAAGTCGTGGTGCACCGGGGGTCGTCGAGATGCGTCAAGACCATGTCGGCGCTTCAGGACAAGACGTGTCGATAACACATGAAATTGAGGTGCGTCTGTGTTTGTCGAGATGCGCCAAGGTCGCGTCAACGTTTGAGACTGAGGCGTGTCGACAACGCATGAAGCCAAGGTGTACCAGCACGTGAGGTTGAGATGCGTCAATGCTTTAGGGCAAGATGCTAGAGGTTGAGGCGTGTCAACAACGCGTGAAGCCGAGGTGTGCCCAGATTGCGTCGACGTTTGAGGGTGAGATACGCCGATGACGAACGAATCTAGGGTGCACCGACGCGAGGTTGCGATGCGCCAACAATGACCACACTCTACCATGCCGCCTTTTCAGACCGAAATAATCACACTCTATCCCATCATCTTTTTAGACTGAAATGACCACACACTGTCATGCCACCTTTTTAGACCGAAATGACCACACTCTATCACACCATCTTTTTAGACCGAAATGACTACACATAGCCATGTGACCAGTTTTTTTTTATATATTTCAAAAGATGCACATTATCCTAGGTGTAGATCAGGTTGTTAATTTGTGCATGCTGTCATTTGTAATGCACGTAACTTGGGCACCATGTAATTCTCAAATACATTAAAAAGTCTTATTGTTGTAGTTGAAATCTCATCTTCTAAATTTAACTCCTAAATTGTTCTCTATTTAATATTTCGTTCTCTTTTTTGAGAATAATCGGTTGGGCAGACATTTAAAGATATCATCAAAACAACTGATTCAAATCCATTAAAATTGCCCAAAAATCAAAATACTAGCTCCTAATGTCATTTTAATTGGCGACATGAACTTGTCGCCATTTTAAATGGTGACTTAGGTCCCTGCCATCGTTCCAAATGGCGGCAGGGACCTTTTCCACTGCAATGCTAACTACAGGGCTCCTATCGCCATTTGGAACAGCGAAATGGTTCATGTCACCGATCCAAATGGCGATAGGGTCATTTCATCATTTTGATTGGTGATAAAAACTCATTTTGTAATTTTATTAAATGGACATTTATTTATGTGATTCTATTTAGAAAATGTGTTATTTAAAAAAAAATCTAGTGTCAACATCAGCCACTGAAGGTCCGAGTTTTTAACCTAAATAGCACTGTTTAGCGACGTTATTACAGAACTAGCGCCCCTCATGCCCTTTTTACAAAAATGGCACCACGGAAGCGTCTCCATGTGCCACGTGTCCTCCACCGTGGAACCCTAGTTCGACGCACGAGCGGCCGCCAAGTGGCAAATCTAGGATAGGAGTGTTCGGACGCGGTTTCCTCCGTGTGCCCGCTGTCCGGACGTGTCTCGCTACGCCACCTGGCCCCTCGTCCGTGTGCCCACTGTCTGGACGCGGTGCGGTCACACATCCCTGTCACGGCCGATGTCTAGATGAGTTGTCCGCACGCCCGCTGTCCGAGCATGTCACGCGCTGCCGCCGCCTCACCCGTGGACCACTGCCCGGACGCCGCATGGTCATGCGCGCTGCCGCCTCGGCCATGCCCCCTGGCCCAAATGCTGCCTAGCCACCCGCGTGTCAGCCTCGTCCGTTCATCCCTACCTCAGAGTTGCCAACCGTTTTTGCTGTCACCTTTAGTCCCTGTCAATCGTTTTCGCTGTCAACTCTATTCCGTCTCAACCTACCAGCTTGGAAGTTCATGCATGCAAACCGCGAGGGGGAATCTAATTCCCTCCCGTTGCTTTGCGGTCGGCCGTGGTTCACTTTGTGTGGGTATAAATTAGGGGACAATGGCGAGACGCTTCGCCAGAACGCAAACTCGCTCGCTCGTTCTCTCGTTCTGACTCGCTCTCTTGATTGCATTTTCGGAGACGATTAAGGATTCGATAAAACCGTCATTAGCGGCCATATTAGCATGTATTTTTTTTGTCGTACGTATTTTGTTTACGATCGGTGTAGTTAGTTGCTTACTTGTAGTTAATTAGTTGTGCTTATTTAGTGGTAATTAATTTAGTTGTTCTCATTTTTTTCCTGTAATTATTTGTGGCATGGTTAATTAGGTACTAATTAATTAGCCATAATTAGTTAGTGTTAATTAATTAATCAGTCATAACTAATTTAGTGGTATTGAATTACTCGGATTAATTTAGTCTTAACTAATTTAGTCGTAATTAATTAGTCGTAATTAATTGGGTCGAAGTTAATTTGAGTATATTAATTTGTTGTCTGTATTCACTCGTGATTTTTAATTTCTAGTAATGCATCGTCATTATTAATATATTCACTAAAAATCTGTGTCTTTCATCTCTTGCAAGCCACGCCTTCTACGACGAGCATCAGCGATGCAAGTTGTGGATCACTTGGCCAAGGACAGACCGGCGAGGTGCTACTCATTGTTCCACAACGAGTTCGAGTCATTGCACGAGAACAACATCATATGGGCTCCATGGAGCCCAGATTTCGGGAACACGGTAGCACTGCACGAACTGTCCATGCAATGCATGCAGGACGCCGGATTATGGGCGACGACCTGCCACCTGTTGTTTGCCCATATGGTGGAGCCTTACGCGCAGCAATGCGTAATACGACAGTTTGATTAGTACCAGCTTGTGCTCCCTCCTGACGGCAGGATCTTGTAGTGAGCCGTCCACTTGTGAGTCCAACTCCATCCAAGTATGTAGGACCGGAAAGGCGATTAGAGGGGGGGGTGAATAGACGCTTTCTCTAATTTTCACCTCGATCGAACTCAACACTACTTTTACTCCAATAGCTATAAAAGCTACGAAGATCTGTATACAGACACAGTGGATGATCTGTGTTGAATCCGATCAAACCCCGAAGTAAAAGACTAAAAACAACTCACACCCAAAAGCACAAAACGTGTCCCCTTTCATACCATCGCACGCACTGGAGTTGCTGCAACACAGCACAAGAACCCGAGCTGACTTGCATGCACTAGCAATCAAAACCACACACGGCACTACAGGGCACCGAGCACGTGCAGCAAGTGACCCACCAGACCGAACAGAGCAGACAAGCAGGAACAAAATAATCTAAACTTAATGCAGCCTGCTGGCAATTAAAGACCGAAACTTTAGTCTCATCATTGATGGCTGCTAGGCAATTAACAATTCCAAACAGCAAACTGAAAAATAACACCCAGTAAAAACTCAATGCAATAGATTCTGGTTTCACAAACCGAAAGAAATTAAAGCTAAAGCCTTACTCGCATCAAACCATGATTTACAGGATACAACATCATATCACAACCAAGATCTACTGGATGCAAAATCAAATCAAATAGAAACACCAAACCCTGAACAAACAACAAGACTAAACTCGGTTTTGCTTCTCTGGCCCGCCGCGGTGACTCGATATTTATGGCGACCACACAAAGATCGCAATTTTTTCTTCCGTATGCCTCCCTATCAAGATCAAGAAATTTTCTGGAGAGCCGATTGAGGCAATAAACAAATCCCAACATGCAAGAGGCAAAACCGCCGAACTTAAATTAACTCAAAGCTTTTTCTACGGAGACAAAGAATCGCCCAAGCAACTGATTCCGACGATCAAAGAAAGAAGCAAAGACAAACCGCAATAGCCAGATCAACCAAACGCATCAATCATAGCGAGCAAGGCAAGGCAACAAAAATAAAACTCAAAACAAAGAAATTACCAGATCTTTAGTCACCCCAGGAACCAAAATTTTCAAGAACTCTACAGGCCGCCACACACAGCTGACAAGACAAGCAATAAAAGCTCTTAAAACAGGAAACTATAGGATCCGAACTTGACAGCAAACATCAAAGAACTAGTCAAGACTCATCAAAGTTGGCAGCGGCGCTCCACTACAAGCCGCCGAGAAAAATCGATTTTTGCTTACACCTGTGCGTGAAACAGGCCGCCCAACTCGAGTTTCTACCGAAATCCCACAGCGCCGCCATTCTAAATCTCTCTTTTCCTGCTCACTGCAGCCGCCACCAGTTTTTCTTTTCACATTCTGGAGGACACCCATTTTTTTTGGGGGGGGGGCGCCGCCACTAGCTTTTCAACAGCGGCCAACCCTAATGTCCATCTCCTGTTTCTTTTTGGGCAGCTACCAAACCTAATGGGCTCTCTTAAGGCCCAACAATTACAGAACACATACGCACGTAATTTAAAGCGTCGTCTCCAAATCTCTTGATTTAATCCACTTCTTGACGCACCGTCTTGCGCCACGTGTAGATTGATCCAATGCTCTCATCATGTCGGCAAGTCTCTCCCATCCGGTTCCCACCGACCACCTTGGCACTTGCACCACCCCCGCACCGCTTGATCAAACCAACAGACCGAATCGCCTGCTCGGTCATCTTTATCCATTCTGCAAGCCACACTTGAGTCACTTGACCTCACCCGCATCCATAATCGTTTCGGACCTCGCCTCTCCAAGCTTAGTCCCGATCCTCCTCGCCGTTGACCGTCATTGACACGCAAGCCACCAAGCACAAAGAATAGACAAGCAAACACGAATCCGGGAACAAGTTCTTCACAACTTGACCCACGTTAGCTCAAAACATGCAATATGCAACACATATACACTATAGCCTATGAACTCAATCTAACTCAAAGCCAAAATCCTAAAATGACTAAAGATCAGCTTTTTAACTTTGCCGAAAACGCGTGAAACTTCAAACCAAAAGCAACATTGCCAATTGTTTCATCATCCTAAGATCATAGGCATATCCCCATGATATCCACAATCTCCCCCTTGATGAACACATTGGCAATTTCTCAGAAAATGTAGTTTTGTGGTTTGAAAAGTAAAATACTTACGCTTTTTCGCAAAAGGCACAACTTGGTCCAAAAGCAAGAAAAAGCCAAGGAAATGACCAAGCTGGCTTTAGAATAGCATAAGCAAGTGAGATAAAGCAAAAGAAAGCACAAAAGCTTCAAATTCCAAAAAAAACGACAAAATCTCACTTAAGGTCCATATGAAAGAACAATTGTTCTACTTGACCTTTGAACATTGAGATGAAAAGCTCTAAAACAACATTTTTGACCAATCTTTCTCCCCCTTTGACAATGGATTCATCAAGGTGCATGGAAGAAGATAGAGCATGAATGAAATGAAATGGTTGCAATTTTTAATTTTTAATTTTTTTTTGTTTTGTTTTTAACTTGAGCAAAAGGAGCCATGAAGATTATCCATGAAGACTGCATAAGTATTACACCAAGCCATATTATGTGAAGAAGCTATATTCAATCATGGCAAAACATGTATAAAGAAAGCTAAGGCCAAAATAGCAATAATCTGAGATTAAATGAATCGACAACATGACAAGATGCTCAAGATCATAGTTTAACTAAAGGTATCCAAAATGAGTCAGTCATGTCTATAAGCGAGATTGAGCCGTAACCTAGAAAAAGAGTCACGTTTGAGCATTCAGATTTGAAACAAATTGATCAAGCATTTAGAATTTAGCACATTGAGCACTTTGTTTGAAAATGATTGGTTTTATCTTAGTAAAGCAAGTCCTGGACTAGGAGCCATCCACAATCGCCTTCTAAGCTTCAACCAATTGCCAATTTGTTTTCTTAGCATTGTGCTAGATCTCAAGCCTCATCTGCGACCATCCCAAGCAACAAAAGCTTAAGAGAATAGTCTGGTCATCCAAAACTCCCCGAGTTCATGCCTAGTGCAATGGCAAGCCGCCTCATGAGAAAGAATTGGTGAGATCAGTTTTTTCACCTGTAAAAAGCTCATTTTTCATTTGCTTGACTTAAGAATTATCATAGCTCAATTTAAAACTCAAAATAAGTTCAAGACTCAATTTAGCCTATATGACATGGCATGAATCATGAGAGGATCACTAAAGCAAAACTAGTCACAAGATCCAACAAGTCATATTATGATTCAGTTTGCTCACAGATAATAAAGCTAGCATGGCAAAAGCTAAGCTATACATAAAAAGCCACAAAAGAAGTCTAGCAAACTAGCACAAGACATGGCAGGATATAAAGTATGAAATCATGTTATACATGGATAATAATCAAAGCTCCACAAGGTTATATTACAATGCAAGTTGCTAAATTGTAAAATGCATTATGATA
Organism: Phyllostachys edulis; assembly: GCA_036346405.1. Classification (NCBI taxonomy): domain Eukaryota; kingdom Viridiplantae; phylum Streptophyta; class Magnoliopsida; order Poales; family Poaceae; genus Phyllostachys; species Phyllostachys edulis. The sequence continues at coordinate 15,740,806 of CM070558.1, forward strand.
CAAATGAATGCAAAAAGAACAAACTCCCCCTCAAAACAACCCATAGGAATAAATTATCCCTAACTCGCTTCTCAAGGTGTCAAACCTTGTTGGGTCTAAAAGATTTGAGAGGAGATTTGCCAAAAGTGCCTTGGACTCCACAAAAACTAGCACAAGGACTTCAAACTCCACAAGATCTCAATGGAAAGCAACTCGAAAAACTAGGGAGTGACACACCATCACTAAAAAAACCTACAGGCAACTCAAAAACCTGCTAAGGACTAGTGACTGGGAGACAAGCTCGACCTAAGCTGTGAGAAGAGTGCATCCTAGAAAACCAAGGGATAAGAAGAGTGTCTAGAAAAGACACGTGCTAGAACAGAGCCTCCTATCTACCCTGAACACAACAAATCCAACACCTGACACAAAACAGATGCTATGCAAGGTAGACTAGGGATACCATACAAAAATGGAAGGTATGGAAGCTCGAACCTGAGTCGCACTGCTTGGCAGTGAGATGTAGTCATGATGGATGAAGATCCATTCCTTGAAGCTCCAGAAGATAGTTGCGCTCACCCATCATCCTCATCTCAAATTCCTTTGTCTCCAAGAAGTGATAGCCATCATTGAATGCTCATATGAAGAAGAACCAACAGTTTGAAATCATGAATCACATGTTCTTCTTCTCAACTGAAAAGACTACACCAAAGAAACAGAAAAGTCTATGCCTTGGTACTGGGTTAGTGAAACAAAATCTAGAGAAACAGTACCAAGACACATGACTAGCAAGAATAGCAGCAAATGATCCAAAGCTCATGAAAGCATGTAATCAACAATTTAAGATATGAGCATGGAGAGAGACAACTCAATTTCAGCGCATGCTATTCAAGATATGACAAAGCTCAACCTATTCTAAGTCCACAATAAGGCATAGGAGCAAGCAACCACGCACATAGCATAACACACATCATATATTACTGTCAAAGGTAAAACATGCTAGTGATAGCTATGGCAAGACCCATGTATCCACAATACCATGAGAGCAAAAGATATGTTAAGGAACAAATCATGGAAATCAAGTAAGCATGTGAATACACAGGGCAAAGATCAACAAGAGCAAAATACAGAATATACAAGACAGCACAAGCTCATGAAGACTAAACCAAGCTTATACATCCATGAAACTAGTGAATAACAATATAGTACAAGGATATATAAACAAAATACACGCAACGGCATTATGAAGAATATCATAAGAGAACACATGCCGATAAGATACAAATGAGCACAATGAAAAACACAACATGCCAGGACTGAATAATCGTGAAGATAAAGGCATGAAGGTGTAAGATATCTCACAGTGCCCTTGGCTGTCACAGTTCCGGTAGAAGCATCCCAAAATGTGATCAATTCATTGCCGGATGCACGTGTGAGAGAGGAGAACCATCTAGAACCTCCAGTCATGTGTCGAGAACACCCAGAGTCAATCAAGCCATATGTCCTCCTTCCTCGCATGATAGACCTACAGGGCATAAGCAGAAAACATCCGTGCTTCTAGATCAAGTTAGTGATAAAAGACTTGGGAATCCAAAGATCTTGAGTCACACGATGCTTGGGCAAAGCAAGAGAAACAAAGAAGAAATGGTTAGGAGCAAAATCATAAGAATGCACACGAGAACCACCTAGACCTCTCCGAATCGACCTACCAAAAGGTCGGTACTCCCCTGCCTAGATGCTACCCGTGGTCTCTCCTCACGATGTCCTAACCCAAAGCGCCGCTAGAACCACCAAAGGAGTCAAAGAAGTCCTCACTGAACCTAGGCCTATGTCTAGTAGGAAAAAGCACGCCTGGCTCTAGAGACTACAGAGGTGAAGGACTCTCTAATGGTTCTCAAGTTACTCATCATCTCCTTCCTCTCAATCTTGGCTCTACTGAAGCGTAACTCAACAATGTGGCCATTCTTCTTGCGTAAGGTGCAATGGTACTTGACCTTTTGAAGGGTCCGACCGATGAAGTAGAAGCACCTATCTTGCTAGAAGTGGTTTGGGCAAAACCACCGATTTGAAGACTATCTTGGATGGCTTAGGGGTTCTACCTCAAATGACCACTCTCAACAAATCTAACAATCTTAGGTGGATGGTTCTTGGTATGCTCTAGGAATCAAATCCTAGGCCTCTATTATTCACACTCACCTTAGATTTGTCAAGAATCATGTTGAGGTTCTTCTTTCCACCAATAAATCTCTCAAGAGTCTCTTTAAGGTAGTCATTTTGTTTGGCTAGTTCATAACAAGAAGCACACTTATTTGACATGCTAGCCCTATCACATTTTTTCCTTATAATGAGCTACCTCGGCTTTCAAAGCCTCACAAGACACACAATAATTATCTCTAATCCTATCCAACTGCTCTTTGAACTTAACTCTAAATGCTTCTTGTATCTTATCTACATTATGCCCAATCTCAATGCAAAGATCACAAGAATTAGAGTCAACAACTTTCTTGGAAGCATTCATGGACATGGATTGTTCAATTTTAGCCTTTTCTTCTAGTGTCTTGTTTAAAGCATCATTCTCAAGTGTGAGTTTAACACGCTTTCACATGAAGCAGTTTTTAGAGTAAAGAATCATTTCGACATCTCCTTCATTTTAATCTTATTTTTCTCACAATGAGAGCGGTGTGACTAGAATCAAATTTCGCAATTCTTCTATAGTGCTATTCAATTTTAATTCAAGTAAAGCTTAATTTGAACAAGGTAAAGGAATAGCATCTACAGCAGTCACATCAAGAGCAATGGCATTCATGCAAGCAGGACTAGACTTGAGGGATTCTAGTTCATCAAGAGCATCTTTCAATTGATTCACAACAGAGGAATGAGCAGATTTTAGATTGATCAATTCATTTTGCAAGCTAGAGCAAGAATCGCACACATCAACAGATTTAAGCCTAACAACCTCTAAATTCAGATTATCAATCATGGTGTCCTGCTCTTAATCATTTTAGCTTGCTTTTTCAGTTTTGTTCAAAATGACCAATGCACGTTTCATGTCGACAAGTGAGGGACATACCTCATCCGGATCATTTGAAAGGGTCGCCGTCGTTGGAGGTGTCGACGTCGTGGCTGTCCCTGGCCATAAAACACATGCCGGTGAAGTCCTGAGCCTTCTTCTTGCCATGGGTGTCATCCTCGTCGTCCTCCGTCTCTAAGTCCACATCGCTCATATGAACACTCTCTAGAGCGGCAAGGACCCGGCTGATGAACTTGCGATAGTTGGTCTTCTTGGGTTTCGCATCCTTAGCTTGAGGACGCCTCCGAGTGTCCCTCTCCTCCTTGCCCTTTAGCTTGGGGCACCTGGAGCGAATGTGGTTTGGCTCACCGCACTCAAAGCAAGTGATAGGGGCACCTCTCCTCCTGTTCCTCACTTGTTGTAAACTCTCGAAAATTTGGTGGATAGGAGGGCTAAATCATCCTCAGGCAGCTTCTCTACCTGCTCATCAGTCAAAGAATGCAAGGCAGACAATGAAAAACCAGATGAGCCAAAATCACAAGAATCAGAAGAGCTACCCTTAGATGGGTCAACCACAAGAGCCATCGACTCTGTCTTGGGAAGACGCGAAATGAAATCAATCTCATGCGTCTTCAACCTCGAGTAAAGCTTATCCATGGTAAGCTCACTCATGACAGTGTTGTCATTGATAGATGTGATCTTCATCCCCTGACCTTCACATCAAGAGCACCCAAAAGTCAAGTGCATTCTCGGACTCGGTGAAAACAAGATCAACAAAGATGAAGATCATGAAGAATCTTGGAGAATCTCCCCACACTCATCTAAAGACTCACCGTGTCTTTGCTCGATCTTTGAGTATTCTTTCTTGAGTCGGTTCTGTCTCACTTCCTTGATCGCATCGAACCCTCGTGGTAGTCACAAAGGGTCCTCCAGATCTCGTGAGCGGACCTCAAATGAGCCACGCTACAAACTCGAGATCGACTAAGACCTTGGATCAAGAAATTGTGAGCTTTGTTTGTTAGCCTCAACATCCGGATTGATCACATCATCATTGGTCGGCACGACATATGGATTTTTGACCTTAAGCCAAATAGCGTGCCCTTGAGCCTCGATGTAGGCATGCATGCGTGCCTTCCAAGAAGCAAAATCAACTCCATCGAAAAATGTGGTTTGGTCGAATACTTGTCAGTCGCCATGGCTCCAAAGACCGGTTAAGATCTATGAGAAGAGCTAACCGGGCTCTGATACCAATTGTAGGACCGGAAAGGCGACTAGAGGGGGGGTGAATAGACGCTTTCTCTAATTTTCACCTCGATCGAACTCAACACTACTTTCACTCCAATAGCTATAAAAGCTACGAAGATCTGTATACAGACACAGCGGATGACCTGTGTTGAATCCGATCAAACCCCGAAGCAAAAGACTAAAAATAACTCACACCCGAAAGCACAAAACGTGTCCCCTTTCATACCATCGCACGCACTGGAGTTGCTGCAACACAGCACAAGAACCCGAGCTAACTTGCACGCACTAGCAATCAAAACCACACACGGCACTACAGGGCACCGAAACACGCAAAGAAGTGACCCACCGCATCAACAGAGCGGACATAAGCAGAACAAAATAATCTAAACTTAATGCGACTGCCGCAATTAAAGACCAAACTTTAGTCTCATCATTGATGGTCGCTAGGCAATTAACAATTCCAAACAAAGAACCGAAAAATAACACCCAAGAAAAACTCAATGCAATAGATTACGGTTTCACAAACCGAAGAAATTAAAGCTAAAGCCTTACTCGCATCAAACCATGATTTACAGGATACAACATCATATCACAACCAAGATCCACTGGATGCAAAATCAAATCAAATAGAAACTGCAAACCCTGAACAAACAGCCGCACCAAACTCCGGTTTTTGCTTCTACAGCGCCGCCGCCAGGTGACTCCGATATTTGCGGGCGACCACACAGCACTGCGCAATTTTTCTTCCAGGGCGCTACCCTACAGTACTGCGCAAATTTTCCTGGAGAGCCGGCGGAGGCAATAAACAAATCCCCAACATGCAAGAGGCAAAAACTGCCAGAACTTAAATTAACTCAAAGCTTTTTCTACCGGAGACAGCAATCGCCCAAGCAATCTGATTCCGACGCATCAAAGAAAGGAGCAGCACAAACCGCAATAGCCGCATCAACCAGCCGCATCAATCATAGCAGGCAAGGCAAGGCAAAAAAAAATAAAACTCAAAACAGCAGCCGCCCAGATCTTTAGTCACCCCAGGAACCGAATTTTTCAAGAACTCTACAAGCCGCCACACACAGCTGACAAGACAAGCAATAAAAGCTCTTAAAATAGGAAACTACAGGATCCGAACTTTACAGCAAACATCAAAGAACTAGTCAAGACTCATCAAAGTTGGCAACGGCGCTCCACTACAAGCCGAGAAAACCGATTTTGCTTACACCTGTGGCGTGAGCAGGCGCCGCCCAACTCAGTTTCTACCAAATCCCACAGGCGCCGCCATTCTAAATCTCTTTTTCCTGGCTCACACAGCCGCCACCATTTTTTTTTTTTCACATTCTAGAGACACCCATTTTTTTGGGGGACGCCGCCACTAGCTTTTCAACAAATGCCAACCCTAATGTCCATCTCTGTTTCTTTTTGGGAAGCTACCAAACCTAATGGGCTCTCTTAAGGCCCAACAATTACGTAACACATACGCACGTAATTTAAAGCGTCGTCTCCAAATCTCTTGATTTAATCCACTTCTTGACGCACCGCCTTGCGCCACGTGTAGATTGATCCAATGGCTCTCATCGTGTCGGCAAGTCTCTCCCATCCGGTTCCCACCGACCACCTTAACACTTGCACCGACCCGCACCGCTTGATCAAACCAATGACCAATCGCCTGTTCGGTCATCCTTGTCCATTCTGCACCACGCTTGAGTCACTTGACCTCACCCGCATCCATAATCGTTCGGACCTCGGCTCTCCAAGCTTAGTCCCGATCCTCCTCGCCGCTGACCATCATTGACCCGCAAGCCACCGACAAACAATAGACAAGTAAACACGAATCCGGGAACAAGTTCTTCACAACTTGACCCACGTTAGCTCAAAACATGCAATATGCAACACATATGCACTATAGCCTATGAACTCAATCTAACCCAAAGCCAAAATCCTAAAATGACTAAAGATCAGCTTTTTAACTTTGCAGAAAACACGTGAAACTTCAAACCAAAAGCAACATTGCCAATTGTTTCATCATCCTAAGATCATGAGCATATCCCCATGATATCCACAAAGTAATGTTTGTATTTCATGCCCACATTCCCTGTTCTGTCACGAATCTTTCTCGAATGCCGGCAATCGAGGGTGGGAAGACATGCTGAGGATGTTGGTGATATGCTCTAGAGGCAATCATAGAGATGATTGTATCACGTCTATATTTTATGAGTTATTGAATAAATGTTATTCTGTTCCTTGAATGAATCATCAGTTATAAAGGTTAACAAGTATGTGACTTGTTGATGAAGCTCTTTAACTTATATGATGTCGTTCTAAATGTATCCCTGGTCATATGTCACTGGTCAGAACACTAATGACTTATCGACTAGCACATGTATTGATTGATGACTATATTTCACCAATCATGGATATAGAGATATCGAATCAATAATGTGAACACATCTTAGAGAACATGGTATTGGATTCATCCACCTTGAGACACTGTTGAGATTGTTATGATTTTATGTGTCATCAGTTGGTATCAAGCAATGATGATGTATAATCTCTAGACCTGAGATCAATATGTTTCCTACATGTGTAATAGTACACTTAGGGGTTGCCAAACGCTACTCCATAACTAGGTAGTTATAAAGGTAGCTTTCGGGTATGCTATGAAACATGCGGAGGAATGTGACTGGTCGGATATAGGATTTGCCCCTCCTGACATAACAGGAGAGATATCTCTGGGCCCCTCAATGTGGTCGGATAAAGAAAGTGCATGGCTATGCCACTAGTGGTGGAAGAGTCGACCACATGAAGTTATCCGACACTTGATCGAGAAAGTATCAAATAGTCTAAGGATGACATAATATCTCACCTAGAGTTCAACCAAATATTGTGAGGCAAAGAGATAATACACTTGAAGGTCGTTCAGTTCGATCAGATACTGACTAGTCGTATGGAGATATGAGCTGATTGTAGACTGGTTGAATATATTCACTAAGTAGTCGAAACCAGGTTGTAAGGACTTACGAACTGGTCGAGACTAAATATGAGCTAGTCGTTAGTAATAAGGACCTGGTCGTAGATCATATTGCATTAAGGTCCATTCGATATAATTTATGTGTATTCGGAAATCGTTATGTCCTGCTAGGAACCGCTAACGACTCGTGGTCAGAAAGAGTACACTTAACGGGTTGGAACAAAACGTGTTCGGATAGGATCTGTCATGGGCTCTATACAAGGGGACGCATGAGGCATTGGGAGATATGCATACGAGAGAATGGGAGTTGCTCCCGAAACCCTAGCCAACATCTTCTCAAGAGAGCCTTACCATGCGAGTTGGTACTAGCACACCAGCGCACGGTGTTTCTTTATCTGGACGTGTGGATACCGTAGAGGCGCTACCGCAGTTGCTGTTGTGCTCGAGGACGATCCACGACTTCGTAAGGAACGCGTTTGGTTGCTGGAGGAGACGATCGGCACCGAGGATGGTGGACGATCGACTACGACTACTACATCGACGCACTCTACGTTGGATCAGACTACTTCAACTCTTCTTTTGCTCCTCTACGCGTCTAGTGGTAACGATCTTTGATCATTTACTTGCTTAACTTCTTAGTTTACATGGTAGAATTTTTGAATTGCCAGCTAGTTTAGCCTACTTGTATCCCTTCAGAAGACTGGCAAGCAGTCCAACATGGGCGGGTGACAGCTTGGGTGGGGACGGCGCATGTCTAGGTCGTACAGGAGTGGAGACCGTACGACGTACATACATACCGCCATTACATGAAGTGGTACATACTACGGTCGCGCATCAGACTGACACGTCCTCCACTAGAGCGTTCAGAGCAGGTGACGTACCAGGAGAGGCTCTGTCACTCCTTCGATCGTCACAGCGTGTCGCGGCATGATGACACGGTAAAACACTGACAATCTTTGCTCGTTCCATTAATGATATTTGTACTATTTGCTACTAAACATGTGTTGTTTGTCATTTCAGTTCGAGCGGCTACAACGGATCGCAATCACATCCAAGACTGCCATCCGCAGCCCAGAGCACACCTACCAGTGCTTCAAGAACATGAGCTGTGGTCGTTCAAGAGATGACGTCCTACACGTCGTGCACCGAGTGGGCTGACCATGCTCACCTGCTAGGTCATCACGGCCTAGTCGGACCGGTGGGCGTCCTAGCTCTCCCAGTCGGTCATCCGCACTATAGATCGGCGGAGAGGTAAGTTATGTACAAATGTATGTCATGTTTTTTATTACGCCTTAGGTTGTGCCAATACCATGTCATCCTACAGCCGCACATTCATCAGGATGCATCTCTTCTGTCGTCCACACCCCGTACTCAGACTGGCGCGCCCCCTTGATCATCCGCATTACACATCCAAGAGGTATGAGATGTTTAGTTTACGTCCCAGATTTTTATTTGGCCTAACATCATTCCATCTTGCAACCTTCAATTGAGCGTGTGGGTGATGATCATCCGTCAACTGATGAGGAGACGTTCATCCCAGCTACTACCAAGGAGCAGTACACGGCACCAGGGTTTGGACCGTGGCACCCAGGGCACCCACCCTTGTCGTACATTGTCCAGTACGGAGTACCGTACGAAGGGCAAAGCTCCTCCAGGGTCGCTACCACTACGCACGATAGAGGCGAGAGCTCCTCCGCACGACCGAACATGTAGACAACGTACCTTGGGGGTAGACGATCCAAGAGTGGATTTCTCGAGTCCTTCATTACTGACATGATTGCAGGTTGTAACCGGTTCAGCATGACTCAGCTAAGCTAGAGTCAGCTTACCGGTGCACCTCCGCCAACTTAACGGTCTCCCTACCCTCTCTGAACCGACACACGATCACCCGACTGGTTAACGTATCCCGCGGGACATACGTGACACAAAACCAGGATGCACACGCAGACGTAGCGAACAGAGAATGGCTCAGACGAGTGAGTCGTGTTGTGTCCTGTGTGTATTTGCATCACTTCGAGCCCCTCCGCTCGGACCACCTTGTATTGTTATCTCGATAGGTCCAACTCATCGGGTCTGGCTCGTACGAGACCATCATCATAAAACAGTACCAAGTCTTACATGTTTGAAATTACCTAAAGCCACAACAACCCGATTTAGAGTATGCAATATAACAAACATGGTATGTAATTAACACTAATTAATTAACTTTACAAGACTATTTACATGTGATTATTTCTTCAATTACCACTAATTAAATAGGACTATTTACATATCATTATTTCTTCAATTACCACTAGTTATACATGACACAAATAATTACGACGTATTACATACAAGTAAGTAATTAAATGAGAGTAAGTCGATATGAATAATTAATTTACAAGCAACAAATCGATTGCTTACCAATAAATTACTTACAAGTAATTCATTACATCTAAGTAATTCCCAATGAATTAATTATGATTAATTAGTTACTACTAATTAACTACGCGTCATTAATTATTCGTAATTGCTTACGTTTATTTTATTACCGCTGATAAACAATGAGTCATTATTTACCAACAAATTAGCTACGGTTACGTAAATTTGACAACTTATTTTGCACCAATGTCATTGGCACTAAAAAACTACGCGCAATTTAATTACGTAATATTAATTATGACTAATTAATTAATACTTTATTTTGAATAATTAGTTACAAGTATTTAATTACGATGGCTTAATTACCACTAACTTAAAAAACACTTACAAACTACAGGTCAATTGCCACTAACCAACTATGACTAAAAAATTACCGCTAATTAACTACGACTGAAATAATTACAACTAAAGCATACAAAGTAATTTTACCTTGCCTTGATGTCGGCATCACGGTAATTGTACCGTCGTAACCACTGCTCTAAACACTAATCACTTCACAACGTAATCTCAATAAAGTTTCCATTTAATTCTCTTTGTTCTCGGCAACGAGCGCGAGAACGAGAACGAATTCTAGACAGCGAGAACGAGAATGAGAGCGAGAGGGTGCGCGGCGTCGGTTTTTATAAGCGCACGAAGACGCTTCGCGCAGATGGGGCAACGAGATTAGCGATGCATGCAGACGGAGGCAGTGACGTGATGGATGGGACGGGGGAAAGACGATGGTAGATGGGAGGCTTTCGGCGCCAAAAGCTGCTAGGTCGCTAATGTGTTGGTTGGGCGGCGTCCGGGCCAGGGGGCATGAGCGAGGCAGCGGCGGGTGCGACACGCGTGCGGATGTGGCTCATCTGGTCGAGGATGTCGCGTAGCGCCGCATCCGCTTAGCGAGGGACGGCGCGGCGGCGAGCGCGCGATGCGGCGATCGCGGGCTCGTTCGAGCCAGGGATGTGTTGTCGCGTCGCGTCCAGACAGCGGGCGTGCAGACAACGCCTCCGGATAGCGGGCTCACGGACGAGGGGCCAGGTGGTGCAGCGAGACGCGTTTTGACAGCAGGCGCACGGAGGAAGCTGCGTCCGGACACTTGGCCCGGATTTGCCACTTGGCGGCCGCTCGCGCGTCTCGGCTATGGGTGCACGGAGATTTGCGCGTCCGAGATAGGGTTCCACGATGGAGGACAGGTGGCGCACGAAGACACGTCCATGGTGCCATTTTTGTAATAAGGGTGTGAGGGACGCTAGTTCTGTAATAAAGTCACCAAACAATGCTATGCAGGCTAAAAACTCTGAAGGTCCTGTTTTATAGGAGATAGTGTGTGTTCCATACATGCCCTTGCTCTCTCTATCACGACATACTACATGACCAACAACACCGTTAGAACCAAGAATCGTTTTGTCGATAACCTCGTGTCATTATTGTACGCATTGCAGTGAAATCAATATTCAATCACGTTAGAAATTCACAGGACCTTGAGTTTCTAGAGTTCGAAGCATTATATACGGAAAAAAAACTAGTACATTGTGTCATGTCCGTATCGAAAATACACCGTTCACACAGAAAAGCCACGAGAAATACCCGCCACTCAAACTTATAAGGGTAGCTTTGGACAAAAACCACACGATTGCCATGTTCGGGGGAGTATAGTTTTTTGGCTTTCCGACCGAAAAGCATTCACTTTTCCACCAACTTTTAGTGGCAATGTCCCACCAAAAGCCAGGAAGCACATCTCTCCCATCTTTTTTAGCTTTCAGTTCATTTTTCCAAAAGCTAGTTTTTAGCTTCTTCCCAAAGCTGCTTTGAAGCTGGGCTATTTGGGGGGGGGGGGGCTTCTAGCATTTTGGAAATGAAAGCTAGCTTTAAGCCCCCAAACAGGGCCTATATATCTCTTACGGGCTTCCTTCATTAGTGATGTAATTTGACGGACTTGGGAGGTTCCACATGCAAAACAAGGTGGGGATTAACTCAAATTATATCGGTAGTAGAAGATGAAAAAACCGCAATAATTAGAGTTTTGGACCTATTTGACCTCCTAGCGCTCCGTAATTCCTAAACTAGCCTTGTTAGCTCTGAAATTCCAGTTTTAGCCCCTCGATCGCATCTTTGCCGTCGGGACAAGAAGAACTCATGTGTTGCCATCGGGACAAGAAGACACCTAGTTGCTGCCACCGCCCACGACAACACCTAACGTGTTGCGCTTGGCACTAGCGAGAGCAGGTGCTACCCCCCACAAGAAAGACCGCGCTAACACGCCAGCGCGACAGACGCAAGTGGCGGCGGCGGCGGCGCGAAGCGGTGCTGGATGCATGCAATGCTGCGCGGCGCAAATAAGGTGTTGCCATGCAGAGGCGAAGACCTTGTTCGCCGCTGCTTCTAATCGCAAAGATTCAAGATGCCGCCAGATCTGATGGCAAAGACTTAGGTGCTACTGATGCATTCGATTTACATGAATCGAGTTCTTTGCGTCCCCGACAACAGTGCTAGGAGGGGCTAAAATGAAATTCGACGCTAAGGGGCTAGTTTAGGAATTACTGATGTGCTCTGTACAAAACAAATCAAAATTCCAATAATTATACTCTTGAATTCTTAGATGGACAGGTATTGTGAAATACCAATCTAGGAATACCGTGAAACAAAGGGTGTACTCCCAAAATCATAAAAGAATGTTGTTTTAGACATCGATATAGCCCTCAAAACACAGCTTGAACCACTAATTTATATTGTAATAAATTTATAAACCCAATAAAATTATAATATTATGAAGGTACTTTTTGAGACAGATATATACATAAGATTTTCATGTATCTAACCAAAATATTTTAAAAAATATCAATAATTAAAATTTAAAAAGTTTAATTGCACACATTCTAAAATAATATATATTTGTGATCGGAGGAAGTATCTCGATAGGTGCAAGCCTCAAGCAAAATACTCCTTGTACCACCGCCATTACCACGAGGATGAAGGAACCAAGCAAAGCATCTCCTGTGCAGCCATTCCTATATAGTACTGTCACTGTATCTCACTACCTCTGTATATATAATGCATGCTTAATTTGGGTAAATTAAAACTCAAAATGGAGTAAAGTAATTTAGGGGTTGTCTACTTTACTATATCTCGCTAATGTTTTTAACGAGGTGATTCGTGCAGCACAGCAAAACGTGTATCATGTACTCTTTCTTATAATTTTTTTCTACTGAGTTTTTGTAGAGTTTTAATAAAATATGAACATAACGGATGAGTGTTCAGGAGAGTGCTAGGAAACTTTGGGCCCAGACCTTGCAGATCTCGATCCATGATGGACTAATCATCTATCCGGTAGACTATATACAGAGAGGATCATAACTATTTTACTATAGTTTTATAGAAGAGCAATAAAGAGAAGTAAGAAGTCCTCTCGTATCTTTGTGTTTAATCAACTATTTTGTACTTATATTCTTACGTTGTTTTTATAATTCTATGTTTATCTATAAAATAATCTCTCGAACTAATCTTATCAACAACGGTTACTCAACAAATTCATTGGAGCAACCGGCCAACAACCGGCTACAAAAGTTTCCCTAAAGACGAAGAAGAATTCATGGAAGCAAGAGATCAATAAGCTTCAATGCTATTCTCAGCCGCAGAACATGGGGCGTGACCTTTTTATATTGAGAAAATAATTTTGTTAACGAGAGAGAGGAAAAAATCCCTTCTCTTGCCCCCGAAATATCAGGGAGACACGGCTGACAGCTCGTGTTCCACGATATCTGGGTGGGTGGATTCGCCGTGTGCACTGCTGCATTTGCACCTCTCTTTTTTTTCTTCTTTCTGTCTTTCTTTCTTGGCCAAGCCAACCTAGGATTCCATTTGACTTTGATTTTGATTTGTTTTGATGTGGTTGCAGATGTAGCTGTCCATACCATACCGTACCACACCGTTCTCTTATGGTGCGTTTGGTTCGTTGAATCATTTGATTCTAAACCATCCGGTACAGAAAATGAGCTCGTTCAGATGTTTGGTTGGTTGAATAGAACCAAACCATTCAGGATGAGATGGTTAAAGAAATGAGAATATTCCATATTTATGTTGTATCATCTCAGGAAAAAATCCTGAACCACGTCATTCACTCGAATTCCAAGGTGCGCACGGAAAAAATAGTTTGATTTACGAGCTTTAAATGACCATATTTCCTAAATCGAGTATCCGATTTGCGATCCGATTGAACCGCTGTGTTCCTTATCATTTAATCAACAAAACAAGACCACTCTTGGCATATTTTAGTGCAAAAAATATCATACGGGCCCCACATGTCATAACATCCTAAAGTTTAGTGCAATCCAAATACAACCTCATTCATCAAACCAAACACCATCTTGAACCAACCATAACCATCCTATTCCCACCAACCAAACAAAATCATGTATCATCCTATCCTACCAATCAAACACCATACTTGTATCATCTCATCCAGAACAATCACATCTTACCTGTACTATCTCATCCCATTTATCCTCATCCCACCAATCAAACACACCCTTAGTTGAAAATAGAAAGAGAACAATAATCACTACTATTAAATTGAATAAAAAGCAGCAGAAAATCGTTTCCGCTCTTTGATGTCTAAAACTGATTTTTTTTTTTTAAAAAAAAGATGACTAGGCTTACATTACAGACAACGAAATCAAATCACATCAAATCGAACGACCATAGGCATGATAAGCTAAAAAGGTTCGTAGGCCGTACTACTCGAACGGGGACCAACAATCCAACGGTCAGCTTGCAGTAAAAGTAAAGCCGGCAACGGCGTCGTTTTTACGTCCGTCGATCTAGAAAGCGACGAAGGACGCGTGCGAGGACTCTCCGCCGTCCAATCCTTCCACCGAGAGAAGAGAACGAAGAAAGGGGTCCAACACCGACGAGTCTGCGGTCTCAGGTCCGTTTGGAACACCAGAATTTCACAGAAATCTACTAAATCTAGTAGAAATTTCACGAGAAACATTGCGATTTTCATCCCAAAAAAATACCCAAAAAAATCTGCATTTCAAACGGGCCTCAATCTCTCTCTCATCAGTCTCGTGCATGCCCATGGCTCAAAATTAGTCAGGTTACTAGAGTTGCACTACACTTGTAAGGCATCTTCGAAGATTTTAAGCCGTCGTGTAGTAAAATAATGATGTTGACCATAGTTAATGAAGAGAGAGACTCTAAGATCTAATCTGGATAACGGTTCGTCTCAAATCAACGCATAAAATTTATAGTGATCGATCCCGCATTTACGTTTGCGTGTGTCAACAAACATGTATTCTTTAGTACATCCACAAATAGACCACAATGTTCAAATCTAGTAAAGATCATGCACGTAATTAAACGAAACAATTAAGATATACATGGAAAAACCATAGATTAAAAAAATAGTATCCTAATACTTCTCATGCACTAAAAAAACTATACTAAGATACTATTGGAAGCAGCCTAAGCAAGCAAGGAATACGCATGCGGGCGTATCACGCTTCTGGTCGTCGATGTCGGTTGTGCGTGTGGCTAGGACGCTAGGTATGAGATGCTGCTTTTTTTTTTTGCTTGGACTACCGGCCAAGCATCTCAAATCTCAATGACTGCAAGCCTCATCAAAGAATCTTCCCTTTGCTTGGCCAAATTAGTTTAATCAATTACTCCACCTTCCCCTCAAAAAAGAATTAATTACCCCACCTGATCTTAAGGTAAGATGTAAGATTCTTCTTATCTAGAGTACCAAACGCTTAGAGTAAATTGAAACTCGATCAACATGGGTTGAATCGCGGACCAGAAAAGAAATCATCTGTATTAGCAACGTAATTCCTCCAAGAAATTAACGAGGTTTTGAGAATGTTCACCGTATCTATCCATGCCGTTCTCAGCCGCAGAACATGCATGGGACGTGCGCGACTTGACATCGACAGAATAGTTAAGGAGAGAAAATAATAATTTGTTCATTGCATTTGTACCATTCCTTTCCTTTTCCTTTCTTGGCGAACCCAACTTAGAATTCGATTTGTTTTCATGTAGCTGTCCATACTCCATATAAAAAAACGGAGAGAAAAATTATTGTAATTTGAATAAAAAGCCGTATAAAAGCATTTCCGCTCTTATTAAGAACAGCCGCCCACCAACTATAAATTTGAATGAAAAGTAAATAGGTCGATGCATGTGTAGGCTTGGCAAGGAACGAAATCGAATCTAATCAAATCGAACGACCATAGACAAATCAATTGAAATTAACTGAAACTTGCAAATCCATCAATTCCAATCAATCCAACGAAATATCCTTTCCTCCTCTCTTGTTTTCCTCTCCTCGAAACAAAAACATAAATTCAAACAAAAAAGATTGCATTTTTCTCTCCCTCTTCCATGGCAGCCATACATCTAGACGAGCACAGCATGCATTAATCTAGACGACGGTGTAGAGGATGATCTCCGAGGTGTCGACGGCGGCCTGCCTCTTCTTCTGCACGGCCCCCACCGCCGCTCCCTCTCCCGGCATCATCCAGGCAGCCCAGTCGCCGCCGCCGGAGCTCCCGTCGCCGCCGCCGGTGGCGGCGGAGGAGGAAGGGGGAGGGTGGTAGTACATGCGCGCCGTCTGCGGGCAGTGGGAGTGGAACCGCGCCGCGATGCGCACCCCCATGTCCAGCAGCTCCACGTACTTGCCCATCCACCTTTTCTCTCTCCCTCCCTCTCTGCAGATCTCTCTCTCCTCTCCGTTCCTCTTTCTCCTCGAGAAGATCAATGGAGATGGTTGAACTCGGAGGCTGGTGGTGCTAAATCCTTGTGGCTTTTTCGTGGAAGGAGGTGTCCCAAGAGCTGGGAGCGGCCATGGAAGGGGAGGAGGAGGAGGAGAGCAGAGGAGGCGGCGGAGGAAGGCTCGTGCTTTGGGAGGCCAAGCTAAGGGAGAAGGGGAGGGGATTATATAAGTGGGGATGAAATAGAGAGATAATTTAGTGTAATTCTTGACCTGGCTGGCCATTTTAATTTAGTATTTTTTTTACCGTGTTTTCTTGGGCTGGGGTTGCGTTGGCGTTGGTTAGGTTTCAATAATTTCCAAGCTTGATGGCGCCGCGTGGAAGGTTTGCTTAAAAAAAGCTCTTGTTTTCCTTCCTTTCAAAATGTTTCTGCGTGCTTTTCTTTTCTTCTGGGAGGGAGGAGATGTTTTTCCACGTGTTAAAGAGTTAGGGTTTGGTTAAAATAAAGGATTTTGCGTGGTTTTACAACAACAACAAAATTGTTGGAAATGTGAACAATAATTTAATTCTAGATTTTATTATAAGACAAAGATCACATAAAACTAGAGACGCATATAGCGATACTAATAGCAGACAACTTATTACATTTTTGAATATACACAATAAAATGATTATAACAGAATAGGGTAGTCGTACGACCAACTTACAGTCAGGCTCGATGAAGAACAAGAAGCAACACAGACTTGAAGCAGAGAATGTCGTAGATGTAGCAAGATAATAATCTGTCACAGAGACATACGCCGTAAACCTTATTGTCCGTCCGTCTGCAGTGAACTCTGCGAAAAGGTTTGAAATATCCGCTTACCCTCCTTCCTGGTGCACGCCGAGGAGAAGGGACGGCTAGGCTCGACAGCACAACTCACCAGCACAGTAGAGCGGAGAAGAAGATGAAGAAAAAGGAAGTTGATCGGTTAACCTTTGATCTGAACATCTCCAAATCTTTTAAAGGTAGAGACAATTACTCTCTACTAACTGCAAATTAAACCACTGGTAACTGTTAATTCAAAACCAATTAATAGTAATTAAGTAGTGTTTGTCAGATCTTGATTTGCACACTGGTCTACAGTTTCAATCATTGGTCTACAATTTCGACCAGTGTATTTCGACTACACTGGTCTAAGGATCTGACCACTATTTTTCGACCACTTATTAGTGGACTAGGTTCACGGTCATGCGTATACGTGTACGTAAGTGCATGTGTGTGTGTGATTTTAACTATAGTCCTCCTCATATCACTCCATGCCATGTGATACATGTATCAAGAGGTGACAAGGATTCTACCTTATAAATTGCTCTTCTACTACTTGATTAGACAATATAGAACTAAACCATGAATGCTTTAGATTTTATGATTGAATGAGTCTTTACACATGTAGACACAATTCTAACAAAAACTTGCACCAAAGAGCGAGCGTGTTTCCTCCGAAGAAGTCATTATGGTTTACAAAGGAGAAGACACGTAGCTAGGTGCAATGGCAGAGCCTGACCAAACATGGAGAGAGGGGGCCTCCTATAAAGATGGAACATCAACATTGGAAATTTGAAGTTACATATCGATGGATTTGAGGGGAGCAAAAGTAATGATTTTTCAGTCTAATATGTAAGTACCGCTAGCTTCTTAACGATGCATATAGATGTGTCAAAACGAAAGGAGCCCACGACCCAGATTGGCCTCCGCCCTGGCTGAGTCCAGGATGATATCATCCGCGTGAATAATGCAAAAGAGGGGAGTTCCTTGTGCTGTGTCGATACTTTGTTTGTACCTGTAGATTACTCTAATAAATACTACCTCTGTTTTTTAATACTTGACGCCAGCTAGCTACAGTCAAGAATACGGAGGGAGTAGAACCGTATAATCCCAGCGCATGAATTCTGCTACATTGCCTAATTCAGGGTTCTGAAGCTGTATGTATTGCCGCTAATTGTACTGCTGCTACATTGCCTAATTCAGAGTTCAGAGTCCAGAATCCCCTTCTCGCTTCTCCGGTCTCTTGCTCGGAAGATTCCTACCCCTACTACGCACTCATGACGTGCTTCACGGGACTAGTAGTACTAATTCGGCAGCCTGGCTAGCAGGAGGGATCCTCCGCTCAATCCAGAGATACTATAGTGTACAGGAATTAGAAATAATTTTTTTATTGTCCGATCAAAAAGCGAAGACTGAGATCAATCGTTACAATGGATTTCACTATAGTAAATCGTGTATTTACTTTCGCAGATGTTGCTACAGGAATTTTTTAAAATTTGGCCCTAGGAAAAATAGCCTCTTTAGCATCCAAATTACAAATCTAGCTCCCTGACACACGTCACTTTTCGTACTCGTAAGGTATGGAACCTTGGTGCTAGATACGAAAGCCGAACGAACGCAAAAGGCAAGGGCACAGTCAGACCAGGCGGCTTCCACGCCACCAGAGCAGAGCGTGGCAAGGAATCAGCGGCATTCCACGAAGCCGGGGCACTGAAAGAAATAAAAAAGGCAACATCGTTTTCAAGCAAAAAAAGAAGGACGTGAATAAAAAACAAACATTCTTTCTCTGGCTGTCGCTTTCAAGCGAACGTGAATAAAAAAATAAAACAAACATTGCTTTCTTTGGCTGTGGCTCTCCTTCCGCACTCGGGTGGCACAGGATGTCGCTTCCACACTCAGGTGGTGCGGACCCATCATCTTTAGTGCCAACAGCCTGGTTCCGCGTCTGCCTGACATTCCGCGCAGTTCAACGGCTTTTCGCACCTTTTTAACGTGGAATGTTACACGTGTCAGTTTTCCGGACTTTCGCACTCGGCGAGAGGTTAGATTTGTAATTTCGATGCTAACAATGCTATTTTTACAATTAACATGACAGCATAGGGCCAAATTTATAACAAAATCGTTGCTACACTGCGACATCATAGCTCAGTTCGCCTAATATGAAACACCGTTCGCACGGGATCCGGATCCCGTTAGCTAAGACCTCACCCAGATGCGACCTCACCCAGATGAAGCCTAGGTTAGCAACGATTTGTTTGGTCTCTCCACTGTTGCCTAGGTACGTTGGTCCACAGAATATCCTGCGCGCGGGTTCCGTTCACACGCGTCGCGCACGTGGCGGCCTGCCCGTTCTCACCACCACGACTCCCTGATGTTGTTGGCGGGTGGGCTCTCATCTGGGCCGTCCAAACCCCAAAGGCCTCCCCTTCAGACTTTCTTCAGAGTTTTTGTTTTGTATCTTGCCAACAAACGGCATCTATAGCTGAACTGGTGCTCATCCTGTATCCGTGACAACCAGCTGGTGCTAATCTTCTTCTTCGGTTGTTGCTAATCATGGCATCTTCCTTCTTCGGCCGTTGCTAATCATAGCCTCTTAATCGCCAATCTGTCCGAGATAAACTATTGTTGGTGTTCGTAGACTGGATCCACTGCATTATGCTCTGAAGATCCTGCGCCCTACCGTACCACAGCTATGTGCATCTTCAGCGATTAGGTCAGTCACTTCTTGAACCGGCAAAAACAATTCTGTCGGAATATGCAGCAATTCCTTTCAAGCGAGATCTGCCAGCAAACAAGAATAATCAACGACTTGACACCATTGCGCTTGGCCGGCTCAACGGACGATATGCGGCTCATCCACCACTCCAGAAGCGACGGGCTGCCTGCCCAATTTCGTGGTCTTATAGCATGTGCAATGGTATAGACAGCTGTTGTCTATAACAACTCTTCATGTCACCTATAGATAGCACTAAAGACAGCTCATACAATGGTACAGACGGCTACTGTTTTTTTAGTTGTCTTTATAGAATACACAATTTTTAATGTTTTTCTTGTTTCTTGTGCTATAGTCGATTATAGTATTGTAGACAGCCTCTTTCTCTCTTTTTATTCTCTTTCATCTACATCAGTAAAAATTCTACGTGGCAATAACTATAGACGACTGACACAAGCCCATTGTACATGCTCTTAGCTAGTGGCGATGAAAACGTATTGTCACTCCTTCCTAGATTAAACCTGTCGTTGGGCAAGTCTTAAAGAGACGGTGTGCCGTTTCAGGCTCTCGAATATATATACACAGAGGGCAGAAATGGTTGTTGGGCCAGCCTCTTACTTGTAGTCTATGTCTATCCGCGTCCATAACCTGTTCTGAAGCAGTAGCCAAGCAAAGAATTTGCACCGAGAAGGTGCCCATGGCTTGCACACGAGTTTCTTGAAATCGGAATTTGTCGTACCTGCAAATTGAACGAGGCATGCAGATTTGGCGCTGTATTCTCCATGCTTTTGTCCACTTCCATGGCATGTTGTCCTCCACGACCAGTCCTTCGCGCAGTGTAAGGCCTGCCCTCAAAAGTTGCTCCCAAATGCTGAAATAATCCAGCAGTAGGTCCACCGTTAGGTTGTGCCTAACTAATGTCATCAATCCATTTGCCATCGGCCAGTGCTTGATTGATCCATCTGGTTTTCCTTCTCGGATGGCGGTAGAGATTTGGGGGGCAAGGATGTTCAGATTCAGTAACCGGGTGGACGCCCAGAAGTTAGTCATCTTCCCATCACCAATCAGAACAGTAACCAATCACCACAGAGAGCAGAGAGTTCAACTGAACAGACTTACTCCCGAAGGATGCAAAAAGATAGAAGACTTGTATCAACAGAGATGTTTACTGTCCCGATTTCAATCAAAGATTGGTTTAGCGTTCATCAAATCGGAATGGGTTGGTTAGATTCTGGTGTTGCAAGAGCGAGCTTAGCCCTGCCTCCTGGCTATCTTATCCCTGAGTGAGCTAGACTGAACAGACACAGGGGACTTCAGAATCAGGCATAACAGCAGCTAGGAACAACTTGGCTAAGAGAGCAAGAACTAGATCGAGGCTGCCCTGGGATTTCATGCCAAATTCAATGTAAGAACAACCAGTATGAAGGAAAGGGCTCAGGAGTCACATGTGCACAAGATCGCCAGCAACATAATGCTTCACAGTCACATTCAGACAGAATATTCAGATCCAAACTTCACAAGCAGCTACTGTAGCAAACATCAGGAATTTCGAAAGTAACATTCAGACAGAATATTCAGATCCAAACTTCACAAGCAGCTACTATAGCAAACATCAGGAATTTAGAAAGATCCGGCGTTGCGGTGCGACATATTGGAACTCTGAACTGAATCCACACAAAGTTCGGTGACATCCAAGCCAAACTGACTATGATGACCATTACTACTACTACACCAGGTGCTGGCCCTTATTCATCATCGGCATTGCTCTTCTCTTCTTAGGCGGACGCAGATCCGATGTGCTTCGCAATGTTGCTCTGGAGCTCCTCCTTCCTGGCACCGACGACAGTGTCAACCTTCTCGCCGTCCTTGATGAACAGAAAGGTCGGCATTGCCTCAACGGAGTACTTTTCGGCAACATCCTGTTGAAAAAGGAAACGACATTAGTTCGCTGCCATAGAAGAGACATGTTTTGGGGGATTGTGGCACTGTGCTCACCTTCAGCTCGTCAACATCAACCTTCAGGAAGATAGCACCAGGGAACTTCTTGGCGTACTCAGCAAAGATTGGGCCGATGAAACGGCAAGGACCACACCAGGAAGCAGTGAAGTCGATGATCACCTGTATAGAGAACGAGCCCAGAAAATCCATCATAAGGTCGCATGAACATGACAGGAATAACAGGGTCAATTGTACAGTCAAAAAGAATAATGACAGCTTCACAGTGAAAAGTACCAATTCTAGAGTCGTAAGCATGTGACAATAACAAGAACGACCAATTAATAATCAAATAGACAGCATATCAGCCTGCTAACTACTCTTCAGCAACATCCTTCCTTGTGTTGCGTGTCCCAAATCCCACGCCGAGCAGCATAAGAAAGCAAAATTGGTTACACCTGAAAAATTCAGGGTTGGTTTAAAAGATCTGAAATTTATCCCATTTCAACGCGACCTCCTAGCAGCGCTGAATTTTATCTCAATGTACCAGTTCGTCTACAAAGTACTTCCACTTCTCATAAGCATAACAATTGCTGATTTGAAGTGTGGAAAACCCTCTGCATAACCGCACGAATCAATTGCAAAATACACATGGCAATAGTACCAAGCAGAATCATTTGCAAAATACACATGGCAATAGTACCAAACAAAATCAATTGCAAGCTTTTGCCTAAACTAGGATATCAAATTTCTGGCTACTCCCACAAATCATGTCAAATTCGATAAACAGCCGCACGAATCAGCCGCGGATTCAGATAAACTATGCGTAGCTAGAGAAATATCAAACATCTACTGATCTCAAGTAAACCTTAACCAACCGTTGACCTTTCATCAGCCATCTGCTTAGAAAAATCACCCCATGGTAAAATTCACACAAATCATGCACCTTAGGGCATCACGTACAGATACACAATGCTAACTTACAGATCGGGAATACAATCCATCTGCATATATGTAAATCCATTCCCAATTCCACAACCCAAGCGAGACGAAAACTACATATTCCTATCAAAATTAAGAAATCTGCATACACTGTAAACAGTAAATCAAGTAAAACTTCACCCTCATCTAAATTTTGTCCCCATCTAGTCACCAAAATGCCAATAACTCAGCCGAATCTCCACAGTGAAACTAGGGAACTGCATATACTTCCGCCCTGATCGCCTAAAACACAAATATTCCTTGGAGCGATCTCGCCACACGTCACAAATCCGAGCCAAATTTCTCCAAAGATCGCGTTGGTACTAAGACGAAGCGAGGGAACCTAGCACCACAAATTCCCTAAAAAGATACCAAAAAATTAAGGTGAACCGGGGGGTTCGCGCGCGCATACCAGCTTGTGGGTCTCCTTGGCCTTGGCCATTTGGGTCTCGAACTCCTCCTTGGTGTGGCACGCGATCACGGCTCCCTCCTCGGCCGCCATTCCTCTACTTTTTCCTTCCTTCCTGGGTGAGATCGAAGGTTTTTGTGTGGATAAGGTTAATCTCGGGGATCGATTCGCTAGATTGCGTTCTATGAATTCCTCCGCGGCGGGGGTGCCAATTTATACCGGGGGACGAGTGGGAAATGACCGGGATGCCCTTGGGGTTTTCGTGTTTCACGCTCCGACCCCCGTTCACGCAGACGTAAGCGCGCTCGTCTGGGGCCGCTTGGAGTTGGGCGTGTTCTTCTGGAAGGTTCCCGACGGTTCTTTGACGGCCATCGTCATCGTCGTGGTCAAAGCTTCTTGCGCAGCGTAAACACAAGAAATAAAGTGGGAAATTCTGTGAATTTGACTGGCGTGATCGAAGGAATTCGTGACTGTGACTACGCGGTTTCAGGTGTTTACTGTCTGAGTCGAATAAATTATATACAAGTAGCCTATCTAGGGGTTTCGTAAAGAGAAAATTAAGTATTTGCCACTGCAATAGAGTTGCAATAGAGTGTATTTTAAGATTTACTGGCTGCGTGTGTGTGACATCCTGCCTCGCACTCACACGCCACACATACAATAATTAAGAATCTAAATTACCACCGAAAGACAGATGTGAATAATTAAACCCCCCTTTCGTAAAAGGGAGAATACACCGGTTGAAAGAGCATTCGTGGCATCCAGTTTTATGTTGCATGGTCGAATCAATAAAATGAAAGCGTTAATTTGTTGTCTAATTGTTCGGTGAAAATTACTCACATACTACATCAATTTGATGTTCTCATCCTTAAAACATCGTATTCCGTTTGGAACTTTGGATTAAAAGGTACTCGAACGTCGAAAAGGAATTATAAGTGATAGGTTGGAATCTTGGGAGGCGTATTCGAATGAATTTGGACGCTTTTCCATCCATGATCGCTAGGATAAGAACCATTCCTTTGTTGTAGAATGTAAAAAAAAAAAAAGGGGGGGGAGTATTTCCGTAGAAACGTAGGGCACTTTTTTGCCACAAAATTTAGTTGGTTAAACCAGCCATTTCTTTTTCTTTTTTTAATCAACAAGGTTACGTTTGGCGGTTTGGGAGGCAATAATTTTGTAGAAAACAATTAATTTCTTAAAGAAATAAAAAAAACATCATGTTCCAACAACCCAAGACTTTTTCAAATAACAAGATTGTGTACAGGAGCTATGTCTTTAGTACCAACTTATACAAGGTAACTTATTGTCCCGTCAAAAAAAAAAGAAGATAACTTGTTGGCTAAGATAAGCATGCTTTACCTCCGTTATCAAGTAATGCTGTTTTATAATACGTATAGCCAACATTTCAAAACTTTCATCATTGATTCCTAGAAAAATATTTAAATTTGTCACCAGAGAATTATATGAGTAGATTTATCGTTGAAAGCACTTTGGCTTATATTTTTTTATAATGTTTGGTAACATAGAGTTCGAAAAATAATAATAATCCAAGACATGTATCAGAGTCGATGTCCCAAACAACACGTACGGAAGCACGGAGTTGTCTACATTACAAGCATTACGACGATATACTCGAGGTCCCTAATAACCTTTGTCCTTGTAGATAAATTGATTTGTACGTTGCTTTGGTCCCATTCCATGACTCCACCCACCTGTTCCCACTAGAGACATTTCAATTTGTTGGGCTCGAGAAGTAAACTCCGGACGACATGTCGGCTTTATTTAGTACACGTCGATGGCGAAGGCTTATGCATGTATAACAGGTTTACGTCAGTTATCTATAGTTTATGTTATGTGAAATTTAAACTGATATAGATAAAAGAGAAAGAAATATGTTATCTACAATCATATAACATACTATAGCATCAGAACCAAAAAAAACATTAAAAGATTGTATGTTGTTTACAATCATGTAGCCGACTGTATCACCACAACTCATTGTATGAGCTGTCTTTAGTGCTGTCTACAGATAACATGGAGAATTACTATAGACAGCAACTGTCTGTACTATTGTACATGCCCTTAGGGCTTGTTTAGTCTAAGGACTAAAACTATACATAAAAACCAAGCTAAAATTTAGTGTTACCAGCATCGAGATGGTCAAATCGGCCGCACGCATTTTGGCAAAGTTTGGTATTAGAAATAAACTAGAGAACCAATGTGAACAGAATCTTATAAAAAATTGGGCATCGTACCAAACGGAGACCAAATCTGGTCAACGCTACTAAAATTTGGCTTGGCATACTTTGGTTCCCACGGTGAAACGACACGTAATTTTTAAGCATGTCTTAAGTAGCAATTAAATGAATAATTATCACTAATTAAGTAATTGAACATATCACTAATTAAAAATAAATAAATAATAATGCCCATAGCTTTTAGCACGACCGACGTGAACATTGAATAGAAAGGGATAAGAAGAGGGAGCAATAACAGAGCACTTTCCCCATTCCCATTTCCATCGCCTCCTCACACCACAGCCAATCCAAAGCCAAAAATCCCAGAACCCTGGCCACAACCCAACCTCAAACCCATCAAAATAAGTTGTGTGGGTGTTGATTGCGATACGAATGTCTCGTGGCCAGTTGATGGAGCAGTTGGCCACAAAAGGTTAGTAGGTGGGTAGAGGGGTACCCTGGTTGGGTCCGATAGTGAGTACGGAGCCATCTACATACGGATAATATTTAAGGACAAAACACTTTCACTCACGTTAGTGAGCCGTAATACCCGTGTCGACCACAGACCCGTTAAGACGGGCTGGGCTTAATATCTCTGTCAAGTAATAATACCTCCACACGGGAACGTACTATTGTATTTTCTTTTTGTTTTAGCGCGGAGAGATTCCGGCGGGGGGAGCTGGGTGCTGCGTATCAGCCCAGTAGCACTATATTACACTGGTGGAGTAGCGGGTGCTACCAGACTACAACAGATTGGGGAAACCTAGCTGGGTGGAGGTATCAGGTACGGACATCGAGAAAAGCTCTCGACTCAAACTAGCATCGTGTTAAAAGAAATGCGAAAGTAGTGAAGGCATTTATGGTCTTAGGTTGTCGTGGGTAAAGCGATGCAGCCTCTGCAGAGTTAAAACATGATCACGCATGTCTCCTGGATTGTAGTCTACAAGAGCCTTTTCAGGGGCTCGAACCCACGATATAAGTGACTAGTAGATTTTTAAATCGAACTTGTTTTCCTCACATAAAGTTGTATTTTCAAACTACCGTGATTCTAGGTAGGGTGTGAAGATGGATGTGGTTAATTATTCATAGCATCAACTTTGCTTATTAAGTGTTTGCTGAGTACAATTGTACTCATCCTTGCTATTAATCCCCCTTGTTAAAGAAATGCTAATTGACAACTATGGTGAGACTACTTGATGAGGATTAAATTCCTAAATACTACTTTAACATTTAATTAATGACCACATGGCACTTATGGTCGTAACCCCCGTGGTTAAAGACCCCTGTGGTCATGAGAATGCCAAGGGTTGCTCTACGAGTACCCCGGTCAAAAAGGCATTGTACTTATTGTCGGACCAGTTAACTGCTCGAAGAATTTTTGAACTGGTATTTGGACCCAATTCCAAGTATATTCCTTCCGTGTGATGAATGAGATATGTGTCTTATCTGCTCCAAACCACACGATGCTTTTTAGCCCAAAGTTACTGATAATAACTACTACACAGTTTTTGCCTATGGTCGTCTCCCACTGACACCAACCGGCGATCAGGTGTTCTTCCACTGACAACAACTGTCTCCCCAACCAGACGTGTCGTTTAGGTGTCTTGTCCATAAATAACTGGCGCCTCTTCGCTAATATTTAAGGGTGGACGACGAACAGCATTATAAGAGAACAACTGAAGCACAACAACCAAGACGAATGAGAGGACAAGTGATTCAATATCACTATGGACAACTCAATTTCTCCAAACAGTATACTCAGTGTAATTAAGGATAATCTGTCGCCTTGCCAAAGGCATCCCTGTAAAAATCAGTTCATTGTAATAAAGAACAATCTTATTCTCCTCCAAAAATTCTCAGCGATTTTTCTTATTTTATTTCATAAGATCGGCGACTTGATCGTCGACACTACTGTTTGGAGGACTTCGTACCACTTCATTCATGCCAAAATCCCAGCCTTAAGGCTGACATGTGCGAATTGAAGGTAGTCCTAATATTTTTCTACTGCAACACTCTGATTATGGTCATTACTCGAGAAAGTATGGCTTTATCAGATAATAATCCTTAAGCCGGTGTTGTCACCAAAAATATGATGGCACGGGCGTCACACATGGACCAAACCAAACAACCCCTTAATTTGGTTCTGTTTTCTTGACTGCTTTTGTTAACATGTGTTAGCTCAACCAAAAGTGGTTGATACAACTCTAATCCAATGTAGTACCATCCCATCTTATGAACTAACTTGCTGAACCATCCGTTACGGGCCTCTGAACCTCCGCCTCCCCCTTCCTAGTTTCTTTTGCCCCTCTTCACCTCAGATCTGCCCCCCCCCCCCCCCTCTCCTAGATCCGGCCACTGGATTCTCGCCGGCAGCGAGAGGAGAGGAGTCCCACACCTCTATTTCCCTATTAATAGATGTATATTATGTCTCTTTCTTTCTAGTGAGAACAAGTTTCTCCATCTGTGGGTGTTGTTGGAGGTGCGCCAGGTCGGTCGACGACGTCTGCGTTCAGCTTGGCGGTAGCCCTTCCCGCGTCGGAGCATCTTGATCTGCGCGAGACCGAGCGAAGTCGGCGGTTGTGCTTGGTGGCAATCGGGTATGCACGTGGCCGGGAGGTGTCTGTGGGCGTGCTCGCCGGCGGACTCTGCTATCTGGCTGCACAGATCGGGTCTGGTGTTTCCCGGCGGCGCGCCTTCCCCGGCTGTCTGCAGTACGCCGCAGCCTTGCCACTCCCGTGCATACCTACGAGTAGTGCATGAGGCTGGGAGGCTACCGGGTAAAGTGTCGCCGAGTCACTGCAGGAGTCAAGCGACGCTGATGCCTCCCCTCTGTTGTCTTCTCCACCACTGGTCGTTTGTTATGGCGACATCCGTCATCTCCCTCTGGGCGATGGTCTTGTACATCTCCGGCGTGACAACATCCAGTGAGCCTCCCCTAACAACTAGTTTCCCTAATAGGATGCTACTGACGATGAAAGTCTTTGTGGCCATGTTTCAAAAAAAAAAAAAACTCTAATCCCATGTGCTTGTCCATAGCTCAGGGTAATGAATTAGGCTTCCAACGGTCCAAATAGTTGCATATTGACGGGGTTTTTTACAGCCATTTAGAGGGGTTTTGAACTTGGGATGTATGAGAGCATCAAGGAGACGGATACCCAGGATACGTTCTCCATTGACCCGTATCGTCTGGATAATAGCATTGCGATGATGTATTTAAAGATAAATTACCTCTCGTTGCCGTTACAGAGAAAATGACAGGTCCGTTACTTTGGGCCCTTTTATAGCTTGTCCTCTCTCGAGTTTTTACCCATTTAGCATGTTTTTAAAATTAAATAGCAAAAATGTCCTCCACCCTCATCAAAACGAAATAGCAAAAATAGCGTCCGCTTGGGGAGGGGCAGCTGACTGATGCCGAATGACGGAATGAGAGCTTGCAGTGTGGCCTACGGTGCCTCCAGGGCGCGGTAGGTCCCTCCTGTGCGTTTGAGCGCGACACCGGTAACATTTTTGTCAATTTATTTGTAGATGGATATGCTATTTTTTCTATTTTATCGTGAAACAATGCCGTTTTAGCCAAAGACTCGTCCTCTGTCCCCACTAGACATCTTTCTGTTTGCATTTTGTTTGGCTGGAAAAGCAAATTCCAGGCAACTTATAGGATGCTACTGACGATGAAAACTTTTGACTTCGTTAATTTCTCTGGACTCAACCGAGACAATATATTAAATTAAAAACCCTAATCCCATGCCAGTTGCCTGTTTTGTTAATTTGGGATCTGACCAAAGTATTTTCAAATGGATCAATTTGGAAAATGTAGTGGTCTAAGAATCTGGACGCGGATTGCCGGCAGCAACGGTAGAGAGACGCCGCTGAGCAGCTCTTTTTAGTCCGGTACTGCAGGTATCCTGTAGCACTCTACTGTACTGACCAACGTACCCTGCAGCAACAGTACGGATCTCACAGCAGGCATCCTGCAGCAAACAGTGACGAATCTCTGCTATCGTACCGTAGATTTTGACCTGAATTGTTCTTTTTGATTGAACGGCTGAGATTTGAAATAATGCACCGTATATCCTCTATCCTCTACAGGGATATCTCTGCATTAATCAGATGCAGTGGATCGGTTTCCTCAGGATCCAAGAAGCCTTGTTGATGAGTTACCTAGTTACTCCTAGAAGTCTAGGAGTTGTTGCCATCCCAACAGATGGGACACAACACCGAATTGCGTACCTACCTCGCTACCCGCAAAGGAGTTTTTGTCTGACGCCAGCCATGGCGGTGGTGTGGCGCGTCAGGTCCCCATTGACCTGCCCCGCCGCGCAATTGTCATCGTCACTCTGGACTCTGGGAATCTTGGCGCGTGACATCGCTGGACCCCGTAATCTTAAACGGGTGAACAGCCTCAGCCTTTCAACCTCGGCCGTCTTTGTCTAAAAACTGCACGAGAGTGGTTACCGGTGTGTTGGGGAAAGATTTCTCTAGGACAGGCCTTCAAACCCTTCCTCCTAAGCAGAGGTGTAAACGGAGCGGATATAAATAAATATTACTTATCTTGTATTCTTTTTTATATTTTTTTCTCGGATTCGAAAATAGATACGGACAGTGCAGATACAAATACGAATGCGGATAGTCTCGGTCACGAATACGGAGCAAATACATGCCGAACCGAATACGGATTGTCTCGGTCACGAATACTTATTCGGATATTACGCAAAAACAGAAACCATATATGTCGCACAAATAAAGATCATTTAACCATACTACATGTCCAAAATGCAACTAGATTAGTAGTTTAACAAACAAATTTAAATACAGCATACGATAACAAAGGGTGGTTAAGTCAGTCCCTGTTATTTTGGACCATATCGAATTCGCGAACGGATCGATGAAGTGGCTTATCGTCTATGGCTTCCTCCCGGTGCGCGCATTCATGATGTTTTTTTATGTCGGGCTCTTGAAAGTTTTTCATGGTACACCACCCATGACACTGCCAAGTCTGCCGGAGTTATCTCATGGTCGTGCAATTCCAACGCCTACGGAGGCGTTAAAAGGGCGGCTTTATCGAGGCATTTGGCAGGTTCTCATCGCTTGGAAAGGATTGCCACATTTTGAGGCCACATGGGAGACCGTTTCTAAATTCAAGAGTCTTTACCTGGATTTTTAGCTCGAGGACGAGCTGTTTCTGCAGGGGGGAGATGTTATGGTAGGCATCACCTACCAAAGAAGACATGGCGCAAGGAGGGCTGCAGCAGGGGGACTCCAGGGAGGTGCGACAGCCCAAGCAAGAGTCCAGGAAGGCGACTCCAATTCAGATCAGGAAATTATATCCTTTTAAATAGCAATTAAGTATTTAGTTCCTTTCTTAAGAGATATAGTTCGTATTAGAGATAAGGTATTGTTTCCATGTTTAGAGATGGAATTAGAGATTGATTGTTAGGGGCTGTCCTATTTAAAGGATTGGTCGGCCAGTTCATTAGATCAAGCAAGAAAATAGAAAAGAGAGTTTTCTCTCAACCCTTGCCCTCTGCACCGTCGTGTGCACCTCCTCCCTGCTTTGGCTATCACCCTAGCGCCGCCGGGACCCAGGGGAACATCCTCAAGTTTAACACTCTTAGAATCTTCGCCACCAAATTTCAGATCACAACACCCTTTGATTGTTGCCTTTGCCTCATTAAATGGTTTGTCCAAAACTTTCTGATATTAGGATAGTTCACAAATGATTCACAAATTTAGTGATTTACGCCTTGTAACTGAACCTACTTTTCTTTTGCCAAGCTGGGAAGGAAAAAAGTGAATTAGCTGTTAACTAGACAACTATATGCCTCCATAGATTGGCAAATGTAAAAATGATTCTTCTTCTTCCCTTAAAACAATTGTTGAATTGGTGGATAGCATGACATAAAGCAAACATGAGCTTCATATATGGAGTAACAAGTCGGAAAATAACTACCATTCAATGCTTCACCACCCTTGAAGACATAGAGCCGCCATCTATTATCTCGACTTATGAGCCTCTAGAGGTTCAATACAATAGATTTACACTTGAAATGGAAATAAATAGTCATCTTTGAGATCGGTCAGAAAACAATGCACAAAAGGAAAGCTCACAACATTAGCTTCTTTACGTTCAGGGTTCCAAGTCCCAACATCATAAGAACTGTAAGGGTATGCAAAATAAATAAACAAATAAATATTTAAGATATACAAAGCTTCAAATCAAGACTGCAACTCATTAGTATCCTCGCAAGCTTTCCGGACAATTCAAATGATGGTTTTTGCCGCAAAACAAAAAAGTCTTAAAATGACAATATGTAAAAAAATTTGAAAGGAAGGTAAATAAAAAAAATGTCATGACAAATATTCAACATTTCATAAAACAACAAGCATCACATAAAAGAACAATTCACATTGTTTTTCAAATAAATGAATTGCTATTATCTGCAATATTCATCTGGAGCGTGCACCACCTTTTCTTTTGCTTCCAGAGATTCTGTAGTAGCATTCATCTCCACCAAAGAATCATGATCACCACTCCTGACCAAAACAGCAATTCTTTGCTATTAATAATTGCAGAAAAAATACATAACAGCAAGAACTTTCCTCAGAACAAAATAACATGCTCAAAACATATAACAACCAGTGGTGGACCCAGGATTGAAATTTAAGTTGGGCGGAATGAACTAATACTATTATCCGATAACAAAGCAAGTCATATATAATACACGTTGCAATCACTTTCAATAGAGCATATGACATCAAATGGATCTCAAAACTACAATCTGCATCATGTGAATATACAAAGACAGAACAAATGTAGAAAATGTACCTCGTCAATGAAGTTTACAGAACAATTTGCTACCAATATACCAACTTATTGAATTACTAGTAACAACATGTCAAAAGTATATGGATGGTGAGTATTCATATTAATCCATCATAAATCATAAAAAAATTATTGAACATAACAAACAGATTGAGTTGGACCCTTCAACAAATAAGATCTTCTCACTTGATCTCTAATATCCGGATGGAATTCCTCAATTGGTATACGAAGTGCTGGATCGGCAACAATATGAACATCCGGGTTAAAATGCTTAATACCTTCAGTTTCTTCCTGCGATTGTGGTTGTTGTGCTACTTGTGCATCTTCAACATTAACAGCTTCAACCGGTAGTACTTGCTCTTCTGTAGCAACCACAACATTCCTGCTTGCACCGGTTCTTGGGGTCGAACCACTTGATGACAATGCAATGGTAAAATAGCTCTTCAAATCTAGCAAATTCACCATGACAGTATCAAATTCACACATCATCATATTCATTCATTAATAATCATTTATACATTTATAAATTATAATCACTGTAAGTATCACACATGACATATCACAAATTCACAGTATTCATCATTCAGGCATTCACAATCCAATTCTTACCTTTTCCTTTCGACTTAGGTGGAGCCATCTTGAATCTTGATTTCTATTTTCTACCTCCCTGGTGTTCACAAGTCTCAAGCCATGCACAGTCGCCCACCCAGCCTGGGCTTAAAGCCACGGCCTCACCTCATGGCTCCTCCTCCCTGCCAGTTTGCCACCACCCAATCCCGTGCGGCCGTGCCTTCACCCACCCTGGCCACTCGCTCGGCTCATTGAGCTCCTCCGACGCCGCCCAGTGGCCACAAGCTCTCGCTCCTCTGGTCCTTCCCGGCTTGGTTCCTCCTCCTCTGGCGTCTTCCTCCCTCCTCAGAACGCTGCGCGCATGCTCGTCGGCTCGTGGCCACTGCTGCTGCTCCGGCTGACTGGCTGAGACCTGGAGCTCCTCCCGGCGCCACCTCCGGCCCGGCGTCGTCCGCTCCTTGCTCCTCCCCGACTTTGTGGTTCCCCCTCCTCCCCGTCGACTTGTGCCTTCACTCCCCGCCTTGGCTTGCGGGTCTTGAGCGCGTCTTGAGTCCGGTGCTGCTTGCCACAGTCTTGCTGTTGCCACCGCCTAGTCTCCTAGGGTAAGGTTGGAGATTTGGAATTTTGCAAATGGGAATTGGGGATTTAGAGGAACCGACCAACGGGGAAGATGTAATGAGATATTGAGATGCAGATGGGCCGAGCGTGGGTTGTAGGCCTTCCTTTGGGCTGTGCCGCTGTGGCCTCCTCCTATGGACCTCTTGCCGTCTGTCGGGAAGAACGAAGAAGCAAGGGAGTAGCAGATTTGAAGCTGCCGATCACGACGCCGGAGGAGGATGGGGTGTCGTCGGGTTACCTCGGGCGGCCCAAACCTTGCCCGATTGCTAGGGCCGCCCCTGATAACAACTATGCAGCTCTATTAATAAAACATATGCATCACGATTACTCCAACAAAATGCTATGAATTCCCTAATATATGCAACTATATCGATAAAACATAAAATTGTAGTAGACAATGCTTCTAAGAATTTAAAATGTATATGGAGTCAAGAGCTTTGAGCACACACTGGGATCTGCATCAACTCTCAAACTTGTATTCTGAAACAAATAAAAAAAAACTTTCAGATTGCAATGTACATGCCAGAATATAATTGCAAACATGAAAAAGGTACCATATTGTTGTAAAATGAAAAAGTAATGGGCAACTAATTATGTCTAAAATATGGAGCCAAAAAGGTTGATATGGATCATGCACCCCACATGTTTAGTGTATGGAATGCATAGTAAAAGTGTGAGACTACTGATCCACAAGTTTAACAACCTCTAGTCCTCCACTTGATATTCCAAGGTATGAAAATAATTATCTGGCTTTCTATTCATTTGGGTAGAGCTTATCGAAACCAAGCAAAGAACAAGAAACATTCATGATTCATACAATAAAGGAATGATAGAAGACAAGTAATGATGTGGAGATCTAAAGAAAAGGGTTGGATATCACGGACACCTCAACACTTGCAAAGACTTCGGATGCCCTTGGTGACGCTTTGGGATTATGCAAACCCATATGCCTATGCTCTTCGAGACACCGATCGGCCATGCCTAGATGATCTTCCCGATCCACCATTGTTCTCCTCCGATCTACCATTCTCTCACACGTAATCCCATCTATCATTTTGGTCCGCCAAGACGGAGGTGAGCCCCTCTCCCTAGCTAGAGAACGGGACCTCGTGCGCCCGGCCTCTGGAGAAGTGCTCCTCCGCCCACCAAAGCCATTTCTCACCAAGCATCACACCATTGATTCGTAACGCGATAATGGAGAAATCGTGAGGGTTTTCCGCATACTCCATCCGAGGAGCCACCCAGACGGAGGAGGGAGGAAGGGGAGGATCTTCAGAGATGGTGGCGCCTTGCACCGGCAGATTCGCTTCGCGTCGGACGAGCTCGGTGATGACGAGTTGCTGATGGCGCTGGCGGTGTCAAGGGTTTCTCCACCCTTGGCTCTGTGGAGACATCCTTCAAAGAAACAAGAATTAATCATGTTGTACGGCAGACAACGAGTTGTCGAGTAGTACTTGTAGGGCATCAGAGCAATAGTGACGAATCTCTGCTGTGCCGACAGACTAGTAGCCGTTGCTTGTGACTTACTATAGCATCGCGTCGTAGATTTTGATCTGAATCGTTGTTTTTTATTGAACGACTGAGATTTGGACAAATGCAGCGTATAGCCTCTATCCTCTATAGGGGATCAACCTCCTAAGAATATCCTCGGCATTAATCAAATGTAGTGGATCGGTTTCCTCAGAATCCAAGAAGCCTTGTTGATGAATTGCCCAGTTACTCCTAGTAGTCTAGGAGTAGTTGAATTTTGGACTGTATTGGCCCTGTAGCGCACCGTAATTCCTAAACTAGCCCCCTTAGCACCAGAATTCCATTTTTGGCCCCCTCCTAGCACTCTTTCTTGCCTGGACGGCAAGAAGAACTCACTTAATGTGAAATGGCATCCGCGACACCTAGGTGTCAAGCCGCAGGTACGACAAAGATTCAAGATGTCGCGTCGCTCTCAGCGAAGCAAGGTGCTACCCTTGGGCACGCAGCAGACTTTCATCGCTCGCCACGCACCGAAGCTCGCCGCAGCACCAAGACGCGACCGTCTGCCCCACCACGCCACGCCGCCGAGGCTCGGGCGGCCTTGCCTTTTATCGCCCTCGCACTTCGATGCATAAATCGAGTGGAACACAAACGCAGCAGCTCAGCGATGCCATTTTCAGTTGCAAGCCAGAGAGGAAGAGAGCTAGAGAGAAAGAAAGCTCGTGGAAGAGAAGGGAGAAGGCAACCAGAGAAGTTGAAGTTCGCTCAGTTACGAAAGTTGTGCATCGTCTTGTGAGCACCTAGAAAAGGTAAGTGTCATTCGCATCCGGCTATAGTTTTAGCAATGTGATTAGGATATAATTAGATGATTTGTAGCTTCTAGCAACTGAGTAGTTATAGTTGTGTAGTCGGTGTATTTTGACTTAGTGTTCGGACATAAAATTAGAAGACTTAGTGTGACTAGCACGTAATTAGAAGACTTAGTAGTTAGCAATGTGATTAGCCAGTAATTAGTTGACTTAGCAGACTTATTATTGTTAGGGTTGTAAATTTTAACTCGGTAATTTGCATAGTGTCGCTAACGGTCGAGTCCCACCGAGCGCGTGGTCCATGGACTCTTGACCAGGCATGTTGACCTTCGGTCCGTGCACTATGCCATGGACCGAGTGAATGATAAACGTGCCCTGCCTGTCAGTAGGCTATTAATTTTGAAATTAAATGAAAAGAATACTATGCAGTAGACCCCGCATGTCAGTGGTAGAGACTAGGTAGCTTGGGTATAAAAAGTTTTAAATGCATTAGGAAATTATGAAGTGATTTATTTTTGCATCAGAATTAGAACAAGTTAAAAATTCACAACTATTTGAAATTAACTCCAATTTTAGTGAAACCAATTTTGTTGGTCTCCTTTTTTATTGTACTTTAGCTTAGAATATGTTTGAAACTTGTTAGTACCCCAGAAAAATTCAGAATTGGAATTAAATTCGGTTAGGAATTATTTTTAAACTAGAAATTAAATTAACTTCAATATTTCGTAGAAAATTCATATAAACTGCAATTGAGATGAATCAATTTTTGTTGGTCATGAAATTTTATTCCATAGATAACCATGTAATTTTTATCTCCACTAGTATTCTGTAATTTTTCGTGAGATATTTAAATAGAAATAGAATTGAACCTACAACAATGTAATTTTTATGTCTAGTACTATATTAGATTATGAACAAATTATAGAAGTGTCAGGAACTTGAACCTAAAATTTTTGAAATATTCCGAGCATTGCATATCAGTGGTTTGATATGCACCTGTGTTAGGTACTTCATGGCGAGATTCAAGATCTGCTTCGTGTTTCATGGGGACGCTCAGACGCGACGGGCCGACGGGCGGACCTGGCAAATTGTGGTCAATCATGATCCGGCGCCAGTCCTGGCGACATGAGCCTCTCGAGCTAAGGCGATGCGTATGCTCGCTGCTCAATCGCGCCATCGCAAGGAAGAAGCACGACGAGGCGCTTGTATGCCTCGGTGGTGGGTGGTGCATTTAGATAGTTTTGGCAACTTATAAAGGTGACAAGTGACGCTCATGGGCCTATTACATAGAGGTTGCTTGCAACCCCGCTGCATGATATATGCGCGCCGATGGTCTATGTTCGCCTGGGAGAGCGCAGGACATCTAGCGTGGGTGGTTCTCGGTGAAGCTGCTAGGAGGAGGGCTGCGTTGGTCTCCGGTGTTGGAGGAGACGCAGGCGAGGAAGTGGGTGATGGAGACCTAAAGATGCGTGCCGACAACTTCGAGCCCAACGGAAGAGTGGAGAGATGGTGGGTAGCCCGTATTGATTGCCACGAGTACCTGGCCGACCAGGCGGAAGAGGTGGAAAGCGAGGAGGAGGACGTGGAAACAACTAGTTCTGAAGATGACGAAGACGGAGAAGCTGCTACGGGAGGTGTAGTTGGTGGTGTAGTTGGTGGTGTTGTGACCACCGACATTTCTTACGTCTCCTCAAGATTGGACGATGTTGCAATGACATCATTGGTTCTGCCATAGTCGGAGGGGGCCGAGTGGGGGTTCAATGAGGACACCTTGCTCCTAGGGCAGCGCTTCCCTAACAAGAGCGCCGCCCAGCATGCTATTGCTAGATACGCCATTAACATTGGTCGGACGTATCGGGTGCAGAGGTCCAACCCTGACACCTACATCGTTGGGTGTGTTAATGAATCTGTGTTGGCAAGGTCCGGTACAACGGTTCACAAGCATGCCACGGCTTCCTGGATAACGGTGTTGAAGGACCACACATGCGAAGCTAGTCGAAGTTGTTTCAAAGGCACCGTGAACATGACGCCCTCGTATGTTGCCACCGATAAGCCACCTCGTCGCCGGAGATGTGTCCATTTCACCAAAGCTCCTCATCAAGCGAGGTTGCAAATTGGTGGGGTTCGCGGTCAACTACAAGATGGCATGGCGGGTGAAACGGAAGGTCGTGGAGCAAATGTTCGGCACATTCGAAGAAGCTTACAACTTAGTCCCAAGGATGATGCGTCAAATCGCACAATCAAACCCTGGGACATACATAAACAAGCTTGACCGGGTGTACCCGACGGAGGGGCCCAATTGTTTTGTTCTTGAAAGGGTCTTCTGGGCCTTCAGTCAGGCCATTGAAGGGTTCAAGCATTGTTGTCCCGTGATGACGATGGACTACACCTTCCTATGTGGGAAGTACAAGGGTACCATCCTCACCGCCGCTGTAATGATGCGAACCACCGCCATTACCTCGTGGCCTTCGTGAATTGTTGAGAGCGAGAACACTAATAGCTGGCTGTGGTTCCTGTCCAATGTGAAGTAGGCGGTGGTCCAAGACCGCCCAGATGTGTGTGTCATCTCGGACCGCAATCTTGGGTTGTCATGTCGCTGGAGCATGATGCAAAACCAGACAGAGCCATTGCCCAAAGGAATGATGTGAAGAGCCATTGGTGCATGAGGCATCTCGCGGTGAACTTCCACACCAGGTTTCAGAGTAAGGACCTGATGAAGATGTTTAAGAAGCTCTGCATGCAGAACCAAAAGCGGAAGTTCGATGTGGTGTGGATGTAGCTCGATGAGGAGACCAGGAAGCATCTAAGGAACTCGGCAAACGCCAAGGCAGGGGCAACGGCAGGAGGGTCTGCGAGAGTTGGGGAGTTCACACAGTGGGTTAACTCGCACGACCCGACTTGGGAGAAATGGTCCCTGCTGCACGACACCGGTGGTGCAAGGTATGGGATCATGACGACCAGCATGTCCGAGGTGTACAACGGTGTTCTCAAGGGTGTTCGATCCCTGCCAATCATTGCGATCGTGGAGGAGAGCTGGAACTGTACCGTTGGGTACTTTGTTAGCAGAGCCATGATGGCCAAGAAGCATTTGGAGGATGAGAAACAATTCTCCGAAGTAATGCACGCGTACATAGAGAAGAAGATCGCAAGGCTCGTACCATGGATGGCGCCAGTGGTTCGAGATCCCGGCCAGGGAGAAGTATGTGATGAGCCACGCTAGAGGATCGGAAGCGTTCGACGACAGGCGGTTGCCGTGGCACTGCAACAAGCCACGCTTCTCCACAAACCATGCTCCCATGTGTACGCGGCGCTGTGGCGTGGCGCCAGCCTCGAGCGTTACATCTCGACACTCGACATCCACCACCGTATGGCACTTGGAGTGCCGAGTTCTATTCGTATGGTCCGACATGCACTATAGGGACCTCTGGCCAGGGCAGGTGAAGTGGGTGCCGAACGATGCACTGAAGCACCCCCGCCATGGAAGACGCCATTCACGACGATTCGAACGACATGACGACGACCAAAGACGGCAACGGTTTGCCGCCTGCATCTTGACTGTGTAACATCCCAATTTTCAGAGCTTTAAAAATCCTTTGAATAGTTAGTAGGGAGAAAATTCACCATTTGAATTTAATTCAAAAGCTTAATATTGGACCTTGAGAGTCTAAACAATTTAATATGACTAAAGTCAACATGAACAATGGTCAAAACTATTTTAATTGGATTCTATGTGCTTGGATATATTTTCTAGATTTTTCTAGAATTTTTTCAAGTTCATTTGCTAATTTATTTTGCCATTTGGAATTTCTCAGTATTTTCTAAAATAGAAAAGCTATTTAAAATCTCCGTTTTGGCTTTGGGCCGAATCCTTCTCTCGCCCATTCTGTTCACCTGGCCCGGCCTCATGTCCCATCTCGTCGCCAGACGACATGCGCGCCTCGCCGCTTCCGCACGTGGACTCGTGCTCGTGTCATCGCCGGTGGTCTCTACTGCAGCTGTCGCCGTCCTCGAGCTTGCCTTCTTCCTCACACAAGGCCCGCCATGGATTTCCTTTGCGAGCTTGTTCGACAAAAGGGGAAACAACCCTAATTCTTCACGCGGACGACACCATCTAGAAGCTCTATCCTTCTCACACTCGTTTCAAAGGAATTTGAATTTCAAATTCGCTTCTATCTCCTATTCCTCCGCGAGCTCTTTTCGGGTTGTTTTGATCGCCGCCAACACGCCGCCGCCATCCTCGACGCCTACAAATAGCCCCGAGCATCGCCTCGCCACCCTTTCTAAAACCCCTTACCCACTGTTCTCTCGAGCCCTTGCTGCCGCCAAGATTTCATCTAGGGTTTTCGCCGCTTAAATCTTTTGTCAAATTCCACCGCCGTCGATCGTGCTCGTCCCGTGGTCTCGCCGTCGTTTTCCTCGTCGCATCCGCTACCTCTTGAGCCCCTTCGCCGCTCCGAACGCTTCCGCTTGTCATCCCGAAAACACCGCTGCCGTCCGCCGCCGCTGCCGATTCCAAATACCGCCGTCCCTCTCGGCGCCAAAGAAGGTATCCCCGGATCGCGCATAGCCCCTCTATCTTATCTTGCGCGTCCGTTGTGAGTCCGTCATTAATCGCCGTTGTCGCCGCTGTCCGATGCCATGCCGAGCTGATGCCATTGGTTCTGACGTGGCATCCGTGTAACCGGCCACCTCACCCTCCGCGCATGCGTGTCAGCCACATAGGTGCCAACTCGGCTGCCACGTGAGCGGGTGCGCCACACCAGCCGAGCCAGATCCCGAGTCCTCAAGATGGACTTAGTCCACGGCACCCAACCACTGGTGGGACCCACTGCCGGTTGAGCACTGTGCGGTCAACCCTCCGCCGACGCCGCGAGCTATGCAATATTCGATTTTCTATTAAAAATAATTCGGATTATTCTGAAAATAGGATTTTTTAGATTCAAACTTCCAAAGCCCATATCTTTTGCATCCGAACTCCAACTCAGTCCATTCAAATTTCTAAATTCATATAAATTCAATATCTATTTATTGGAGATTTTATTTAATTTTTGGAGTTGTTTTGCTTCTGTTATTTATTTAGTTTGTTTGCTTGCTTCGCTTATTTAGTAGACTTTACACTTCGGAAGATTTGAAGAAGAAGGAACACCTCATGACCAAGATGAATTTCTAGACCTGCTCCAAGGCAAGCTATACCTTTGACCATCTTGACTCCCAGTTTGCCAAAAGTTATTTTACTTCAAATTATTGCATTTAATTCAAATAATTATTTAAATGCTTTTGGGTATAGTTAATGATCTAGATTGTTATACCTTCTTTGTATAATTGATATGTCTTAATCCTTTGTCACCCTAGTTGGTATTTTAGTTGGTAATATTGTAGCACCAACGTGGGTTGGTTAGATGCGATTAGATTGCTTAGCCATGCCACTTAATTATCTGTTCATGTAAAGTTGCAATTATCAACTTGACTAAGTGACTGTGGAACTTTGTGATAATCTGTGTGTACTATGTGCTATTATGGCATGTGTTGCACTTAACCAACTGGGTGGTAAAAGGTTTGGATTGAGGCAAGTGGTGGAAACTGTGTGACATGGTGGCTATGTGA
Organism: Phyllostachys edulis; assembly: GCA_036346405.1. Lineage (NCBI taxonomy): Eukaryota > Viridiplantae > Streptophyta > Magnoliopsida > Poales > Poaceae > Phyllostachys > Phyllostachys edulis. Next base: position 15,782,089 of record CM070558.1, read on the forward strand.
TATGGGAATATGAATCTGGTGACAAAATGATCTGTGCCTTAGTTAGAATTTGGAAGTCTTGCCTTGGTCAATTAAGGATTGAACTTTGTGCGCCATTGAACTGAGCCCTTTTGTACGACCACATGCTGTTATGGGGCGGCCTAGGTGAGTAAGATACTGAATTCTTGACATTGTTTGCTCAGGCGATGGGTTAGGCTATGTGAAAAGGGTGGAGGTGTGTGCTACCATGTAGTCGCATCATGGACGGTTCGCTTCCTCGTCCAACGGTGTGTGTCGTACCATCCACTGTGTATAGTTTGGTATGATGTAAGCACATCGGGAGTGTCAATGTTAAGATGAAGTTCCTGAACCGTTTTGTTATGACTAGTGCTCGCTACACTAGTTGTATCTTGTGTGTAAAGTGTACAACCTCTACAGAGTGTTAAACAATCTATTCAATAGCGCGTCATGATCATGGACATGCTCGGGATTTCACACGAGGGTATATTTTCAAAAATGTGTGGGAAGGGAGTGTGATCTAAATCATATAGCTATGTGAATAACTGCTTAGGCTCATTCTGTCTTTGTGAAATCAAACTGTTAAATTATTATTGTCTATTCGTTTTAAATTATGCTTTCAATCTATTATTTGTATTCAATTACAAATGTTGCATTTTTACAAAAGAACCACAGATTACCATTCCTTTGTAATAGGCCTACATGTATAATTGCATTTCTGTGGTATGGCTTGCGAGTACGGTTGTGTACTCATGCTTGTTGTAAAACATGCAATAGAAGAGGAGGAGTCTTCGCCAGCAATCGAGGAGGAGTTCATCGAAGGTGCCTGATTGTAGGGTCTTGATCCCAGTCGGTTGCACTGTGGTGAATTGATGGGATGTCACGCCGCTGTTTGCTTCATTTGCTATTTATTACTCATAAACCTGCGTGGCTTAATAAATGTAAACTCGTAGTAAGGTCAAAACCCTTATTTGTTAATCAAATTATTCATTTATGTTATTAATCGCTTGTGTGGATCGATATCCATCTTTGTTGACACTTGTGTGCACTAAGCGTGATCCTCGGACTAGTGCAATATACACGAGGGTCCGAATCGTAATTTTGGGTCCCGACAGAGGTGGTATCGAGCCATACTTGATTGTAGGTCTTGACCTTAGCTAGATCGGCCGCTTGAGTGTCCAAATTATTTTCTAAAAGAAAAATTAACTTGCAAGACTAAATGAATTGCTTAACTCCTCTCACATCTTTCTTGATTCATCTCTTGCTAGAATTTTTCCTTTCCCCGCTGTTTTAACTAGGTTCCTGCCTCTTGTCTGTTTTAACAGATGTCTTACCTTCAGACCTTCGGAGATCGCAATGGAGGACTTGACGCAGAGTCATGAAAATTGCCGCAGAACGCTGGAGGCTTCGATCGCCCAATGTACCATGGCGGCGAGTACCGTCAATCGGGCGAGATCGTGGTGTGATCTCGCCGTCGGCGAGTCGCCAGAGGAACACTAGAGACAACCAACTAGTTGGACATCTCGATCGAAGGATCACCTTTACGCAAGGAATCCGAGAATCGCCACGCTGGCCATCCTTCGAGTCTCTGCAACGTCTATGCGCAAGAGCTGCAGAACACCGTCTTCGCTACCATCCTGATCTTCTTCGGTGGAGCTATCTCGCTTCTTTACGTCTACAAATGGGGAAGGCAACGCCACAAGGGTGCACCTTACTCGCACACACCGCCAGAGGAGTCGCCGGAGTTGGTCGCCACCGAGCCGAGTCGCTATGAGGCCCAGGGAAGAAGCCGAGGAAAGGATCGCCGCCCTAGAGCAAGCTCTCTCGATCAAGATGAGCCAAAGATGATCAAGAAGAAGATCCGGAGGATCCAGAAGAAGATCCAGAGGAGGTTCCAGAGGATCGGCGCAGAGGTCCTGACCCGAGGAGCCACCGAGCTAGCACTCAAAGACGCTTACTCCTGCTTGCACTAGTCCCGGCATCGGGATCGATTCGAGATGCCACCACTTGCAGTCTCTGATGGCGGGAGCGCCGGCCGTGGCGATGGAGGCTTTCTTGAGTAGTTCGTTTAAGTTTCAGTTTAGTCAGGCTTAGCCAGTTTAAGTTTAAGAGAGTCGCCTTTTAGGCGGTAGCTTGTGTGCTTAGGTTCACCTTATTTCCTTGTGTGCAAGTGTGAGTACGCAAAGGCCCTTAGGCATTTGTTGCGACCATGCTAAGACCCTAATAATAAAGTTATTTCATTTGAGTTTCTTGAGTCAGTGTTTGTTGGGTTTAATCTACCCCCTTGTTTAGTTCATAACTTATCTTGTGCTTGCTACCTTATCTAACCTATGGAGCTTCACCGGATGGTTCGGACTGGCCACATTGTCAAGTGGATCCCAAGACCCCGTCCTCAAGAAAATGATCAAATCCCACAGAACAATGCCACCCAAGCACCCCCTCTTGACTTGCGTAACTTTGGAGCCTTCTTGGCAATATAGCGCAGATGATGTATACCATGATGAACCGGATCACGCTATGAACAACAACAACAACGACAACAACAATCATCATGGAGGAGCCCCACTAGCTCATGGTCACCAGGACCATCCAAGTTGGTCAATTCATGAGGACCCGTCCGCCAACTTTCTCTGGACATGTCTCATGGTAGAAGGCGATGATTGGCCAGCGTAATTGAGAGGAAGCTGCGATCACTCAATGCAACGATCACGAAAAGTTTTGTATGCCACTCATCGATGGAGGCATAGTTCTTGAGTGGTGGGAGAATTTTGCACACGCATGAGGCACCGCAGAATATCACTTGGGAAGAATTCTCCACACCTTTCGCCAAGATCATGTACTGAAGGGATCATGGATTTAAAGAAAGATGAGTTCCGTGCTCCTAAGGAAGGAGCTATGTCGATGATCGACACTGAACAAGTTTTCTCGGCTAGCTCGCTATCTTTGCAAAGGACGTCGCCATCGACAAGGCTCATCGAGTCGTTTCTTGAAGGATTGAACTCAGACTACAGGTCAATCTGCTTGCCCACACTTTTCCAGATTTCCAGGAATTGATTAACAAGGCGTTGGTTATGGAGGACAAACGCAAGGAACTGGAGGATCACCGCAAAGCGAGAGATGGTTCAAAGAGGAAGCCACCAGCCACAACATCAGAGAGCAAGAGTAGTGCCACCACAGTTTAATCGTTTCCAACCGCAGAGTTCTTTTTCAGACACACGCCTTTCAAAGACCTCATCCAACTGCTCGAATTTTTGCAACTCAACACCACTCAACCCTACCCTAGGGAACAACCTGGCAGAATGAACCAAGAGTGTGTTACAGTTGCCATCAACCAGGGCATTTCACCAATTAGTGCCCTCAGAAGGGAACAATCACTCCAGTCCGCTCCAACCTTGGAGCAACACCTGCCAAGACCCCAGTGCAGAGCAACCAAGGAGTTTCTCAGGGAACTAGTCAACCAGGAGGAGCGCCTCAATCAGTTGTCAGAGGTCGTGTTAACCACATCACTCTGGAAGGAGCCTAGGAAGCACCGGACGTCGTACTGGGTAAGTTCCTAGTAAATTTAGTCCATGCATCAGTTATGTTTGATTACGAGCTTAGATTCGCTTGTTTACGAGTTTTTGCAACTAAGAATAAATTGGAAGTTATGCATCTTAAGCATACTTTGTTAGTCCAAATACCTAGAGCGTAACTAAGTTCTAAAGTGGGTTGTTTAGGGGCTAAGTTACTCATAGTTGGAGTTCAGTTTCTAGCTAACCTAATTGTTCTAGACACCCAAACGATAGATGTCATTCTTGGCATGGATTGGTTAACCAAGCACAAAGCCGTGCTAGATTGTGACCGAAGAGCCGTTACAATCGAGGATACCAAAGGAAACAAGGTAGAGTTTCTAGCTACCTCAGTACGTAAGGGGCATCTGCTAGTCAATAGCCTGAAGACCGTTGCTTTGGAAGATGTGCCTATTGTCAGAGAGTATCCAGATGTGTTTTCGGAAGAGTTACCAGGGAAGCCACCAGACCGTGACATCGAGTTTGTCATCGATCTAGTGCCAAGAACGGCAGTAATCTCGAAGAGACCTTATTGGATGCCAGCCGATGAGTTAGTAGAAATGAAGAAGCAAATAGAAGAACTTTTGGAGAAAGGTTTTGTGAGACCTAGTTCGTCGCCATGGGGAGCACCAGTCTTGTTCGTCAGGAAGAAGGATGGAAGCATGAGAATGTGCATCGACTACTGATCTCTCAATGAAGTCACCATCAAGAACAAGTACACATTGCCCTGGATAGATGATTTGTTTGATCAGATGAAGGGAGCCGGAGTGTTCTCAAAGATCAATCTGCGATCAGGTTACCATCAGTTGAAGATTTATCCTAAGGATATACCTAAGACCGCTTTCTCAACGCTGATGCGGATTATGAGTTCTTAGTCATGTCCTTTGGTCCGACTAATGCCCTGCCTATTTCATGAACATGATGAATAAAGTATTCATGTAATATTTGGACAAATTTGTAGGTGTGTTTATTGATGACATTTTGGTTTACTCCAAGTCGGAAGAAGAACATCTTTGAACATTTGAGATTAATCCTAGAAGCTCAGAGAACATCGCTTGTATGCTAAGTTTAGCAAGTGTGATTTACGGAAAAAAAAGTTGATTTCCTTGGTCATGTGATGACAACCGTAGAGTAGCAGCTTGACCCCAAAGAAAGTAAAAGCAAGATATTACATTGGGAACAGTCCAAGACTGTCACCCAGATCCGCAATTTCTTGGGATTGACATGATATTATCGTCGTTTCATTGAAGGATTCTCATCGATTGCTAAGCCTCTTACGCAATTGTTGAAGAAAAAGAAGAAGTTCACTTGGACCCCTTGTGAAGAAAGTTTTCGAGAATTGAAGAAGCGTTTGACTTCAAATTTCATCTTGATTTTGCGGATATTCGCAAGGATTTTGATATCTATTGTGATGCTTCGCGTCAAGGATTAGGTTGTATCCTGATGCAAGAAGGAAGGCGTGCCGCTTATCGTCCAAGGCGATTAAGGCCTCATGAAGAGAATTACCCTACCCATGATCTGGAATTAGTAGTGCATGCTTTAAAGATTTCGCGTCATTACCTCATCCATAATCGCCAAGAAGACACAGATCATAAGAGCCTGAAATATATTTTCACTCAGTTAGATCTAAATATGAGACAGAGAAGATAGCTAGAGTTGATAAAGGATTATAATCTTGGAATCCATTACCATCCTGGTAAAGCCAACGTAGTTGCAGATGCTTTGAGCATGAAAGAGCTATGCAGTGCGATTGGAAGTAAAGAGGTTTGTTCGAGAACTTCAAGAGGAATTTGGTGTGAAGCTAGAAGTGGTATCTGAAGGATTTGTGGCCAATCTGGAAGTGCGGTCTACTTTGGAGAAGCAGTTCGTGAAGCTCAACCAAAGGATTGAGTTTTCGGACATCAAGAAGAAGATGGCGTATGAAAGTTCAAAGACTTCACGAGAGATGATCAAGATATACTGTGGATCAATGGACATATCTGCGTACCAGATATTGATGGTTTGAGACAGCTAATTTTGAAGGAGGCCCATGACTCAAAGTATTCGATTCACCCTGGTAGTACTAAGATGTATTAGGATGTTAAGAATAAGTTTTGGTGGCCAAATTTGAAGCGAGACGTCGCAGAGTTCGTTGCCTTGTGCGACGTGTGTTAGAAAGTCAAAGCAGAACATCAGAGACCAGCAGGTCTGTTGCAACCCTTGAAGATTCCAGAGTGGAAGTGGGAAGAAATCGGAATGGATTTCATTACCGAATTACCCAAGACTCAATCGAGTTATGATTCGATTTGGGTGATAGTGGATCGGCTGACTAAAGTTGCCCATTTCTTGCCAATCAAAACCACGTACTCAGGAGATCGTCTGGCAGAGCTGTATATGTCAAGGATTGTCAGTTTGCATGGTGTGCCTAAGAAGATATTATCAGATCGAGGATCTCAGTCCACCTCCCGTTTTCGGCAGAGTTTGCAGCCTTAGGGACTCACCTCAATTTCAGTACTGCATATCATCCCCATACAGATGGACAGACTGAAAGAGTTAATCAGCTATTGGAGGATATATTGAGAGCCTGTGCTCTAGCTAATGCTACTCGCTCGGATAAAAGTTTGCCATATGCAGAATTCTCGTACAACAACAGTTATCAAGCCAGTCTGCAAATGTCACCGTATGAAGCTTTGTATGGTCGTGCCTGCAGAACCCCGTTGAATTGGTCAGAAACGGTTGAATGTTCGGTGGAGACTTGGGATGTTACAAAACCTCCCCCCTTACAAAAATCTCGTCCCGAGATTTGGCTCACTCGGAAAAGAAAGATGGGTAGTCCGCACGCAGACGATCTTCCCGTTCCCAAGTAGCTTCATCCTCGAAATGATTTGACCACTGAATTTTAAGAAATTTGATGGGTGTGTGTTTCAAATGTAAGAAAATGAGTAGAAATTAAAACTTTTCTTGCATCTTGAAGTTTTTTTGAACTTTTCTGTAATTCTTGTAAAGGAATTGTGGGAAGTCAAAAACCAAAATCTCCAATTGACTAAAGTCATGACCTCCTTGTTGGGAATCTTGTGTTCAACCCCTGAAAATATTTTTCCTTGGTTCTAGGGATCTTTGTGTGACTCCTCTGAAAAATTTCATAATTTTTAGAAATTATTTGATAATTTTTAAGGCGATCAAACCAGCTTTGACTCTTAGTCAAACCCTAGAACAAGCCTTGAGAAATTTTTGGAGAAAAATGTGTGTAGAAAAACCTCTGAAAAATTTACACAAGGTTTATCCTGGAGTGAGGAACCTCCAACAAAATTTCAGAAATTTTAGAGTTAGTTTGCTATCTCTAAAAATCCTCAAGGTTTTCATTAAATTCAAACCCTAGTCAAGTTCCTATTCCTTGGGCTCAGGTCGGACTCGAGCCCAACCCTTGTTCTTGGTTCCACCCAACCCCGTTCGCGCGTAGTCCTGGCCGTTGAAACCGTGCGTGGCATTTGGACCGTTGGATCCCCATCGGACCCATTTGAGGATCTAATAATCCTTATTTTATCTTTTATCTATAATTCTTATTATGGGTAAATATGATGTCATGTGGTCCCTAGGTATACCCCTTATATTTACAAGGAGAAGCCTACCGGTGGTCGTAAGTTCTTCTCGACCACCCCCATAGTCGTAAGTCTTGCTACGACTACCTTATGGTCGTAAGTTCTTCTATGATCACTATCCAATCGTAAGTTATTCTACGACTACCTCATAGTCATAAGCTCTTCTCGACCGCTTCGATTACGACTACCTTATAATCAATAAAACCTCTGCATTTGAGAGTGGGTCCAATTGATTAAGGAATCAGCGATCGATATCTGTTTGTTACTCTATGAAGTAATAGCACGTAATATCCCATTATCTCGACAAGTAATCGCGGTAGGCGTGAAGAGGTTACCACTCGATGATTCTCGCAAACATCGCTACTCATTCTTCGATTTGATAAGCGCCTCTTCACCAGAGAAAATGGCTATTCCTTCACGACTATATAAAGGCAAATGATCGGAGGGGCGACAAGAATCGGGAAGACAGTTAGACACTATCTTCTGTAATAGCCTTAGTCTTTTCTCCCGATTATACGAAACACACTCAATACCATACACACACAGGAGTAGGGTTGTTATTCTCTCCGGAGAAGGCCGAAACCTATATAAAAATACCCATGTCAATCTCTCTGCGTAATTCCATTCTAGGAGACCCCCCGAATCAAACAATATTTACATAAGATCGGTTCTAAAACACCGACAGGATCGTTCATGTTGCGCTCGGGTCAGCCCGTTCAAACTGCGCAAGCATTTTCAGTCGTTGGATCTCGATCCAACCGTCGGAACGTTTGGACCCGTGTCTTTTGGTCTGGCTCAACCCACTCGCTGTTGGACTCGAGCCGACCTCGCTTTTCACGATCAAGTGGCCCCATGACTGTTAAGTCCTCTTTCTCGATCGCTTCCGAGCGCCATAGCCAGCGCATGGCGTGGGCGTGGGAGAGGGCAGTGCCTTGTCCCCTCACTCGTCAACGGCTCTTAAGCCCTCATTTAATGCGGGTCAGAGCCTCGCCCTCAAAGTCCTGGTCTTCACCTGCTCCCGTCGCTCAGCTCGTCCATGGTAGAGCTGTGGACCGAGCTCACCTTGGAGCTTTGCCTTGCTCCCGTCCTTGCTCCTCCAGCTTTATAAAGCCCCCGAGCTCCTCCCCAGCTCTTTTTCGGCACCTCGGTAGCTTTGCCTTGCTTCCTCTCGAGTTGTCGGTGCTCAAACCACCGAAACCCCAAATCGCCATTGTTACCCGTGAAGCTTCTTCGTCCGTCCGGCGCCGGTGGTTCCTTTTCAAATCCAATCGCGTCACCTTGTGCCTCTGGTCATCTTGAGCATTCCCCCTAATCCAATTTCAGTTTGCATTCACAGGAATCAACTAAGTTTGGATTTGCTCGTTTTCGGCCAAGTTCAACCATTTCGTCCCCAACTCCGGTAAGGACCTCCTCTCTTCAATTGTTTGCTCATGGACCTTCTCTGAGCTGTATTGAAGCTATCTTGATCACCTGGTCTTGCTCTTGTTGCTCAGGCCATCTTCTCTGCGTCGTCTTCCTCGGTACGGTCTTTGATCAACGCCGCCGAGTCGCCTCCGCTCCTCCTCCTTGACTCTCCAGCGTTCAGGTAGCTCCTTTGTAGTCCCTAGAAGCTGGGCACCTGCTTCCTTGAACCGTTGCGGAGCTCCTTTACGTTGTTGTCTTTGGTCGTGCTTTGCACCGCCGCTCTTCTCCGGCTGCCGTTCTAAACCACCACGTGGCGAGAACACCTCAGTGGGCGCGAACGCTATTACGCACCTGAGCATGCCTTTGGTTGCCGCCACCGTGACCGGAGTCGCCACCGTGAGCTTCCTTCGGCCTTCGGGTTTTGTCGACGAGTCAACAACATGGCGAGCCATTAGGACAAAGATCCGCCGTTAATTGCTTAATGATTGGTTTAAACACTTAATGGCTGTCCTAATGGCTCAGTGCGGTCATTGACTAGTGGGCCCTTTATAAACCGTCATTTGTCTTGGCGTCTTGTGCAAGAGATCGTTTTGGACCGTCAGATCTAGATCCAATGGTCCAGATCATCTGGGACTTTCGGACCCCAGGACCTCCTTGTCAACTGTGGGCTATCCGTTTTGAGATCTGCGGCTCAGATCTCGTTGAACGTTCGGACCATCCGAACGCAACTTGCGCTCTGAGCCGTCCGTTTTCAGATCAGTGGCTCAGATCTCATGGAACTTTCGGACCGTCCGAAAGCTCCTCCGTTGTGGATCGTCGGATTTTAATCTAACGGTCAGGAGCGTGGGGCTGTTCGCATGGTCATTCACCAGTGCGCTTGGGTCGTCAGATTTAATCTCAATGGCCCAGGTTTTTCCACTTTGAGTTAGTTTAAAGTAATTCCTGAAAGGCTTTATTTGTAAACTGAAAAAGGTATTAAACTTCAAAATTGCATAACTATTTCGTTTTAACTCCTTTTTGGTTAATTCAATTTTTGTTAGTTCTGGTTTTAACTAAGATTTAATCTAAAAATGGAGGCTTGGTTCTGTTCCAGAAAAATTTGTTAGTAGATTTATTTTAGGTTTAGTTTTATTTGTTGCATTAAAAATTCAGTTAACTTGAAAAATGCATAAGTATTTCTCTGTAGCTCCTTTTTGAGTGAAACCAAGTTTTTTGGTTTCCTCTGTTAGTGTGCTTAATTGTAGAATAGGTTTTAGGCATGCTACTATTTTTGTGGTTGCATTTATTTTCTGCTCCTTGTCATGTTTTTGAAAAATCATAGAAAATGCATCCTAGCTCCAAATAAGGTGAATCCAATTGTGTTGTTAATCTCATGTGGTGCTCTATTTGCCATAAAAATTTTAGGTGCACCACCTCTCTGGAAATTTGTGCCGAAAATTTAATTTCGGATGAACAGTACCTGAGATGAATTTTTCAGCATTTTCCAACCGGCTGAAATAGTTTGGCCATAACTTTTGCATTGAGAATCCAAATCAATTGGTTCCTATTGCTAAATTTTTTAAAAATCATGCTCTACTTGCTATAAAAATTTTGTGGCTTTTCGCTGAAGTTGGTTTTTGAGTCTTTTCTGTTCTTCGTTCTTATCGGTTCTTTTCGTTCTTTCGTTAGGTGCCGACGAGTTCGTTGATTACGAGAGTGATCCTCTGCAGCATATTGAGCATCTCCAGCAAGAAAAGCAGTTTGATCATATCAATCCCATTACTTTTAAAGTCTAATACTTTGTTTACAAATTGTATGTATGCATGCTTTTGTGTCAAAGTTTATTTTCCCGATTAGAGGTAGCTATTCCTATTGCATGGTTGCCCTTAAATTGTTATCCCCACACTAACCATAAGTTATTAATCTCGTCGGTGAATTAGAGCCCGTGATTGAATTATGCTCTTTTATTGTCTTTACTATGTCATGCTTAGAAATGCTTAGCTACCCAGAGAATTGGCGGTCATCGACTTAGCCGATGATCTTGATCATACAAATCTTATTATTATTCCATTATGTCCAAAGACTTTGTGCTTTGTTAATTTGTAAAGTCAAAACTGAAAACAAATTGCTATAAACTTGGGCACAATGGATGATGGTGTGATCTGTTGGGTGTGATTGGAATGGTGCCCAAGTCCACAATGACCGAGTTACTTGTGCCACTAAGCCAATCGATTATTGCGTGCTAACCACACGAGGGGGATATGGGACCTCTCTTGACTAAGTACTTTGGGGGGTATTAATTAATGAGTCGCGTGGTGGTTGTTGTATATATATTTGCAACATGGGACAGGGGGGAGCACCCGCAGTTGCTTAGGCTGGGCCGGTGTATCCTACTCTTCGTATGGGTCCTTGGTGAGAGCCGGGGAGGCATTTCACTAAGGGTTAACCCCCATACGTACGACTCTTAATTAGCACATTCCATTGGAAATGTCTCGTAGGACTTAGCCGTGCTGCAAGATACCAAAGGTAGTGTGCTTCATCATGTGGCAAAAAGGCGGTCTGATGTATGGGTACATTGGTACACCACTGCAGGGTTCAAACTATTCGAATAGTCTCATCCTAGGTTATGGACATGCTTGGTAAGGTCGTGTAAGAACTAGACTATAACCTTTTAATTAAAACTTGTTGTGGGTGGTATGAATGGGTAATTCGTGCTATTGTTGTGGTGGCTATTGGGTTAGTCACCTCCAGGTTGTCTTGTTGTTATTATTATGTATCTCGCTGTTATTTGAACATTAAAAATGATTGTCAAAACTGCCTTAAATCTATTACATTATTGCAAATGAAAACTTGCTTTATGCTGAAAATGAACCTAGAGCCTTCTCCATTGATTAAGCTCGCATGTAGCTATGTATAGGTTGTTACCCTACACGTAAGTCTTGCGAGTACATTTTTGTACTCATTTGCTTTGCTTAATTAATTGTTGCAGAGGAGGTTGATCCCCAAGGGATCGACTATCGTGAGACGGACTTCGACTTTGACGACTAGCTGGCGGCCCGGTCGGTTGCCTTGTGGGCTTAAAGGTAAACCGTATGGATTTTGTTTATCGCCATCTTATGGCTTTTGCTTCCACTGTTTATTTAGCTCTTTAGCTTGTGATTTGGCCGGTCGGCCCCTTTTGTAAGAACTCTATTATGTATGTCTTTTGTTTGGTTAAGTTCTTGCTTCGGTTCTGTGCTTGTATGGAATTGATGCATGATTTTGTAAAAGGGTGTGTGTACCGCACTTATAGGAGGTACACATTGTCCTGAGGCATGAGATATTTTGTTTGTGATGCTAGGGTCAATTGGAAGACTAAGCATTACAAGCTAAATACCCCGGAGGTCTCACAAAGTTTGGTATCAGAGCCGTACTGGCCGTAGTAACCCTAGCTTGGTCGCCTTTAGGATGTTTTGAAAAACTTAGTTTCAAAATATCAAATGGTTTATGAGAGCTTAAGTAAGTTCTCAGATTTTACTTCTTATCTATCTTAGATTGCTCCTCTCATCTTGCTCTAAATTGAGTTTGAAAAAGTTGTTTTCCTCTCCTTCTTTCAAAAGATAATTGTTATCGTTTAATCTCGATTTTTGGGGGAACCAATGAGAGTTGTAAATTTGAAGTGTTGGCTGCCCTTTGGTGAAGAATAGAAGTGCTTGGAGCTGGATTCAAATCTGACAACAGCGGCGATTCTGACAGAAGAAGCGCGTGATTCTAGACAAAGAAGCTCTAGTTAGTAAATAAGGTAGAAAAATGAGAGGTTAATTCAACTAGAACTTGTGGGAATAAAAGGGTAAGATGTGATACTAGTTGGCTAAGTTCCTAACACCTCTTTTGCTAGTTTTTACCCTGTTCTTTGGCTGTGTTAAATCTAGAGTAGTGTTCTGAAATTTTGCCTTCCCAACCGATTGCTCATTCATTCAATACGGGTTTGTCGTGTCAGGAAGTTGGTCTTAAGTCTTGTGTTTCTTTGCTGTTTTTTGAGCCTTTTTGTAAGCTTTTAGAGTTCACTCTTTGCTGTCTTGTTGGCTTTCGGTTAGGGTGATGTCCCATTCCCCTAGTCGATGGCTTTTTGCTTTCTTTAGCTTCTAGTTTTCGGGTTTCGTTGCTAACCCATCTCTTTAGAACAGGATGGCTGGAAGGACTCGAAGCAGTCAAGGTCAATCAGCTGGTCTGGATGAGGAGCTCCCGCCTTCTCCGACCATGGCATCGGTTCTTGCTCAGATCGAGCAAAACCGAATGGATCAGATAAGGATTCTGGAGGTTATCGCGCGCAATACCTCCACTCTTTATAGTGCCTCCGGATCAGGGGGAGGAGGTGGAAATTAGCCGCGAGGGGGACTCGCGGAGTTCCTTCGCACTCAGCCGCCCACTTTCTCCCGGTCAGATGACCCACTGGATGCAGACGACTGGCTATGTCTGGTTGAGCGGAAGCTCAACGTTGCTCAGTGCCAGGATCATGAGAAGGCACTCTTTGCCTCCCATCACCGGAAGGTGCGCTCTTTCGTGGTGGGAGAGTTTCCTAGCCATGCACCCATGCTGTTATCACTTGGGAGGAGTTCCAGTCTTGCTTTTGTCGGGCATCCCATCGCCGGTTTGATGAAGCTCAAGAAGAAGGAATTTCTTTCACTCAAGCAAGGGCACAGATCAGTGGCGGAGTATTTGTACGAATTTAACCACTTGGCTCGTTATGCTCCAGAAGAGGTGGCCACCGATGAGGCCAAGCAGGAGAAGTTCATGGATGGTTTGTCCGAGGAGCTGCAGGACAAGCTATCTATTGTTGACTTCCCCGACTTTCAGACTTTGGTCGACAAGGCCATTGTCGCCGAGCACAAGGGGAGAGCACTGGGAGAGTCCCGCAAGCGCAAGTGGGAGTCCCATAAGTCGTCAAGGGCCAACTTCCCCGTCCTCGTTTCGGGCAAGCCCAGTGCCCGTCCTCGAGCTTCAAAGACCACCGAGGTCCGCCAAGACTGCACCTCATCCTTCGCAGTCGTGTCTCAACCACGTGCACTGTGAGTCGACAAGGTGGCCTCCGTAATCCAATTCGCCGGGTCACTTGTTTCTTCAGAACCGAAGGGCCATTATGCGAATAATTGCCCTAAGAAGACTGAAGCGGCCCCTCGTCCTAATGGAGGACGCGGGCAAGGAGGTGGGCCTCCTCAGGATCAGAAGGTTGTCCCAGTGACTCAAGGTGTGGGAGGTGGCCGCGTCAACCACATCTCAGCTGAGGCAGCACAAGAGGCGTTTGACGTCGTGTTGGGTACGCTTCTTGTCAACTCTCATCCTGCTACTGTTTTGTTTGATTCAGGAGCTTCTCATTCCTTTGTGTCTAAGTCTTTTGCTGATGTTGGTGATCTTCTTTTTGCTCCTCTGTTGGTCCTGTTGCTCATTCGCTCTCCCGGTTCGGAGTTGAGAGCTGGAATTGAGTGTCGGGATGTTCCTGTTGAGATTGAGGAAGTAAGATTTTTGGCAAATCTTATCCTCCTCAATTCTGCGAGTTTAGATGTGATTCTTGGCATGGATTGGTTGTGCCAGCACTTGGGACAAATCGATTGCGCCAAGAAGTTCATCTACCTCACAAGTCCTCTCGCGAGCAAGTTTCACTACTACAAAGAAATGTCATCACAGACGGTTCGGAATCGTCATCACGCAGACGGTTTTGAACCGCTGCAAAAAGTTCATCTGTGATAATAGCGCTATCACGCACGGTTCAAAAACCGCCTGTGATATGAATATATAGACGGTTTTGGTTAAAACCGTGCAGCAAGATAGTATCACGCGGTTTCTATTAAAACCGTCAGTGATATTCTCGTATCACGATTTATTTTAATAGAAACCGCTGCGTGATACTATGCCTTCACAAACGGTTTTAACCAAAAATCGCCTGCGTGATACTCGAGAACCCTAACTACTTTTTGCTGATTTTTGGCTAGCCTCGTGAATTGCTAACCATGCCTTCGTTGATGAGATACATCACAGATAATCAATTGTTGACAACTCAAAGTGATCATTACTCAAAATAAATTACAAAAGATCGAATTTGTTCAAGTATTGTCGCTATAGTTACAATTGGATTACAATTGAGTCAATTGTTTGCGTGAAACTCTGGGTCGGCGACGGAGTGAAACTCTCCTTTGTGGTTAACTATTTTTGACATGAAAAAGTTGTAGAGCTGCCCTCGAACGTCCACGATCTCTTGCGCAACAAGTCCATCTAAATCTATCATCAAGTCCACGATCTCTTGCGCAACGATCTCTTTAATGGATATATCACGAGACTCATCGATAAGAACGGAGAAAAGACTATCCCTAATCTCTTCCTTTATCACTTTGGTGACCTCTTGCGCACAACATTTCGCAAGCCACCTTTGAATCTTTGGAGAAGTCATGTGGGCATTCATAGGACATAACTCATCAAATGCAAGCCTCACTTCCTCCTTCCTTTCTTTGTACCAATCAACCATCTCTAGAAAATTGCCCTTGTTTAATGACGAAGAAGATTCATTATGCCCACGAAATGCATGACCTTGCATTAGGAGAAAACTTGCACAATCCAAAGATGCAGTCACACGAGTTTCATATTTCATTTCTACATCTTTGCTATAAGTAACCACCTTATGTGACACACTACACCTTTGATTCTTAAAATCATCACATGATTTCCTTCCATTATTGTGAACACTACTAACCCCACCAACATGATCGCCATATGATTTGTATTGATTTCTCCAATTGTTATATCCTATTTTGGTGAAGACATCATAACCAAATTGTTCATGTAAAGGTTGTTGCTTAAAAAGAAAGCAATAGAAGCAATATGCCTCATCTTTCTCCGCACTATATTCCAACCAATCGTACTTCTTAAGCCATGATTCACCAAAGCCCCTAAGGTTCTTTCCATATGTTTTGCAAGGATAATTATGGCCAATAGGTTGAGTAGGGCCCTTCAATAAAAAAGCCCTCCTTACTTGATCTCTAATGTCGGGATGAAAATCCTCAATTGGTATGCGAAGTCCCGGATCAACTATGATGTGATCTGGGTTAAATTCCTTAATACTTTCATCCACTTGTTGCGGTTGTGCAACCTCTTGTTCTTGTGGTTGTGGTTGTGCAGCCTCTTGTTCTTGTGGTTGTGGTTGTGCAGCCTCGTGGAGTTGGTCTAATTGTTGAGATTGTGCTTGTGCGGTTGGTGTTCCGCTTGCCCTAGTACTTGTGCTCGAAACTTTGCCAAAATACCTCTTTAAATCCATTTCTACCAAATCAAACAAGTAACGAACGACAATACATTTCGATACTCCATTTGACTACAACATGTGAATGGTAAAGAATAAAGACTTATCACCTAGATACTTACTATTAGAGCTTTTCCCCACCTTATTGTTGCCTTGCTTGCTCATCTTGACTTGACACAAATTCACGCAATCACTAAATCACAGTATCACACAATGTTCATTGTTCAAGTGTTCAACACTTCAACTAAATACTTGATTTCTTGAACAGAACAGTTGAACTAGAACTCACAGTTGAACACAAATACACAATCATCGGAGCGGAGAGCGGGAGGAGGCCGGCTTAATTGCCGCCACGCCATGCAGCGCCCTAGCTAATTAGCCCAGCTTCATTGTGGGCTTGCGGGCTATCGCTTTGGCATTGCTGCAAGTGTCTTGCCCTCGCCCTTGCCTGCATGGTCCTTGCGCCTGGCGCCTTAGCGCCTACTGGCGCCACGCCGAGTGCGCCTCGCTTAGTTGCTCGCCTCGCCGATCGCGCCTCGTGCCTCTGGCCTGCTCCTGTCGCCTCCGCCTGGCGCCTCATGCCTTCCTCATGGCCTCGCCTCATCATCGCCGCCACCAGACTAGCTAGTTAGTGCCTTAGCCGAGAGGAGGAGGAGTCCTTGAGTGAGTTGAGTCATGTCTGGTTGTGCCTTGATGGGCTTATGGCTTGACGTGCTGAGCTAGGCTTTTTTCTTAGGCTACTAGGCCGCTCAGAGGGAAGGGGGGGGAGCTCAGAGGGAGCTCGAAGGGTGGATCTGGAGGGAGCACGAGTGGGCTCAAAGGGTGGGTCCGCCCCTGCTCGCTCTTGAACTGCACAAATACTACAACAATAATCAAGGCTAGATTGATGCTATTTACTCCTTAGTGCTTTAATATTTTTGCAGGTCTACGGGAGTGAAGAACATGAAACTATCTTCCTTTTCTATCGACTTAAAGTTTACATTTACAGACATATTTTTCCATTTTTGGATTACATGCAATTGAACTTGAGTGGCAGGTACGTACTGGAATCCATCCACCCGTATTCCGTACAACAATCTAGCTCCCTTCCGAACCATCCAGAAGCTTAGCCAAGCGCCCGAGCCTATCCCACACCAGCTCCCGCACCTAACCGACGGCCACGATGAACCCCTCCACCCACATCAACGCCGACACGTCCCCCCACCCGGCGCGGCAATTTTTTACCGCCACCGATTTACCTCAACCCCCGCGAAAAGTCCAAACCACCAACGAACTTTTACTGCTTGCATCAAATCGTCGCGCACGACAGAAAAGCGCGCTGCGCGACTGCACGAGGGAGGCGGTAAAAAAAAGCCTCGGCATTTTCGAACCCGAAGAAAAAAAAAAAGGAATAAACAAACAGGCAAAAATCCCCCGTCTTCTCGTCGTCTCCTCCCACAAACCCTAGCCGCGCCCCGCTCCACCCCCTTCTCGCCGTCGCCGTCGCCGTCGCCGTCGCCGTCGCGCCGCGCCCATGGCGAAGTCGCGGCCGCCTAAGCGGATCCTCGAGTCCTACACCATCAAGGGGTCCGACAAAGTCATCAAGCGTGAGGCCCGCCCTCCTCAGCTCCTCCCTCTGATCCGGAATTTCCGCGGGGTTTCGGGGATTTTTTTTGTGGATTTTTTGGTGGCGTTACGGGGGGTATGGGTCGGCGGGTCTAGGTTTCCGAGCCCTAGAATTTGTGGGTCTTTTTACTTCGGGGCAGATTAATGCGGTGAAAAATCCTTGCCTTGTTTGGACCATTTTGATTGCTGTGTTATTTTGGTGTGGGATGGTGTTGAGTTCACGGTTTGTATGTTTCTATCATGGAAAGAAATTAATCTTTCGCTGTTCGCTGCGGAGACAAACTTGATGTCTAGTTAGGCTGGGGAGCAATTAGCACAGAGAGTGGAATATTAGAGTCGGATTAACATGCTAATGGCGGTCATCTGCAGTAAAGCTGTTGCCTTTCCTTTTTTATCTTGTTAGGGTAAATTTAGCGAGTCTGTTCGAAAGTTAACATTTTTAGGTATTTCTGTCTTTTGCATGTGTGGGCGTGTTAATTTGGTTAAACTTAGGATGAATAATGGAAACCATATGTGTTTCGCGTTCTGTTATAAGCTTAGTCCTGTTTGATTTCCTATTCTAGATTATGTATCGAGTAAAGTATACCGTGGGTCCCTAAACTTGTTAAGTTGAGTCACTTAGGTCCCCAAACTTTGGAACTGTAGATTCATGCCACTAAACTTGTTAAGTGGTTCACCGGGAGATCCAAAGCTTGCCACCCTAGCTCTGACCGCAGATGTGGCCCCTTGACCAAAGCCAATGAGGCACTGGTTTGCATTAAACACCCAGATCTCTCGTGCCTTTGCATTCGTGCTCCTGTTCTTTTGCCTCCCCAATCATGTCACCCCACCTTGATGACTTTGTTGGAGTCTGTCGCTGGCTAGCCGTGACACCGTAGGTCATCGTTGCCAACGTCCCACCACCTCTCCCTCTCATCCTCACGCTCTCTTCTCACCATTTGTCCTTTCTACCGTGAGCATGTTGTTGTGACTGAGACATAGAACGAGAGGGAGGTGACCATGGCGTCGGGCTAGGAAGGCGGATGGCGGAGAAGAGGTGTTGAGGCTCCAGGAATGGGAAAAATGGTACTTTTACGACGAGGTGAGCCCGTTGGTGGTGATGATTCACGGAGAGAAGTATTGGAGATGTGCTAATGATGTCAGGCGGCGACGGTAGCGGTCGGGTGAAGGTGGCACTAGTGTTTGGGAGAACGGGGGATCCGACCAAGCGTGTCAAAATGAAGGCGATGACGAGGATGCTTGTGCACGAAGCAACTGGACCAAAGCTCATCGGAGGTGATGAACGGTGATGAAGAAGACGATTGGATGCGAACAGCAAACACGGTCGATTAGTTGTGCTGCATGAGCGAAAACCAAATTAATTTGGGGTGTAAGTTCTTCAAGGGGTAGAACCCGATATGACATGAACAAACATCAACGTTGCTCACCGGATTGGGAGATCAATGTGGTGGTGTCACGGTTCTCCTTCCACCTGCAACCTTGGCGCCATGATCGTCTCGCTGAGCACGCCGCGGGCCACTCCACTCACATCGCCTAGGCTCGAATCGACTCGCTTACCACCCTCTTTCACCAACAAACGTCACCGACAGCCTAGGATCGATTGCTGCCAACTCCACGACTGCCTTAGGAGCTCACCGTGCGAACACGAGGTGGGGGAATGCAAAGGGATCACAATTACAGGGGGTTAAATGAAAATTTTACCACCCACTCGGCTGGTCACGTGAGCCGCATGTTACCCCCACGCCATGTTGGCACCGGTCAACATGACACATCCGTGGTCAACTGCAGCTAATCGCCCTGTGGACCTCCGGTGAACCACTTAATAAGTTTAGTGGTATGAATCTGCAGTTCCAAGGTTTGGGGATTTAAGTGACACAACTTGACAAGTTTAGGGACCTACAATGTATTTTACTCTTATGTATTTATGTCCAGTTCACTCCCTTCTTAGCTCTGTGTTTGTGTTGCAACTTGCAACTTACAGTTAAGCATTAAGCAGAATCCTTTTGCTAGAAATAGGCCAGTAGGCTGACTTAAGATTATAGTGTTGTTAATAAAAAGTTTTCTAATGACAATTTAGCATTACCAAATTAACATTTTAGTTGGCTTGATATGGTGTAAATCCCAGTTTTAACTACGATCAACTATGACGTTTTAAATCTCGCCCCAACTTTTAGCTGGCAGATCATTCCAGTTCTGATTGTATGTGCTCCACATGTTTGCATGAAGAGTAACTGCTTCCTATGCAAATGCAGCATGTTTTAAGTTTAAGCTTGGTCTGGAACTCTGGGTAGAAACATTTTTTATGGCAAATTTACCATATTAGGTGTGCTTCACTGTTCCTCTTAAAAAAATGTGTGCTTCCTGTTGGACCCTTGAGTTAAGTTAACTAATCAATACTACCCAGCTAGTCATCTTTAAGCTTTGTTTTGGCTAGATAGCGTGTTCTAAACTTTTCATGACAATTCAACATTTTACCCTAAATTTTCTATTTTTAATTCTTTCTCTTTTCTGTGCTATTGAATAGTTTGCTTCAAATTTTATGTGTGCCTTCTGCTAATCTAGCTTATACCAAGCCCAAAATTTTCTTAAGATGTGTCTGATTCTGACATTCTGTTTTGGCATATTGAAAATTTTTGGCACGAAAACATGGGTAGTTAAGCATTACTGCATTAGTTACTTATTGCACCAATCTTTGTAAACTCAGATGAATCCTCTAGCTTGAATCCTTTGTTTAATTTAAATATTTAGATGTGTTTGATCACCATTTTATTTGCTGCATGTGTTATGTTCTGCTGTAAGCACTAAGCACCTCATATTTCTTATGCTCATATTATAACTGTCATACAATTCAACATCAGCTTAACATTTTGATGATGAACTATTTGCCACAAGCACCGAATTAACCTAATCTGTCATTTGTCTGATCCTCCCATTTGTTTCTTCCAGCTGGGGACTGTGTGCTAATGCGGGCATCTGATGCATCAAAGCCACCCTATGTGTCAAGAGTTGAGGCAATTGAGGCAGCAGGATCTCGAGGCACAAATGTGAGAGTACGGGTGCGGTGGTACTATCGGCCAGAGGAGTCCATTGGTGGAAGGCGACCATTTCATGGTGTCAAAGAGGTATTCCTCTCTGACCACTATGATGTACAGAGTGCTGACACCATTGAGGGAAAGTGCAACGTCCACAGCTTCCGCAGCTACACAAAGCTGGATTCTGTGAATGCTGAGGACTTCTTCTGTCGCTTTGAGTACAAATCAGCTACAGGCAGCTTCGTGCCCGACCGCATTGCTGTGTAAGAATTCAATCCAACTTCTACAATGTGATTATTCTGAAAAACAAATTCTTAGCATATTTGCAATTTGGTAGCAGGTTTTTGGCAATAGGTCCTTTGACACTAGCCAAATATTAACATATTATGTAGATAATGCTTTCTGAATTTTAGTTCCATGTTGGCTGTCGATGGTTTTCATAGCTTTCTTTGGGGATTCCACATGGGCCTTCTATATTTATAAAGATAGGGCAATAGTGTTAGGTACCATCGTATATATCACCATGTCATTCTCACATTGGATGGTATTTTCCAATTTATACCTCTTGCAGTGGTACTGAGCTAATTATTTGACCATAATATATGATGTGTTTGGCGGTTCCTTATTATATGACCATGTTCCAATTATTTGACCATAATATGTCGTTCCATCAGATTGGATGTCATATTTTATTATTGTAGCTCTGAATCCAGATGACCTCGATAAAACTTGTTTGGCTGCAATTGTGACTAGGTCGCTAATGAGGTTATAGATGAACTGTGAACTTTTTTTTACCCCAGTTGTATTCTCAACCAAATTTCTCATTATTGTTAGCCTATGCCTGCCTCCGCTCTCTGCTACTTTGATTTATGTGCAGTTTGTTAATCAAAATCACATTTTGTTTACTTTTCTGAAATCTTTTTGTAAACAACGCGACAGGTTTTGCAAGTGTGAGATGCCATACAATCCTGATGATCTTATGATCCAATGTGAGGAATGCTCTGACTGGTGAGTAAATGGAACATTTGTTCAATACATAGTAACTTCTCAAAGCCATTTCTGCCTGAACTGCGTGGGTGATACACTGATACATGTCACACCATTTTTCCTCTTGTGCATTGTGTAATTGGAAAGTCTGTTTTGTTATTTTACGAATGGATGTCGGTGTCTTATGTGTTTTGAGAGAGGACAGGTCATACATAGAAGTGGGTGAATGATCATTGTGCCAAAGTAACAAACCTTAACAGTATCAAATTGGCCAAATACAAGTTTTTGTTTTTTGGTTCTCATGTTCATTTTCTTTGTAGTGTAGCTTGACATTTGCTTCAGATTCCTCGTCCAGATGACAAAAATAGCCAAAAACCAGCATACTGTTTCTTGACTTGTTCCATGGTTAAAACCGAATGTGTTGGAAACTTAACATAAATTAGGTTCAATTTCAAGCTACATTTGATTTATATAGTTTCCAGTCATGAGGGGTTTATTAGGTCATTAGACATCAATACATTTATCTAAATATGATAAGCTCCTTTTTTATGCTTGTCTATTGGGACAGGCAGCAGTTAGTAAACAGTCAGAGACACAGAAATGCTTTTACATTTGTAACATCCAGAATAAATGGCTGGCTGGTTCTATTTGTCCACAAGCATCAAACAAATTAACTGTCTATGAATTTGTGCAGATCATTAAGGGCGTAATAATTGCATAATGTCTAAAACTTTAAATTCCAGGGCAAGGCTACACAACAAGCGTCTTGATATGCATTTCACCATTTCATGTCTCTATAGTTACATAGCCTTATTAATTTGTTGAAGCATTTGTTGTGGGCTGATGTTTTGGAGAGGGGATGTAGGTTTTATATATGGGTAATGAGAGGAGGAGGCACTGCTCCAGCTGCCACACGAGACTCTTTTCGCGCTGTGGCACTGTAGAGAGGAGGGAAACTTTCTTTATCTGCTTGCTCCTAAATCTCTGATACATTTCTTTATATAATGAGAAAAACCCTAACACAGGTGGAAACTATCTAAATTACTTGGCAAACAAAAAAAGAAAACTAACTTAGCTTAATCTGATACAGCCAGATCTAGTACCTGTTCAAATAATTATTTCGGCCAGGAGTAGAACTTTGCTGAATATAATACTTTCCCCAAAAGAGTCCATAACAGCATGCAAAGGCACTGTTAGATTAATGGCTCATACAATCCGCCATCAAAAGTCCGATTTAGGTGCTGGATAGTTGAATCAATTTGCTTTTGAGTAGAGTAATATTGCTCTACATTTCATATATAAATTTTCAGTATGAAGTATATGTCATAAAACATAGAAACTATCTTGCCCATTCCTACCTCTCTTTTATCATTGAATTAATTTTCTCCAGCAGTGTTTGGAAATCCTTTTGAGGTAATATAACTGCTTGTATTTGTTTTCCAGGTTTCACCCTTCTTGCATTGGAATGACTATCAAAGAAGCAAAGAAACTCGAGCATTTTTTCTGTCAGAGCTGTACCGCTGAAAATGGAAAGATGGCTGAGAATTCTCATGAAGCTACTGCGCAATCAGAAGAAAAGGTAAACTATGATGTGATGTGATAACTTTATTATCATTGATGTCTTGTTTGTTTTGTTATTATGACAAATATGAATAATGAGATGATAATACGATTTTTGTTTAAATTTGGGGGAATTGCACATAATTTGCATTTTTCAATAATAATAACACATAACCGCTAATTATAACAGGAGACGGCTGTCCTGTTCTGCTGTTTCTGCAGTCAAACCAACATCTAATGACTGAAAGTACCAATTAGGAAGTAATACCAATTTATTTGTATTGTAGTAAAAGAGCTTTGGTCTGTTTTCACATCCTTTATATTGATTACTCTGGTGATTACCGAAACTCTTTTTACTGAACTAGTTTAGCTTTTATAAGTTTACTCCTATGCTGGTTCATGCATAATCAAATCCGACAGGAAATTAAACCCATTCCAAGTTGAATGCATTATCTTGTTCTTTTTAACTGGAAAACTTGGCTTACGTTCTGAAATTCTAAAAACCTACTCAGATCCGTTGGGACCCAAAAATACGATTCAGAACCCTCTGTGTATTCTGAACTAGTTCCAAATTAGTAGCTAGCTCACACAGGAAATAGTGATGAAATATCATCCATTTATTCGATTTAACTAAAAAGATCTCAAAATAACAAATAATAATAATAACTAGACCTTATGGTCAACATTTACTTAATTTACTACACAGGGCTAAAGAAACAAATAAACTCTTGTAGCGGAATGAAACTATTAAAATGACCAATTAACATGCCCACAGGCAATCGAGTGAAGAACGTATCCTAATCCGCAAAACCTTCATAGTCATTCTTTTAAAAGAACTCTTAAGCAGCTTGATATTCTTCAACTGATCAACAAAGGCGTAAAGCCATGAGTACATAAAGCACTCAGCAAGCCGTAGGGAAATGTATGCAAATAGTATTCATGTACGGATTAACAAAAGTTAGCTGTATGATTCTTTTGCAGAAAGCAGCAATGACGATAAATATAATAAATAGATTAAAATGCGTAGTTGAAAACAATAATAAATAATTAAACAATTTCTTTGAAACAACTAATGAACTACCCATTCACTTCCCAACCAAACCATTGATAAGTGAATCCCTAATTCACTAATCGACACAAACCACCAAGTGAATTACCCGTTCACCAAACAAACATTATATTCATCAAGTGAACTTTCTATTCACACTCCGACTCATTTTATAAGAAACTACCTCCCGTGTGAAATCCCCGAGCACGTCCATAGCCGCGGACACGGCTATTTGAATAGTTTTACACTCTGCGGATGTTGTACAACTTTACCCACATAACACGACTTCTCTAGTTTGTTTGGCATCCGTCGATACCACTACTCACTATCTTAGGTAAGCAGTCTAGCATGCGTGATAAAGGCTTTACAAAGTCTTGCTTTGACTCGGTTCTGCTCGCTAAGGTTTCGCCCTCCTGGCCCCCTCTTGCGCCAAACACAACCCAAACAAAATCAAATCAAAACATAGTTAATTAATTAGCTAGGTCCGTCCCATACCAGATATGTGGTTGTACGGTTAATTTCCAGTTCAATGGCGCACAAGATTAAGTTCTTGACAAGCTACTCAGGCGAGAATACCACAAACCCACGACGTGTTGAAATACCACCACTATCCACCATCCACTCGCCCGAGCGAAAATCATTTTGTTTAACCAAGATTATTGACATACCCCTGTCATGGTATACAAATTTTAATAACAGTAGTGGCTAACTACCACGATTCTATATTTCATTAAGTTAAGATTAATCATTATGATGATGAACCCATCGTAACTAAGCTGAACTAAGCATCTACACGATACCTATGTTGATACAAATATGTCCAACTAAAATTATCCATGCTAGGGTGACAAATGATTCATGGCATTCAAATAATCAATGGATGCATAATGACAACAGGTAATAACTAATCCCAAAACAATTTATATAAAGATAACATGCAATTGTATAAAAATAATACACTTTTGAAATCATAGGTTCAATATAATCAAAGGACTACGGCTTGCCTTGGAATAAATCCTGAGATTGATATTGATCTTGATGTACTCCTCCTTGCTCAAAACTTCCCGAAGTATCAATGTCTACTCGCAAACAAAGCAAATAAATAAAATAAATAAATAACAGAGACAAAACAAACTCCAAAAATTAAATAAAAATCTCAGATAAATAGATCTTGAATTTAGATGAATTTAGGAATTTGAATGGACTCAATCGGAGTTCGGATGCAAAAGGTATGGGCTTTGAAAGATTGAAATCACATGAAATCATGAAAATCATAATTTATGGATTTACTGGAATTATATTTCTGAAGGAAAATATAATTTATGATGTCAGTAGGGATTAAACGGTTGAAAGAAAATAAGGAAATTGATTTTTCTGGTGGGACCCATTGGTCATGAGTAGGTGTACGGTGGAACTGGTCCATGGACACTTTGGCTCGGGTGGGATTGGGTGTGCCACATAGGCTGCTAGCAAGATGTCTACGAGGATGCCACATAAGCAAAATTGTTGAGGTAGAGGATGATGTGGCGGCTTATCGGGCTTGCTAACTCGACACAGAGAAACAAAAGAGGAGGCGGCAGCCATGGCCGGCGATGAAGGAGCTCACGGGTGCGACGGTTTGGGCAATGGAATGACGCCCTAGAGGATTCAAAGGGAGCCATCTTGGCGATGGCCCAAGGGTCACAAAGATAGGCTCGGAAGATCCGGCGACGATCTAGAACGGTGGCAAGAGCAAGATGGCCGGAGAGCAAGAAGATGATTGGCGATGACAACTTGGTGGCCGAGAGAGAAGAAGGGTTGGGATAGAATGAGGGGAACATGGAGCACAACGCGATGCGCATAGTTCAACAGAAAAGCTCACCGGAAAGTAGATCGATGAGATGGCCGACGATCAGTTTTGGTGACGGAAACGAAAACGGCGCCGTGAAGGTCTTCGGTTGAAGATGGTGGAAGCACGTCGTAGCCCTCAAGGAGATGATCACAACGACGGTGGCGGCTCGAGCTGAGAGGGGCCAATGGCGATGCACTCCGAGAGGAAGAAGCTTCAATGGTGCTTGGATGTTCGGCGATTGCGGCGCGACGCGGACGAAATCGGAGCAACCAAATTAGGGCTTGAGGAGAGGAGCACGAGGCACAACTTTTGACGCGCTTGGCCCTCTTAAATAGGCTCGGCAAAGGGGAGTTTGCAAAGGAGATGGCTGCGAGTAGACCTGTTCATGGGCGGCCCGGCCCGAGCCCGACGCTATCCGGGCCGAGCTTGGGACTCCAAAACCAGCCCGATAGAAGCCTGGCCCAAAATTCCGATAAAACCAATTAAAAAAACGAAAATCTATTTACTTAATGCTGAAAATGAATTAAATATTAGTTTTTATTCCAAAAAATGATTAAAATAACACTTTAAAACTAAAAATCTGTTTTGGGTTGGTAGGCTCGGGCTCGATGATTTTCGATCGAGCTTTTCAAGCCCTACCAAAGATTTGAACAGGTCTGGCTGTGAGGCGTGCGACATCGGGACTCCATGTCCGAGCCGACTACGGGAAGAAGAAAGGTGACATGGCAGGCAAGCGGGGCCACCGGCAGAGAAAAGAGAGGCAAGGCAGCTCGGTTTGGGCTTCACGCAAAGAAAGGAAAGGGAAAGCGAGCTGGGCTCACGCGCACAAAAGGAGCGGCCGGCTCGGTTAGTTGGACTTCGGCCAGAAAGAAATGGAAGCGAGAGTGGGCTTCGGCCGGAGATTTGGCCCAAAGCCATTATCTGAGATTTATATTAGCTTTTCTTTTTAGAAAACAACAGAAAATCCAAATGGCAAATAGAAAATAGCAAATGCACTCAGAATTTTTAGAAAAATCTAGAAAATATATCCAAGCACATAGAATCAAAATAAAATAGTTTTGATAATAGTTGATGTTGATATTAATCATATTAAATTGTTTTTGAACTTTGAAAATTCCAATTAAGCTTTAATTTTAGCAGAAAAAATTCAAATGGTTATTTTTACTTTTAAAACTTCAAAACAAACCAAATTGTTGGGATGTTACACGAGCACAGCGAGTTTCAAGTGCTAATCATTCCACAGATGACTTATAGTCCATTTACACTGATCTCTTCAGCAGGTGGAGTCAAAAAGACGGAGAAGGTGACGGCCCGGATGACTATTTCATGGATGTACAAAGCCTTCTCAAGTTTGAGGTCTGTAATGTTATTTGTGGTCGCAGTTTGTGACTAGAGGCCCTCCCTAATGTCAGGCACATGGTGTACATAACTTGCAACCTGAGATTGTTGTATTAGTTGACAATAGTAACAATAGGATTTGCATGTTAGTGTCAGAGTATGAGTAGTATGGTAGCATCGGGCGATCAAGCTCACCTGTGGGCATTAGGACTCCCTTACAATTCAGAAATAATACTTCGATGCAGCTGCCCCTGGCCAGTTTTTATGTTTGATCTCGTCAAATCTTGTATTGTCATGTGTTACCTTTTTTTCTTCCCAAAGAGACTTGTAATTCAGGCATCTCTCTGTGGTAGTTGCAATTGGGAAACCCTGCATTTTGGCATTTGCATATTTTGCATGCATGACTCCAAATGTGTTTGAAGATTGGTAATGAAGTTGGAAATTTTAGCCACTGTGATGCTTTTACTACATGTCATGAGGTTCTACAAGTACTTCCCTTGTGGGGATAAGCATGGTACAATTTGAACACTACACCATGCTGATTCATGCGTCTTCTCAGAAATCAGAATGCTTGAGTACAGCCACGCATTAGTACTAGGAAAAACTCTGATCGTGTTACAACACCACCAAAATCGAACACAGTTCAACAATTTGTTAGCATGGGTCATTTTAATACACATGCATGAACGATGAGAACCGACCATTGATCTGGGAACAAGGAGGTGATAATTGATCTGAAAAAAATGGTTGATATCATAATTGCTTAGCAAGAAGGCACGACCCAGATAGGCGGCGAGAACGGCGAGCGGGAATCGATGCCGGCGAACTCACGAGATGCCTCGCCGCCGAGTCTGCAGACGCCGACGTCGGCGCTGCCGCCACGGCCCTCCTTTGTGGCCGCCGAATGGCACGAGACCTCTTCGTCGTCAGTGAAGTAAATGCAGTGGCCGTGCCTAGCCCCAGGAACACGGCGTGGTCCCCATGTCCGTCACGCTGCTCCAGACGTGTCGGCCGGCGTCGAGCTTGTATGCCACGAACCGCCGCGTCACGGCCCGCCGGTGCACGGTTCTCCGGCCCGGCTCCTCCTCCAGCACGAGCTCCCGCTCCCTGAGCAGCTGCAGCAGCTCGCCGGAGCATTCCACCAGGTACCGGCAGTCCACATGCAGGCGGCGCGGGCGCGACTACCTCGGTCCGGGGCTCCAGCGCGCTGTCGGCCGGGGGGATGTCGCACCGGAGGACGGCGCCGTCGCTCCGGACGACGTGGAATCGGCCGTCGAAGCGCACGGCGTGGTCGAACCATGTGTCGTCCTTGCGGTTCGCCGGGGTGCGCAGCGCCGTCCACGACGCGCCCCCGGGTCGCGCGAAGGCCAGCCTCCGGCCGTAGCTGTAAATGGCGAGGGAAACACACCCCGGCTCGACGCCGCTGCTGCCGCGGGCGGCGGTCGACTCCGATGGGGCGCACGACATAGTCACCTCCCTGATGTTCCCCTGGTAGCTCCCTCTGACGTGCTGCTTGTCCACCTCGCGCCACCAGTCAAACCCCTCCTCCGCCATCGTCAACGAGCACCGCCGAGTCCTCCTTATCGCCGCCCACCGCCGCGACGAGGGTCTCCTGCAGCGAAAACCTCGGCGGCTGCACGAAGTGCGCACGCGTGAACGTGTGCAGCACGCGAATCTCGTCGCCAGCCGCGCCGGGGCCGAGCGTCACGAGCAAGCCGCCCGTCACTCCAGAGTCGTGACCAGAAATTTTTGCATTTCTGGCCCTGTAATATTCTTTATTTTAAAAATAGCCTCCTTCCGTCATAATTAGAACATTTGGCCCCTACATAGTTCTCCTGCCGCGGTTCCGGGGGCGGCAGGTGACCTGCCCTAACGCCGGGCGTGGCAGCCAGCTCCCATGCGCGCCGAAAGCCATTTTGGCTTGTTGCGTTTTGCGGTTTTTTGTTTCTTTATGTCGCGTCGTCATCACGTCGCTTCATATCGTGTCTTGTCAATGTCATTTGATGTCTTCATTTTCTGGCTATATAAACGAACGCGCGTGGCCGATGATTTCTCATAAGGCGCAGCTCGTGTTGCGATTAGATTAGCTAAACAAATTTGATCACTCATCCGCGGTATTTAATATTTTGTTATTGCATTTTTTAGCGTTAAGTATATACTTAATAATGCACGTGCATTATATCAGTCGCAACTGTTACATGCATAATCACTGTAATGTACCACCTAAATGAATTCACTAATTATGAGTTGTTCTCTATTTGCAGCAATAGCACGTACTCTACCACCCCCTACTTGAGGAGGCATGAGACGCTCAGTATCGCTGTCATGCTTGGATCGGTGGTGATGGGCCGCCAACTTTGGTGACACGGGGTGACCTGGCCATTGGACGACTGGTATGTTTGGAGGTTTCGTCAATCTGGGCTAATTGTGTTCGCCAAGATCTTTGAACATGGGGCGAGACCTCTGATTAGCGCCTCTTTTTTTCCGCCTAGTTGATTGTTGGTGGTGGAGACCCACACGTTCCACTTCCGGGAGAAGATGACCGTGACACTGGAGGACGTCAGCTTCATTACCGGCTTGCCGTCGCGAGGCCGTCAGCAGATTGTTCCTCCGAGGTCATTTGGATCGGAAGGCGCGTCTCGCCATCGCTTCGCAACCTATCCCGAGAGGTCTAAGGCGTTCCACGCTGGCGCGACGATTCATGCATTGCCCAAATGACGTAACAGAGGAGGTGGTTCGATGTCGCCTAATTGCATATTTGTTGTTTCTATTCGAGTGGGTCATGTTCCCTAGCACGCAGAGGGACATGGTGTACCATAGTTATATTCACCTTGCGAGTCCATCGTGGACTTCAACGATGAGGACGTGTCGCAGTATAGTTGGGGTTTAGCTGTATTATGCGCTACGTACCGCGGCCTGTGCGACGCTTCGTAGCATCGCATGGAAACAGAGCCCGTGCTCTCGGGTTGCCACATGCTGTTACAACTGTGGTCGTGGGAGCACTTCGCGGTCGGATGGCCGTACTTCCGCTCCCCAGTCCACCCTTACCCATGCACAGATCATTTCTACGGTGGGGCGGACGACGAGGATCCCGTAGAAGGCCCGACCATGGGATCCCGATGGACTGTGGCAGTACTGGGTGGGCTAGGGAGAGAGCGCGTCGCATATACCCCGAGTTCCACAACGAATTCGAGGCCCTGCACAAGGACGACATAATATGGGCTCCTTGGACAGATGCCTTCGTGCAGGACACGGCGCCCAACGGCTTGAGCTTGCTATGCCACCAGGATGCATCGTACTGGAGGACAACTTGTCATCTGGTGTTCTCCCACATGGTTGAGCCCTACAACCCGCAATGGGTGATGAGGCAGTTCCAACTGCACCAGGAGATCCTCCCTACTCCAGGGCGACCACTTGCGAGGCGTAGTCACTTGTAAGTACGTTACATTGCTTAATATTATAGGTCCATTACTCATATGTTATGTCAGTAGTATAATTTATTTATTTTGTTCCACCATCAGGTAGACGAAGAAGGGCCACAAGAGCGATGAGTGGCTTCCGACGCAGTAGCCATGGATAGATGCATGGCAATCTGCCATTGATTGCATTTTCCAAGAGGAACAACCTTACGATGTAGGGACTTACGACACGTACTTAGAGTGGTACGTACGGCACACGTGGGCGAGATTGATAGGCGCCCCCCGGCCCGACATGCATATCCTAGCCACGCTGAACGCTTGGGCTTGGGGCTGGACCCGCACTATGTAGCACGGCGTGACGATTCGGTACGTTGAGCATGTAGTAGATAAAACACCCTCCGAAATAGGGTTAACTAACAAAATTTTATTTGTTCGGTAACCATGCAGCTGGACCGTTTGCAGAGCGTTGTGTAGCATGGCCACTGGGAAATCGAGCGGGGTACGAACAACACAATTGAACACCTTTATGCGGTCATGAAGACTCTTAATTATTGATGATGTTAAGCACGTCGTTCGCAGCATGAGCTATGGAAGGCTCACCGATGTTGACTTGAGGCATCGGACGAGAGTATCATCGCGCACCCTCGTCCCCTCCATCTTCCCGTCCAAGCAAGTCGACCCAGCGGTGCAGCGTCGGCGGACAATCGTCCGCACAATTGCCACGCAGGGACTCTACGCTGATACCATCGTCGTCACGGAGGTAATCTACACTGATTCCGTCGTTGTCATGGAGGGACTCTACGCTGATGCCATCATCGTCACGGAGGTAGGAAGAGGTCGTTCCAGAGAGCACGGACGTGCAACCCGGAAACACAGAGGTTATCCCAGATTCTCCCGCCGAGCCCCACACTCTCGGACAATTTCAAATGGGCGTCTGACCCCATGGTATCGATCGGCTACGCCGTACCTCGGCGATTCACCCATAAGGTCACCAGTACCCAAGCGCCACCCATAAGCTCACCGAGTTGGCGCCCTCATGATCCTACTGCTTGGATCACTGAGATGTTCTCAACGCCACTCCCACAGGTGATCCCCCCAGTATGACGGAACGACGGTTAAGGAGCCCCGCTATGACCTACGGCAGAACCCACGGTCACCCGAGAGGCTGACGTTCTCGCAGGAACAGATTCGTCGAAGACCTATGGCAGGAACACGGCGTGGAAGGCCACTACAGGGTCCTATGGCTGAGAGCAGTGAACACTAGCATGAGCAGTAGTAAGATTAGAAGTTTAAGCATGTTGTAACTTGTACTTTAGTTAGTGATTTATAATCCGAACAGAGTGTGGTAATGGTATTGTAATTGGACACTTGTACTTCGTTACCTATCTCAGTAGAATAATTTTATTCTCATTCATCAAGGACTGCGATGCATAGATAAAGAGTGGACAATACAATCTCATTACAACTGACGTTCTACTTGGCAAGAACAACATATAATAGAAGAAAGACCGCAAAACTAACTATCTAAACTAATTTCTGAAGCATCTTCTTAACTCTTTCTATCCTCTCATCTAGTCTTTTAAGTCTGTTCTCTTCATTTTGCATTGGTTGATCAGACGCTCGAGCCACTGGACGAATTACAGCAACACCACGAGAGTCTTCTTGCAAAGCAACAATTTATATTGCAATATCTCGAACCACTGGGACAGCTTCATCATCCCACTGCCAAAACCGACATGTTGTGTTTTACAAAAGAATTGCAACTTCAAATGAAAGTAAGAAAACATGGTATTTGCAATGGAATTCATTCGTGCTGATCTTGCACTAGTTACTGTAAGATTTGAACACTTCATGAACACTCAGGATGGATTCGTTGGCGTATACGAGGTGAACACATTCGCGGATCCCTGCAATGAGGGCAAACCAGGTGCTACCGTAGTAATTCTAATTGTCTGCTCACTTGAAAGTTAGATGAGGCCGAAGACATCCCGTTTTACACTGGAAGAAAGGAGAAGAGGAAGAGAAGAGTGAGGTGAATGGCAGCCAAAGCATCCGTATATAGTGTTGGGAGCACAAAGGAACCACTGTGTGAAAAGGAGGATGTGACCACACAGTGTGGAAATCAGGACGTGACCACCCTCTGGAAAGCAGGACGTGACCACTCTCTGGAAAGCAGGACATGACCACTGTCTGGAAAGCAAGACGTGACAACTCTCTGGAAAGCAAGACGCGACTACTCTATGGAAAGCACGATGTGAACCAAACGAGGCAGATATCCGTACTTATAAATCAGTTTAACAACTTGAAGCGGTAATAACAACTTGTTACATCGTAGAAAGCAGTGCAGGTTACAACGCAAATCCCTACAATACTCACATCGCTACAACCAACATGACTCAATACACCGGATAGCTTATAGATACTAAGTGGCGCCGAGGAAGAAGGTCTATTCGGGCAGTTCCTGAATGAGTGCCCATGAGTCTTGCATAGCCTACACCTCATTGGTCTTGGCCGATCTCCACGTTGGCTCACATCCATGTCGTTGCGGATGCGCCTTGACTGGCGCCTCCCACGGCCTGGATGCCGCAGTGCTTCATTCGGTGACCTTCTATTTTGCCTTCCACGCCTTGGCATATCTGATTGTATATTGGAACCTTGCCTCAATCGCCAGAATGATAGATCGTGGCTCAAAATCTAGATTATCCATGATCTCACCATACATGATGTTCGCGATGAAGCCTAATGACATGTTCTTGTGGGACTGCATTGACTCAACGACGACACATGTGTGAGGGACTACCATAGAGCATTTCTAGTAGGTGTCTCACTTAGGTTGAAATGCGTGCACTTGCCAAGGGCATCCCTCTATATCGCACTTCATGTCATAGCATCTTAGGTTAGACTTGACGATTGTGAATGTACGTCGTACCAACAAGACCCAGAATTTTACTGCCTCCTGCACAGCCTCCTTGCCTGACCTCGCTCTGTTCATACTCTCACGGCATACGGGAGCCTTCGTTTACAACGAGGTTACCGAACTGGTATGTGTTCCACTCGGATAGAACCGTCTGCTGTTCCACAACATCCTCATCGTCGGATCCTTCTTCTTCTAACAATGACACGTAATCCTGGTTTTTTAGATCCATCTTTTGGACTAGGGCTTCCAGTGCCTCACCCTCATCAGCAAGCCCACTAGTTTGTCTGACTAAAGGAGCTCCTTCCACAGGGTCATCATCAACAGCATCAGCAACTCCCGGACCTTCAACCATTATGTGCACCACACTATGGCTGGAGTCCCCGACTTCTTCTTCGGTATCACCACTCCCTTGTTGTTTAGCCATCGATGTAGGAGTGAGCTTGGCATATTCCTGGGCCAGAAGAACCAAATCCCACTATTTCTCCCTCGCCCTCCATGTTGGGGCACGGGAAGGCTACGATAGCACAAAACAAAAATTCTACCGCGCAACCAAGGAAACTCCACTAGTGATAAATCACAAGATTACCACTAGACGCACCGACTCGTAGTGGAAGTAAAGTCGATGTAGCGAGTTGATGCAGTCGTAGTCGTACTCGCCGTGCGTCTTCTCCTCCTTCACCGATGATCGTCACGAGTTGCGGATCGTCCTAGTGCTGATGCTTCGCAACAACAACTCCAAGGTATCTACACGTACGGGGCAGGGACACCACGCGCTAGAGTGCTAGCGCCGACGGCGTGGTTGAGGAAGGCGTGGCTATTAGGGTTTCGAGAATTCCTTCTCAAAAACTCATCTCACCCCATGCCATCGTCCCTCTATATATAGGCATCCATAATGGGTCTCGAACTTGAGTCCCATTAGGAACTCGTGGCCTATAAGAATTCGGATCACCATCCAAATCAAATCCTAGCCCTTTAAGTGTGTAACCCTATAGGTTCATGTGTAATCAGTTGTGACTCGAAAACTCTTTTCTGACCACGAGTCATCAGCGGTACCTAGCAGCACATAATGATTTTCGAACACACATAGAATGCAATATGATCTAAGACCAGGTCCTTATCACATATGACCAGCTCATACTTAGTTATGACCAGTCCATAATTAGTTACGACCAGTTTGTAACTCCTTATGACCAGTTAGTACTTAATTACGACCAGTTTGTAACTCCTTACGACCAGTTGGTGATTACGTTCGACCAGTCTACGACCTACTTGTATCTCCATACGACCGGTCTTGACGACTTGTATATCCATATGACCGGTTCTGAGACCTTGTTCGACCAATGCGGACCTTGTTCGACTAGTCTATATCTCTATATGATCAACTCGTATCTGGTCGAATCGAACGACTTGCTTGTGTATTCTCCCTTTGCCTCACGATATCTGGTTGAACTCTAGGTGAGATAATTTGTCATTCATGGACTATTCAATACTTTCTCGATCAAGTGTCGAATAACTTCATGTGGTCGATACTTCGACCACTAGTGGCATGGCCATGCACTTTCTTTATCCGACCACAACGAGGGGCCCAGAGACATCTCTCCTGTTATGTTAGGAGGGGCAAACCCCATATCCGACCAGTCATATCCCTCCGCACGTTTTATAGCATACCCGAAAGCTACCTTTATAACTACTCAGTTACGAGTAGCGTTTGGCAACCCCTAAGAGTGCTATTACACATGTAGGAAACTATGCTGATCTCAGGTCTAAGGATTATACATCATCATTGCTTGAGACCAACTGATGACACATGAAATCATAACAATCTCAACAGTGTCTCAAGGTGGGTCAAACCAACACCATGTTCTCTAACATGTGTCCATATTATTGGTTTGATATCTCTATATCTATGACCTGTGAAACATAGTCATCAACCAATACATATGCTAGTCTATTCATATGTGTTCTCATATGTTTTCGACTAGGGGACGTTTAAGAATAATTATCGCAGAAATATAGAGTTTCACAATCAAGTCACATACTTGATAATAAATATTATCGATATTATCTAGGAACAAGATAACACATTATCCAATGTTATGAACATAATAAAATATAATCATCTCTATGATTGCCTCTAGGGTATATTTCCAACACTCCGTACATATGACTGTCATGACTCCCAATATGTGCCATGTGGTGCTCGGTTGGTAAAGCAACTCAATCTCAGATCATACACAACATGGTCCAAATCGAATGTGTGAAATAACCACCGCATCACAGCACCCCATGTATGTTGGACCCAGGAGTAACACCCCCAAATCCTTTGTGTATTCTACTGTTAGACTCGGAGGTCTTAGTCGTGATATTTAATGATGAATACATTGCCATGGGGACATGCTTATGATCTTAGGTGATGACACATCTGGCAATAGCTTTTGAGTTTTGTTGAAATTATGGTTTTCACAAGTGTGATGATTAAATCGGTAGTACCGAAGCGTGTTAAGTCGAACAACAACCGAGAGACTATCGCAAGTACTACCGCAAGTCACTTGGTCTGAACGGATTCTTTGTAATGTCCGATTGAAATTGAACGGACCAGATCGCTGTGAACGTTTGGACCGTCCGAATGTGAAAGGGCTTGTGAGACGTCCGATTGAAATCGGACGGTCCTAGAGACTTTTGAGCGTTTCTGTGGAACGGTAGTTCCACATGTGGAGCGATAGTTCCACAAGGGCGGTACTACCGCGTCGAGTAGTTTGGTTTGTTGCGGTTCCAAAATTCTAGTATGTGTGTTTTTGGGGTCTTTGAGTTCTTTTGGAAAGCGGTAGTACCACAGGGCATGTGGCGGTAGTACCGCACCTCGGTTGTACCGCATGGAGGTTGGTGGTACGAATTTTCCAGAACGCATGTTTTGAGAGTTTTGAACTCCCTTGGAAAACGGTAGTACCGCATGCTTGGGAGCGGTATGACCGCAGGCCGGTAGTTCTGTTTGTTTCTTGGCGGTATGAAAATTTCAGAGAAGATGTTTTTGAGTTCATGGTTTTCTCCTGGAATGGTACGATCGTATGTTGGATGGCGGTAGTACCGCACAATGGTATGACCGCAAGTTTGCGGTATGGTTTTTCTAGAGAGCATGTTTTCAGGAGTTTCTGACTATCTTGGGAATCGGTAGTACCAATGTGAATAGAGCGGTACGACCGTAGTGCGGTAGTACCGGCCCTAACATGGAGGCACGACCGATTGTGCTCTGTTTGTCCACCGCTTTTGGGATTTGGCTAAGAGTTAGGTTAAGTTTATGAGTTTTGGTATGTTACATGATGCATGATGGTGTTTATGCGTGTGTGAGCTAACGTTTGGTCAAGTCGGAGAACTTGTGCCGGATAGGTGTTCTTTGATCTTTGCATGTGCAGGATGAGTGTGAAGACAATCATAGTCGGAGACGAGGAGGACCTAGACTAGGATGGGGAGATCTGAGGTCTAGGAGGTCGTGGATGTCACGAGATGATTGGGCTTGCGCTGGAGCACGTGGAGATCAAAGGTTGTTGCTGCTGCGTGGAGGAGCTCCAGGAGGTGGAGTCCTGGAGGCTTACTACACGTAAAGAGATATGGAAGGAGCTCCATATCCGGAAGTCTTAGAGATATTGAAAACCCGTGTCTAAGAGGGTTTCAGGTTCTCTGTTCTCAGTAGAGATAGAGTCTGTGTCCATGTTGTGAAGGACATGATCAGGACTCTAGGGTATAAATAGAGGAGGGGTTAGGTGCTAACCCTACGGCTTTTAGAGGTGGTTTTGTCCGAGGCTTTTGAGAGGCTTTCACGTAGGCTTGTTACGTGACCTTTTTGTGAGAATGTAACATCCCAAATACCTAATCAGGTGTTTGTTTCAAATGTAATTAAATGTGTAGAAATTAAAACTTTTCTCACATCTTGAAATTCTTGAACTCACCTTAAATTCTTGTCCAAGAGCATGTTATCCAAAACACTAAGCTCTTGTTGACCAAAAGTCAAACTCATGTTCCACTTGTCACAAATCTTGTGCCAAACTTTTGGAAATAATTTTCCTTGGTCCTAGAATTGATGTGGGGTCTCTCTGAAAAATATCATAAGTTATAAAAACTTGTTTGATAATTTTTGGAGGTAAAACAATTCCTTGAGCAGCCTTAATGAATTTTCTGAGAAAAATGCAGTGCATAAAAACCTCTGGAAATTTTATGTAAGGTTAATCATAATGTCAGCAAGCTCCAGTTAAAATTTTATAAATTTTGGAGTTGAATTGCTATCTCAAATGAATCCCTAAAGTCTCAGCTGTTAAAATTGAGTTCAAAACTTTACACTGTTCCTTGGCCGAAATACTTTCCAAGGTCGTCCACCCAATTTTCATCAGACCTCCTCTCCACCCACTTGAGGTGCAACCGCTGGATCAAGATCCAACATCCACGACCTCCTCCCGGCCAGTAGCCCCATCTCGACCTCCTTTCCCACCTTGATGAGGTCGTAGCCGTTGATTCATATCTATGACCACGACCTCCTCCTCTCAACCAACTCATCGCACCTCCCTTCCCACTGCGAGAGGTCATGGTCATTGGATAAAGATCCAACTACCACAACCTCCTCTGTTTGTCTTGTGCACTGCACCTCCTCCATGGTCAACACCGCAGGACCTCCCACCTCATCGAGGTCATAGCCGCTGGATCAAAGATCCATGGCCATGACCTCCACTCGCTATCACACCACTCGGACCTCCCGCTTCAATTGTTGTGCGCCGTTGGATTATAATCCAAGGCTCACGACCTCCTCGCTTTCTAGCGCATCAATCCTCTCATTTAGTCGAGGTCGTGCACTGCTGGATCGATCCAACGCCACAACCTCCCCATCACCTCATCGCCGTCGATGCAAATCTCGCGGCCGACCTCCCCATCCTGCGATGTCTTGCCCAGGCCAAGACCTCCAAGACTCAGTGCGTGCTGGTTGGATTAAAATCCAACCGCCACGACCTCCTTTATCATCTTGTAGCCGTTAGATTTTAATCTAACCGCCATGACCTCCGTTTTCATTGTGCGCTTTGGCCATGACCTCCTCACTTGATCTGCGCCGTTGGATTAAGATCCAATGGCGAGACCTCCCACATGTTGTGCGTCAGTGGCTACCGTGAATAAGTCCTCCCATCGTCCGAGCCCTTGGGTGTAGATCCAAAGGCTAGGACCTCCTAACCCCTACCACGCATGACCTCCTCGATTGTCACGGCCTGCGATGGAGATCGCATGGCTAGGACCTCCTCCCGTCTTTTAAAACTTACTGCTTCAAAATCATATCGGAG
This sequence comes from Phyllostachys edulis, assembly GCA_036346405.1. Lineage (NCBI taxonomy): Eukaryota > Viridiplantae > Streptophyta > Magnoliopsida > Poales > Poaceae > Phyllostachys > Phyllostachys edulis. The sequence continues at coordinate 15,820,914 of CM070558.1, forward strand.
GGTCACGAACTTCCTAGCGTTTCTCATCCAACGGTTGGGAGGCATGCCTGTTCTTCTCCTAGCTCTGGCGCGCCGCGCCATGGCGATGAGGAGGTCGATGGCATGTCTTGTCCAACGGCTCAGGCTGTCTGTCGCATTTATTGCGTGTCAAGTGCCTTCCGCCCTAGGCCATGCCCTAGATGCGCTTTCGACCGCCCCCATCACCTCCATTGTCTTGTCCAAGCCATGGACCGCGCCATGGGCTACGCCACCATGAGCTTAACCCTTGGCTCACGACCTCCATGTCCCGGGGTATAAAGCTCCCTTTGCCTTCATTGGTTTCTTTTCCACACCTCACCATTTTACTCTCGGTTAGGAGCTCAAACCACTTTGACCTCCTTGGCGCCATTGAAGCGACTTGGAGCTCCTCGGTGGCGATACTCGATGGCTTCCTCTCCTCTCCTAGGTTCCATTTTGGCGCATCATCACCCAAAGTGCTCCCTCTAACTTGAGTTTATCTTGCCTCCACAGGCGATTTAATTCGAGTTTGGATCTTGGCCGTGGAGCTCATCGTCTTCACGGCCTTTGTCCTCTTCCTCTCCAACCTCCTCGGCTTCTTGAGACCTCCGTACTTCTGATAGTCCTCTAGCTGGGCACTGCATGAATGTTGTTGCGGAGCTTTCTTGGGCACCCGCTTGAATGGTCTGCTGCGAGCTCCTTTTGCTTCTTGCCTTTTGACGGTGTGGTCACCTTGCTCCTCTCCGGCTCGTCGGCGCTCTAAGCCGCCGCCCATGGTGAAAATGTAGGTCCATTAGGTGCGCTGGCTATTGCGGTCCCGACGGTGCCCTCGGTGTCTTGCCGCCGTGCCTAAATCGTCGGCGATAAGCCGTGGGGCGTCCTCAAATTTTGTCGGACGTCCGTATCGCGTGTCGGTTTAGGACATAGATTGGCTCGATAAATGCTCAATCATTGGAGCAATTATCTTTGTCTTTAGTCTTCGGACCTCCTCGTTGTCCCGCGCATTAACTTCGCCAGCGCGTGCGTGAGGTGCGTGGTCGTGGGCCGCCCATCTCGCAGATCAGCGGCCATGACCTCTCTCGATCAGCACAAGATGAGGTCCAAGAATTGAAGCGCGAGATCTTGAGGTCATAGCCGTTGGATCCAAGATCAACGGCCACGACCTCTATCTCACAGACGCATGCGCATTTCATTGCTGAGGTCTTGGGCGTTTGATTTTAGATCAGCTGTTCACGTCCTCCCTCTTTTGGAGTTTAGAAATTCCGGTGGGCACTTATTTGTAAACCAAACAGTAATAACTTTGAAAATGCATAACTAATTCGTTTTAAATCCAAATTAGGTGATTCAAATTGCTGTAGCTCTGGTTTGGGCCAGGCTCTAATCTAAAAATGGTTATGAGCCCAGTTCAGCTCCAGAAAATGGTTTTATAAATAAAATTCAAAACTAACTTTAAATGTTTCATTAAAAATTCATTTAACTTGTAAATTGCATAAGTACTGCTCGGTAGGTTATTTTTGAGTGAATCCAACTTTGTTGGCTTCCTCTGTTAGTGCTCTAAATGTTAGAATAGGATTTAGGCATGTCCCTGTTTTCAAAAAGCTTTCTTGTGCATTTTTAATTTTGTTCAAGTTCTTGTTTTTTGGAAAATTATAAAAAATGCATAGTAGCTCCAAATGAGGTGAACTCAATTGTGTTATTCATCTCATGAGGTGCTTGTTTTACTGTAAAAATCTCAGTTGCACCACCCTTCTAGAAAATGTTGCCAAATAATTAAATAGTGAATAGTAGCAGTTTTGATTTTTAGGGCTGAGCAGAATTGTTTTGCTCATATCTTTTGCATTAAGAATCCAAATCAATTGGTTCTTATTGCTAAATTCTCTAAAAATCATCCTCTTGCTGCTGTATAAATTTCAGAGCATTTGGAGTTAGTTTGTTGTGCTGTCTTTTGGTTTTCCTCGTTCTTATCGGTTCTTTTAGCGCTTTTTGATTAGGTTTCGACGAGTGTGTTAATCCGTGAGCGATACTCTGCAGCAAATTGGTTAACTCCAGCAAGGCAAGCAGTTTGATCATATCCCGCTTAATCCCATTACTTTCAAAGTCTAATATTTTGTTTAACTTGTATGTATGCATGCTTTTGTGTCAAAGTAATTTATCGTTTAGAGGTAGCTATTCCTATTGCATTGTTGTCTCTAAATTGTTACCCCCTGCCACAAACCATAAGTTACTAATATCGCTGGTGAATTAGAGCCCGGTGATTTAATTATGCTCTTTATTGTCTTTATGTGTCATGCTTAGAATGCTTAGTTACCGTAAAAATGGCGGTTGTCGGCGTATGTCGATGACCTTGATCACACAAAAACTTTATCATTATTCCATTATGTCCAGCACTTGTGCTTTGTTACTTTGTAAAGAAATAAAAATGAAAACAAAACTGTTTGACTTGGGCACAATGGAATGTTGGTGTGATCTTTTGGTGTGATGGAATGGTGCCCGGTCATTAAGGACCGAGTTACTTGCGCCACCATTCTGAGCATTATTGTGTGCTAACCACACGAGGACATATGAGACCCTCTTGACTAAGTACTTTGGGGGTGTTAATTATGAGCTGGTCGGTTGGTATGTTTTACAAGAAAATGTGTGTGTGTGGTGTGGGAGGGGAGCATTAGCAGACCGGCTAGGCTGTCTAATGTGTCCTTATCCCCGTGGGTTGCGGCTCTTAATTAGCATCGTCCATTGGAAATGTCTCGTAGGACTTAGCCGTGCCGGCATACCAAAGGAAGTGTGCTAAATCATGTGGCGAAAAGGCGGTCTGACGTGTGGGTACATTGGTACACCCCTGCAGGGTTAAAACTATTCGAATAGCCTCGTCCTAGGTTATGGACACGCTCGGAAACGCCCCGTGAGAACTAGACTACAACATTTAATTAAAACTTGATGGGTTGGTATGAATGGATGTTCATACTATTGTTGTGGTGACTATTGGGTTAGTCACTTCCAGGTTGTCTTTACTGTTGTTATTATTATTGTATCGCTGTTATTTCAACATTCAAAAATGCTTTGTCAAATTGCTTTAAATCTATTACATTATTGCAAAGGAAAACTTGCTTTATGCTAAAATAAGTCCAAAGCCTCATCCACTTAAATAAAGCTTGCATGTAGTTATGCTATAGTTACGTTATACTACACGTCGGTCTTGCGAGTATATTTTTGTACTCATTTGCTTTGCTTAACTATAATTGTTGCAGAGGAAGAAGTGGATCCCCAAGGGATGCACTTTTGTGAGATGTCTTCATGGGTTAAACGACTAGGTTGGTGGTCCTGTTGGTTGCCTTGTGGGTTAAAGGCACACTAATTGGCTCTTTATTTATAGCCATCTTATGGCTTTTGCTTCATTGTTTATTTATCTCTTTAGTTGTTTAGCTCTTTAGTCGTATTTGGCGGTCGGCCTCTTTTATAATAAATCTCTATTATGTATGTCTTTTGTAAAGTTAGTGCTTGGTTCTATGTTTGTATGGAATTGATGCATGATTTTGTAAAGGGTGTATGTCTGACACTTACTTCGGATGTACATATTTTCCCGAGGCACGAGATATTTTGTTTGCGATGCTAGGGTTAATGATAACTAAGCATTACAAGCTAAATACCCCTGGTCTCACAGAGAACTTAAGAGGTCTTCCATGGAAGGCTTTTGAAGGGTGTCTAAGAGCATCTTGTAGACACAGATCAAAGTTTGAGCAATACAAGTCAGATCTATTCTATACTGTCTTAGGAGCGTTGTGTTGTTCAAGTTATGCGTGAGAGGTCCTCGAGGAGGTCCAGCAGAGGTTCTCTAGGAGGTTCCCGAGGAGGTCCTCGAAGAGGTCCTCAAGGAACTTCTCAAGGAAGTCGTGAGAAGCTCTGTTCACAGATCAACGTTTTGAATTGGAGGTCTAATCGCTACAATCATTCACCCCCTCTGATTGCCATCGACGATCCTACATCTACACTAGTCCCTGGAACATTAGCTAGTGTACACAGTAAACAAATATGGTAGCATCCATAATTCGCACAACTTTATTAATAAATATCAGAGTTTATTACAAGAAAGGCTTACAAGCCAATAATAAAGAACACAACAGAAGACAAAGAAGAAGTAGAGCCCAGTTAATCTGCCACAGGTAGTCGACTGGGGTAGCGGGCTAGTCGTCGAGATCCACATCAATAGTGAAGTCCTTCTCCTCTGAACAACATTTTATTAAGCAAGAGTGAGTAAAAAAATGTACTCCGTAAGTTACACCCAATAATAGAATATAATGCATGCAGCTATATCAAAGAAAGGCCTATATGGCTCAATTTACATAAAGCATAGTTTTCTATTTTAAATACTGTAACTAAGTTTCAAAGTAGTTTATTCCATAACTAAAATCAATTTTCAAAAGGTCAATTTTATAGTGGATAACCCCCATAAGTGTAGTGAAGGATACCCTCCTATCACATTGCTAACTGCCTAATTTTCCATAAGGATTCACTATGCTAAAACATTTGCTAAATTCATTTTTAAAACAAAATCAAAGTCTAACTTTGAGTGGCTTTGCTAAGCATGTTCATAACTATGGACACAACTATTCAAATAGTTTTACACTCTCAAAGGTTGTACAACTTTACCCACAAGAGATAGTTTGCTTAAAATATCAGTCAAGACACGCTTCCGAAGGCGTGCGACTAAGAAAATATCACAAAGCTTTTACAATGCCCCACCCCAAAGTTATTATTCCTGCTAAAGTTTCACTTCCAATGGGTACCGCCCGCCGGGAGCCGCCTCTTGCACCAAGTGGGAATACTGCCTAACCGACACCCGCCCATCAACATGGCACAATTAAGAATTAGGTGTTATAAATTATTTAGCCTAGTCTGTCCCACTCCAGTCATGTGGTAGTACGGTGGAGCTTGGCAAGATGTGGCTCAAAGACTGGTCCTTAACCAACTTGGGCAACATTCCAAAAACCCTGGACTCGATCATTGAAATGAATCGATCCTGTGCATAGACTTGCACCAACTTAACATCCATTTTGCCCAAGTCTAAACCAATTTTAATTTTATTTTGCTTTTCAAAACCATTTGCAAAATTTCTATGGTAAAATAATACTATAGTCTCTTTTTAAATCATAATTGAATATTTTTGGCTAAACTCCCCAAATTGAATATTTTTTGTCTAAGCTTTGACTAAGCATCAAAATTTTCAATATGTGCTGGTTCATACTAATGTACTAACCATATTTTCATCTAAGATGACAAGGGAATGCAAAGTTCAAATTCAGTATTGGCTATATAAGGAATTAACCTGTAATTTAAAACATGAGTTTAAATTACCGGAATATAAATAAGCATGATATAATAGTTTAAAATAGAATTTAAATAATTTTAAATACTGGCACAAACATGATCAAAGAATGCAACTTGCCTTGCTTAAAAGATTGTGGATCTAACTCTTCAAAGGATTCAAGTTCTTCGGAGTCGTCAAAATCTATACGCGAAAACGAGCCAAATTCAAATAAACTCCAAATTAAATAATTTTAGTATAGATAGCTAGATCTTGTTTTTAGATGAATTTAGGAATTTAAATAGCTGGAATCAGAGTTCATATGAAGGGCAATGAGTCCTTGGAAAATTAAACCCTAAAGGGATGAACTAAATCCGATTTTCTAGAATTTCCGAATTATTTTACCAAAGAAAAATCTATTTATGACGCCAGCATGACATCAACACTGAATTTCCTTTTTTCATCCGATTTAATTTTCTATTGGAAATCTATCAATCTCACTCACATGTGGGCCCGTAGTCTACAGACCCGGTCCACGAAATGTCAAAGTCTACGGTATACTTGGTTTATGAAAAAGTAAAAGGGTTTGCGTAAGCGCTGGCGCAAGCGCCACGCGGGTGCTGACACGGGCAAAAAGGGTGACGTGGCACTGACATGGATGCTAGGTGGCTACCACATGGGCATGCGTGCTGAGGTGGCCATGATGTGGTAGCGAGGTGGCGGTGCCACGCCAAAATGACGGCGGTGGCTCGGGACCACATACTCTACCGTGACAGTGGCGATTTGGTGACGACGGCGAGGAGCGGGAAAAAAGAGGAGGATGCGGGGAGTCTAGGGCTGTAATATCCCATTTTCTTTTGGACGATTAAATGAATTAAAAGACATTAGAAATAGAATTTATTAGTGCAATTTCAAAATTTTAGAGAGGGAAATTAGAATTGGGCCTTCTAGCCCATGTTCTAGCCCAATTGGGGCAAGGGAGGGCCGACCTTAAGGGGCACAAGGAGGGAAACAAACCCTAGCCGCCATCCTCCCTGTCCTTGCCATCCTCCTCCTGCCACCGCCTACCGTGGCAGCATTTTTTCGCCTACAACCAGCCCTGCTGAGTCCTACCGTGGTAGCCAATTCGATTGCCATCTTCTGCCATGGCAAGGAGAGGGGAAGAGAGGCCAGTAATAAGGAGCCAGGAGCAGCAAAAGAAGGAAGGAAAGAAGAGGAAGAAGGAAGAGAAGGAAGAGAAGGAAGAGAAGGGGAAAGATGGAAAATTCGTGCTTTGGCTTTGTGTCTCCGAGGATAACGATCTGAACCCACTAGATTTATCCTAGATTAATATCTAATCCATTTTTAGAACGTTTGGTCAAGGGAAAGATGGATTTATGCTATGTCCAGATTCGTCAGGTTTAGGGCAGAACGTTGCGGGAACGAATATGGGTATTTAGACTCGAAATTAGAGTTCACTGTAATTAGAGAAAAGTTAGGTTATCGTGTTATATTTTAAGGAAGGTATGGATCATTAAAAATGGAGTAGTGAGCTAAAAGTTACAGCCTCAGGAAAGCTATTATCCAGATTCGATACATAGATGGCAGACTTCGTGTAGTTGGGTCGATTTCGTGTATAAATTGGTAAAATTAAATATTTGTGTCAACTTGAATATTGTAGGAAATCTTGTGTAGTTTCCAGAACTCATATTATTTATATATGTTCAAGTTGTAGAATTAAAGATATAAAATTGCGAAATGGACTATTTTGAGAGATTCTGGAATGGTCTTCGGGTAAAGGAACGGAATAGAAAATGGTAGAATCAGAGTTTTGTCATAACTAAGAAAATATAGGTTGTTTCATGAGGATTGCAGAAAGTCTTGGATGACCTAATTTGAAGTTCAGATGAGTAAGATAGAGTCATTTTACTACTGGGATAGCGGGTAGTGTGTCCAGTAGTTTCGGGTTAAAAGAGTCGGTTTGGCATAGACATGCGAGGACGGTTAGAATAAAGTGTCGGTGTTGTAATGAATGATTTTTTATATGTATTTTGAATTGTTGTTCAGGAAGTGTGGTCTCGTGTGCATTGCCGCTGTTTCACTCTCCGGCGTCACAAGGATAACAAGCAAGTGCATGATAGATGGTGTTCATTGGTTGAACACTATATGATTTACCATTTATTACCATTATATTGCTGTGATTTTACTTATTTAATTTCAAGTAGTGTTAATGAACATTATTTATTCCTTTTTGTGGGACAATGTTAATATTGATGAAACTATGAATATTTGTGCATTCATAAACATCATTGCATATGAGAAGGTGATCATGTTGATCACAACTCCACGAGAGTGGAGGAGGTCACCGATCCTTGAGGAGGATGGGCTTGAGAGTGTGTCATCAACGGGTAAACACTCATGCTATACTAGTATACACAAAAGAAGTGCATGTGGACATGTAGCATAGAGATGCATAGAATGGAAGGTAGTTGATGATTGTGTATGTGAATAAAGAAAGAGAATTGAATGATTGAGCATGAGAATAAAGAAAAGTGAACGATTGATGTTAATGATGATATTGTGTACTGCTGTTTAAGCATTATTCACTGTTTATTATTGTTCTTGCTGAGTCGTGGACTCACCCTTGCTCTACTGTTGTTTTTAGGTGACCATTGATGGAGTTTCGCTTGGGAGGGATTAGCGCACGTGAAATAATTACATACTCTCACACTTGAATCATTTGTCATGAGAAATCTTTACTTCTTTATGTTGAAATAACTTTTAGGACATGATAGATATTGATTACTCCTAGATGATTGATTAGGACTTGTTTATTCATTCCATAGAATTTATTTCTATTGGTTTCCTGCCAATTTTGGATTGATACCTTGCTATGCTTCTCGAGTTTAATTATTTATGATTGTCAACTCTTTATTCATATTTAATTGTGACCCGTGAATGGGTTTTGATAATGAATTACTTGCTGTAATTTTATTGTAAGTGGATGTAAATTAACTTTTCAGGGTAGTTTAGTGGCATTCAAGGCTCAGTGTTGGGCTAGGGTGTTACAAGGGCCCACCTTCAAGGCAGTGGGATGCGGACGGTTGACCAGCGGCGAGGAGTTTGGCGGCGGCACATTCGGCTCAACGGCGGCGGCGATGTTTCGGTAGTGCTCCGGCGACGGTGAGGGGAGCACTATGTAGAACACGGAACGACAATGCTCATGGTGGTGAAGGTGGTGGCAGGGCGTCGTCGTCGACGGTGCTAGGTCTTGCAGCGGCGATCTTCAACCTTCGATTTCGGTTGCGCTAGGGCGAGAGAGGCGATGTGGTTTGCGGGGATAAGATGAGGAGGTAGAGGCAATGCGGGGCGCCCTTTTATAGTGCAAGGAAGTCATTTTGGAAACGGGGGCGAGATAAGAGAGTCCGGTGGCGTTACGGTTGGAACAAACGTCGAAACAGACGAGGAGTGCCAACGGGATAAAGATGACGGGGCAAGCGAGATAAGCGGACCATTACGCCGGATTTCAAAAGCTTCACCCGGGCAGCCATGGCGGTGCTGCTTGCGGAAGAAGAAAGGGGAAGGAAGGAGAAGGGCTAACAGGTGGGGTTTGGAGGTCAAAGAGAGATAGAGAGAAAAGCAGAGTGGGCTGGCATGTGGAAAAGAAGAAATTGGCTTAAGAGATTCGTCCCAAAGAGGTTTTTCATTTTTAATACTTTATCAATTTCAGAAATTGATTTAATTCAATTAGGCTTTTAGAAAATAGCAAATAAAGTCCAAAAATTATGAAAAAATTCAGAGAAATTCCTGAGTTGTTTTGTACTTAATAAAATTATTTCTAACTTAAAGTTGGCTTTTAGTTTGGCACATAAATTATTTTTAATTTCGGAAAATAGGAAAAGCTTTTTTAAAATCTAGAAAATTCAAGAAACTAATTAATTTTTTTTTCTTTTTAACTTTAAATCCAATAAAAACACAGAAATCTCAATAAATTTTCCTTTTGACTTTTAAGTCCAGAAAATCCAACAAAATAATAACTTTATTAATTTTATTTTTGGTAAGAGAACTTTGGAATATTACAAACTACCCCCCTTAAAAGGAACCTCGTCCCCGAGATTTGGAAAGGCTAGAAAGAAAGTTGGGACTACTGGGTCTTCAACTGGAATTGTCACCGAACGTACCCTGCTCCTTATTTGACAAGGCCTAAGCTGTGATGTTGTACACACGTCCTTTTCCAGAATTCTGCGGCTTTCTTTTTGCTTGCATGTTGTTTATTGTTGGTGCTCCGACGCTATTTGTGACAACGAGATTTGTTGCCTGATGCTTATTTGGACATTTACTGGCAAAATTCCCAACTTCATGGCAGTTGAAGCACGCGATTTCTGCAACATAGGATGAGTCCTTTTGTGACTGGTCACCCTCAGATGTGTTGGAGGACTCGAGGTTGACGGACCTATTCATTGTTGGCGTTTCGGTTGAAGTTGCTGGCTGGAATCTAACTTGATGCGATGAAGTTCCTCCAGCTTTAGGAAGACTTCCAGCGTTGAACTTCTGTGCAACCATTCTTCTCTTGCGGTTCTCCATCTCCTGGCGTTTGCTTTCTTGACGAATCGCCTTGTTGCCTAGTTGCTAAAAATGAGAATAATCTTAGGAGATCAGCTGTACGGATAGATCATCATTGAGTCCTTCAAGGAATCTCTCCTACTTGTCTTCATCCTTTGCAACATCTTCCGATGTGTAGCGTGCCAGTTGATTGAATTTATGTAGGTACTCGTTTACTGAGCGATTGCCCTGGCGTAGCGAGCGAAACTCCTTCTTAAGGGTCATCATGCCAGAAGGAATATGTGCACGTCGGAATGTTGGAAATATGCCCTAGAGGCAATCATAGAGATGATTATATTTCATTATGTTCATAATATTGGATAATATGTTATCCTATTCCTTGAATGAATCATTGGTTATGAAGATTAACAAGTATGTGACTTGTTGGTGAAACTCTTAACTTATATGATGTCGTTCTAAATGAATCCCTGGTGGGATGTCAATGGTCGGAACACCAGTGACTCTATTGACTAGTACATTGTATTGATTGATGACTATGTTTCACCGGTCATGGGTATAGAGATATCGAATGAATAATGTGAACACATGTTAGAGAACATGGGGTTGGATTGACCCATTTTGAGACATTATTGAGATTGTTATGATTCCATGTGTCGTTAGTTGGTCTCAAGCAATGATGATGTATAATCCTTAGACCTGAGATCAGTATGGTTTCCTACATGTGTAATAGCACTCTTAGGGGTTGCCAATCGCTACTCGTAACTGGGTAGTTATAAAGGTAGCTTTCAGGTATACTATGAAACATGCGGAGGAATGTGATTGGTCGGATATGGGATTTGCCCCTCCTAACATAACAAGAGAGATGTCTCTGGGCCCCTCATTATGGTCGGATAAAGAAAGTGCATAGCCATGCCACTAGTGGTCGAAGTGTTCGACCGCGTGAAGTTATCCGACACTCGATCGAGAAAGTATTGAACAGTCCATGGATGACACAACATCTCACATGGAGTTCAACCGGACATCGTGAGGCAAAGAGAGAATACTCGACTAGGTAGCTTAGTTCGATCAGTTCCGGACTGGTCATATGGAGATACCAGCTGGTCGTAGACTGGTCGAACGTAATCACAGAGTGGTCGAAACCTGGTCATAAGGAGTTACGAACTGGTCGTGACCAAATACAAACTGGTCATATAGAGATAGGACCTAGTTGTAAGTGATGAGGACCTGGTCATAGATTATATTGCATTAAGGTTCATCCGATATAATTTGTGTGTATACGGGAATCGTTATGTCCTGTTAGGAACCGCTAATGACTTGTGGTCGGAAAGGGTTTCCGAGTCATAACCGATTACGCATGAACCTACAGGGTCACACACTTAACGGGTTGGAACAAACTAGTACGCATACGATTCATCAAACGTGTTTGGATAAGATCTGTCACGAGCACTATATAAGGAGATGCATGAGGCCGTTGGGTGAGGGGGTGAACATAATAGACGAGACACACAAAAGTCGTGAGTTGAGCTATTCCACAGAAACCCTAGCCGCCATCTTCCTGAGAGCTCTACCGTGCGACTTGGTGCTAGCACACCGGTGCATGGTTGTTCCTTCCCTAGACGTGTGGATACCGTAGAGGCCCTGCTACGGTTGCTGTTGCACTTGAGGACGATCCGCGATCTTCATAAGGAACTGCAGAGGTCGCTGGAGGAGACGATCGACTACGACCACCGCACCGACGTGCTCGACGTTGGATGATCGACTACGACCACTACATCGACGCGCTCTACGTTGGACCAGGATGCTCCAACTCTTCTTCCGTTGCTCTGCGCGTCTGGTGGTAACGATCTGTGATCATCTACTTGCTTGGCTTCTTGGTTTACTGGGTATAAATTTTGATTTGTTGCTATCATAGCCTACTCGTACCCCAACACGAAAGGCTCACACAAATTCATTCCAGGTAATGGTCTAGTCATCAGCGTGAGATATGTTGTAATTATCCCACCACTCGGAAGCTGGTCCCATAAGCTGATGAGAAGCAAACAAAACTCTCTCACGATCACTGTATCGTGAGATGTCCAGCTTCTTTCCAATAGCATGGAGCCAATCGTCTGCATCCATGGGTTCTGTGTTGCTGGAGAAGGTAGGAGGGCGTGTCCTCATGAACTCTAACATGTTGGTCCTTTGGAATGAAGGAGGTGGAGCACAATGGCACCGTCACTTGGTTACGGTTACGATTAAGTGATTGAGCAAGCGGATCAATCAGGTAGGACTAGTTGGCCATCATCTGACACCAGTTAGGTCCATCAGCTAGGGGTGGTGGTGGTGGAATTGGGGCACTGCTATTCCTAGGGACATCATTGTTGGTGTTGGTTTCACTTTTAGAGTGATGAGTGTTCACCATCTGCCGTTTACTCCAGAAGGTTAGGGAATGAGACAAAGGTTAGGGGAGAGACAAATAAGAAGAACTAAGGGGATAGAGCAAAACAACACCCCAAACGAAACAACCAACTCAAAAGCTTTTCAAAAAACTTAATAACTTTATACAACATTATACTCGATCGAGACTCATAACCTGGCGAAGCGACTCAATACATAGAATGAGTCTTGACAAACTTAGACTATAAGGCTTGGTTGACAAAATGATCTTCGGTGTCTTTCATGATGATGCTCTCTTGATGGTTTTATGTCTTGTGGTCTTGAACTTGATCGTAAGAATCATGTTGACTAAACATGATGAGAGAATAATTTATTTTTCTTGTTATGTAAAATAAGTTTTGAAGTTGACTAACGACCATTCTAACTAGGTCACGACTCTCAATATTGATATGGCTCGATACCATATCTCTCACACTAGTCTAGGAACACTAGGAATGAAGGATCCATATCACACATTTATAGGATTCTCTGCTACTCTCACACTAGTCTAGGAACATCACTTAGTGTATTTAACTAGCACAAGCTACAAACAAAAATGATAGCAATTCCATATCACACATTTATAGAATAATTGTAACACTCCAGCCAACATAGAGCCTGGAATGCTACTAAACTACCTTAACAAACTACTTTATTTCTACGTTCTATAAAATTTCAGCAAGCTTTTCAACATCACTTAAGCTAGCAATAATAATAATTTTAACACTTGATTTCACAAAGACACACACAAATTTAATCAATTTAACTAGCGATTCACAAGCTACACTTAGCCATCCCACCCAGCTTGAATTAAGTGCAACACATGCCACAAAGACACATAGTGCACACAGATTATTACAAAGCTACATAGTCACTTAGTCAAGTTAATAATTGCACTTTACATGAATAGGTGATTCGTGGCATGGCTAAGCAATCTAATCGTACTAACAAACCCACGTTGGTGCTATAATATTTACCAACTAAATATCAACTAGGGTGACAAAGGATCAAGACATAACAAGTTACACAAGGAAGGCATAACAGATTGACTTAATAGCTAATCCCAAAAGCATTTAAATAATTACTTGAAATAAAATGCAATACTTTGAATTAAAATAATATTTGGAAAACGATTCAACATGGTCAAAGCATGACTTGCCTTGGAATAGATCTAGGAATTGATGTTGGTCTTGATGTGTTCTTCTTCTTCAAATCTTCCGGCGTCCAAGTCTACTCGCAAACGAAGCAAATAAACAAAATAAATAAATAACAGAAGCAAAACAACTCCAAAAAATAAATAAAAATCTCCATTAAATAGATCTTGAATTTAGTTAATAGTCACCATATAGAAAAATAAAAGAGTCTAGGCAATTATCTAGAGCATGCTCATCAAGTAACCGATCAAAATAAATATTTCAACATAGTGAGAAGAGTTCCTTACTAGTTGTAAGTGTTTTCTTAAGGATCTCTACAAAGTTTTACTTGGATGAAAGTCAAGACATAATACTTGAACTATTCTATCGTGTAACAGCTTAATATATCATGAACTAAGAGTTAAAGCACAAGCAATAACATGCACAGGAATTACTTGATCACTCCAATTACAAATAATTCAATCATTGCGAAGGATGAGCACAATCTTAGAAAAAAAAGTAATAACATGTTCATTTTAATTTATGCAAGCGTGCTATCTTTATTTGTCATAGGTAATCTTGAGTGAAGTGCACCAACGATCTACCCCTTCCCATGCATACCGCTTTCGCTGGGAGTCCCTAAAGCAACATCAACAACAAGCGTAAGTCCTCGACTCAGCAAAGCACAAATAGTGTAATAGACAAACATCATGAATCAATAATGAACATAACACAATTCTCATATAACCATTGACAATGAGTGCATAATTAAATCTCTTCCACTTTTATGCAATGCAAATGTCAAGAATGCATCTCTTTTCCTTCTTTGCAATTACCGGTAATGCGGAGTAGTGCATCCATCGATGCATACTCAAGCCTGTGCCTTCTAGCACAGGGACCTCAAGCCCATACTCCACGAGTGTGGGGACCTCATGCCCATCCAATACATGATGGAGACCTCAAAAGAATCATTCTTGGCTACCACGTAGTCCAAGACTCAAGAATGTATGCTTTGATGCAAATGAGCGTAATAACCTTAATCAAACACGAACAAATATCTTCCAGCAATAAGTCCATGAATAAAATTTATACAAGTAAAACAATGGCAATTTTCATGAATTTTATTTCCTCATATGCTACCCTCTAGTTGTACTTGCCTCAACCATGTGATGGGTGACGACGGGTAGAGGACTCTAACCCCGGTTTCTCACCACCACCTGGCATTCGTAAAACATACTCAGAATACCATCCAAAAGCACACAACACAACAATAAATCTAAATAAACATGTCCACCCCTAATCGTAACCTGAGACGATACCATTCTTCCCGAACACCATTCTGTCCAAAATAGGATAGTCACCCTAGAAAAATCATAAATCTTGATTTATAGCTCCAAAAATCATGAACTCAGACTTTCTAGAATCTACACACTTATACACACAATTTCTCAGGTGATCGAAAGTTCAGATTATTTTGTTTAAAGCCTTGTTTTTAACTCCAAAGGCATATTTGTCATCTTCGGTATTTTCGAATTAGAGATTCCATAACTTTTAATTGACACATCCACAAATAGTGATCCAAGACATTCTGGAATACCCAGAGAATTATCTACCATAATAAATTTAATCTAATCTTTCTACTCCGCAACAAACTTTGCTAACTCAACATTTTCCCCAACTATCCCCAACAGAAAGACAGAATTGAATCGCATAGTTCAAAATTTCATAACTACTATTATACTTGTCCAACAAATGTGATCATGGGCTCTATGGAATCATTATAAAGTTATGTATCTAATTCATGGAGACCAAAAGTCCAAATTCATCAATTTTTCAAATTTTAATTTGCATAACTATATTCCCTGCCACTGAACAGACACTCGGATTAAAAAAAATCATAACTAATTATCTACTCATCCAAATGATGTGAACCAAGACTTTCCAGAAATATAATGAAATTATCTACCTATTTGTAGCAGACACAAATCCCTAATTTCATACTGAACTAATCCAAAACTATAGATCAACCGGATTGCAGATTACCGATTCACTAACAATAGGGAAACAGATGTGATAATTGACAACAAATCGCATAGAAAAAGAATTAAACTAACTATTGGGGAATAAAAAAATCACCCTCGAAGACACACTGGATCCCGCTGAAAACCCCGCAAGAATTCCCCTTTCTCCCTTTCTTCTCCCTTTTCCTCTTCCTTCTCTCCTTGGCTGACAGCACGAAAAGGGAGTCCTCCTTCTTCTTCCTCTTGGCCAGCAGCAAGGAGGGGCATAGGGAGGAGTAGTAGCACCACCAGGGGAGGAGGGGAGATGTGGGGGAGGTTCTAGATAGGGAGGGGGTGGCAGCCACAAAGGGGAGGGGAGGGGGAGGCGCAAGGAGGGGGTGGCTTAGGGTTTGGCTGCCCCCCTCCACTAATGGGCCAAGATGCTGTGGGCTTTCGGCCCACTGCCCAGGTTCTCTGAATAACGCGAAACCCCCCTGAACTTCTAGTTAAAACCATTCTCTAAAACAATTCTCATCCATAAAGTATTTCTCCTTTTTAAATATATGGGATATTACAATAATAATCAGAGTTTTATTACAATTGGGCATAGGGCTAAATAAAAGGATACAGCGGAAAAACATAAGTAAATGAGTAGGCCACACGATATGCCACAGACAATCGTTTGGGGTCATAGCCTAGTCGTCCAAGTCCTCACTGTCTTGGTAGTATTCTTCCTTGAACAACAATTTATTAAGCAATGGTGAGTCTAAAAATGTACTCCACAAGTTACACCAAATAATAGAATATAATGCATGCAGTTATGTCAAAGGAAGGCTTATATTGCTCAATTTGCATAAAGCACAATTTTCTATTTTAAATATTGTAACTAAGTTTCAAAGCAGTTTATTCTATAACTAAAATCAATTTTAAAAGGTCAATTTTGTAGTGGATAACCTCCATAAGTGTTGTGAAGGATACCCTCCTATCACATGGCTAACTTCCCAATTTTTCAAAAGGATTCACCATCCTAAAACATTTGCTAAATTCAGTTTTAAAACAAAATCAAAGTCTTAACTTTGAGTGGCTTTGCTCAGCATGTCCATGACCGTGGACATAGTTATTTGAATAGTTTTACACTCTATAGAGGTTGTGCAGCTTTACCCACAAGAGATAATTTGCTTAAAATGTCGGCCAAGACACGCTTACGAAGGCGTGCGACTAAGCAAATATCACGAGGCTTTTACAATGCCCAACCCCAAATTTATTATGCCCGCTAAGGTTTCACTTCCATTGGGTTAACCGCCCGCCGGGAGCCCCCTCTTGTGCTAGGGAAATACTCCTCATATTCCATCTACTATCAATTATTTCTGGGTTAGAGTGGTGAACAATCACCTCTCTGGGAACTTGTTGGTCATCAGGCGTTCGAGGAACTCTCCTTCGGCTGGGGCGAAGATCAGGAGAGCGTGGTGATCGGTCATCACGGCAATCTCCATGCGGTGAGTTTTTCGAATGACTGGAAGCAGATGAGGTTGTACCGCCACAACTTCTAGGTTGATGTCGGCGAGGTGCTCATGTTTGGCCACCGTGCTTCGAAGCCTTTGCATGATCTCTTCAGCAAAGATGTCATAGCCAGGCATTCGAGCAAGTTCTTGAGATGGGTTCTCGAGAAGGTCATTGATGCGCTGGAGTTCTTGAGCTTCCTTTGACTGATAGTGAACTTGTCCAGGCGGATTTTTCTGAGCTGCGATTCTTCTCTGTCGGGTTGCCTCAGGAACGTCCATACCTGAGCCTCGAGCTTGCCTCACTGGAGTACGAGTATTTCGAGAATCTCCTTCACACTCATCAGAGTGTTTACTTTGTTCATCGCCGGAGGTGTTCTCGTCATTGCCACGTGGGGTCGCAACGTGTGATCATTGGGGAGCATCCTCAGTCTTGTCTCTAGGAGAGCGATCGTCACCTAAGGGAAGGACGAAGACCTCCCATTGATGATCTCCACCTGTGCTTGAGGCCTCCTTGCTTGAGGAGTAGTCGAGAGACACCGTCTGGTGACTTGGAGCAAACCCCTCCAAGAAGGGGAATTCCGGGTTATAACCGTCTCCGTCCGCAGGTGAGCCCTATGATAGGATGGTCGAACTCGCAAGAAAAGCATGTTCAACCCCATCCTTTGTGGGGCTAACCTGAGAGAGATGACCATCAGGAGCTGATGAAGCTCGAAATGATTGCCTCCAGGACTTGTCGTGCCAGGTCGGATTGTCTCAGATGAACTTGAATACTTGGAGGGGAACCCTCACCATGCTCTGAGTCTGTCTTGGTGCAGTCCAGATTGTGGTTGGATTGACCCTTGCCCTCTGAGGAAGCCGGTTCCTCATCCGGACGTAATGTTGCGGGGGATAAGGATCCCTCCTCAACTCCATCGGTGGTATGGTCTCTTGAAGGATGATCTTCGGAGGCGACATCACCATCGGATGATGCAATACTCGGCTCGTAGTCGAAACTGGCATCCATGTTGATATCTGCGTAATCGGCCAAGTCGAACCAGTTCTCCTCGTTCCACTCTCCTTCCATGGGTGCATTAGAGTTGGATAAGAGCGAAGGAAAGCTGGTGACTCGAAGATCCCCATGCCAAGCTGCGGTGCTAAGAACCGAACTTATGTAAAGATTGTTTCTCCAAGACCGAACTTATGTCAAGATTGTTTGATTCGGGGGGCCTTTATACAAGTTCGGGCCTTCTCCTAGGGAGAAGAACAACCCTACTCCTGTGTGTATGTATTGAGTATGCTGGATTACAAGATCAAGAGAAAGACTTGAATGAGGCGTCTTGTGCTCCTAATTCCTCTCCCCTCTCCTTTTGATGATTCTACCTTTTATACAGTACTCGGAGCGTGCTGCTGTTCCTCTAGTCCAAAGGGCGCCTTAATGCTTCAGATAATGGAGCCGTTACTGGAGATTATTATTGTGAGGACCCCCGGGTTATTTTCGTAAGAGTGAGTCCTTCCGGTCTTATGGAAATAACTCTAAGCCTCCAGTAGATGGATTCCAACTTAACTCCATCTCAGCGAGAGGTCTTGCCCGAACTAGAGCCCTGGTAATCATGCGTGCTGCTCCTCTGCGAGCACTACATGATGATCGGTTCTTTGAACGGTTCAAGCCCACACTTAGTGAGTTAAATTGGAATCTATGAACAACGAGTATGAGATCATGTTGGCTCCCAAGACCAGTGACCAACATTCTTATACTCTTATTCAACGTTGATTATATCCATACAACATTCATACAAGGACATAAAGAAAGGCATACATCATAATAGTTCAAGTCTACATTGATTACAAAAGGCCCGACTGGCCAAATTCAATTAAACACTTAGAGTGGTAGCGGAAATGTTATAAATAAACCAAAAGTCCAGCAAGGTATGCCCATAACCCATGGCAACCGATCGAGTCAAATAAATTTTAATTCATAGTCTAACGATAGTGACTTGTAGCCATGTTAACTCAAGCGATTGTCCATAATGGTGGACAGCGTGCTATTCAAATAGATTTATCTACTAGTTTTTCAGATTTGAAGTGTACTACTTTACCCACAAACAAAAACCAAAGTGGACTAGCCTATAAGCCATCGGTTGTAACCACAAATTAACACACTTCCTATGGATTGTCCATAATCGTGGACACGGCTATTCGAAAGATCGAGATGGTGTACTACTTTTAGCAAGAAAATCCCATTGAGATAAGTACCCCTTGCAAGATGTTCCCTTACTTAGTACAAGAGACAGATAACACTTGCTAAGCGGCTCACAAGTTGTATTGGAAATATCGATGCAATGTAAATAACAAAAAATGATGCTCCCATGCACACTATAGAAAATTACATCGGCTCCTATGGACAAATGATCGAACACAAGTGTCCTCACACCACCTTGGGACTTAACACAATAAAACCCTTCCCTTACTTAACCATATGACACCCATATACCGCGTGTGATAGCACGAGTTTTATTTGAATCAACAACGTCACCAAAGTTCGGTCCTTGTTGGTCCGGACAAGTCAACCACATACCCGATCTTGTACACGAAAGCACCCTCACTAGCAACCACTTATCCAGACCCCAAAACTCTTTTAAAATGATAAAATTTAACTTAAGAAATAGATACGAAGATCTGGATTAAAAAGAAGATAAGAAAATTTGTGTCTCCCATAATTGTTGGGTTATTCCCAACAATCATTCTACCGTATCTAGACTTGCATGGCTAAGAAATCCCGCACAATATATTACACACAACCTATCTTAAGCATGTAGGTACTGGAATAATTCAAGGATAACCTCAAGAATAGGATACAACTAACTACTCATCACAAAAATAGCGAAATAGTAGAAATATCATGCAAGCAATTATCATTACACTTATCTAATCAAAATCTGGGACCAATATGATGCAAAAGAAATTTCAAATGATGCTTGCCTTGCTGGGAGTTCACTTGCACAATCTTGGTTACGTACTCACTTACTTCCGGCAACTTGGAATCTATAGAAAGATGATATCGAATAAACATTGAGAAAAGCCGAAAAATTCAAAGTGCTAGCTATATGATTATTTTAGATGAATTTATGTGAAATAATTATTTTATTTGGAGTTAGTATGTGAGAGTTATAGCAGTTTGAATTTCAGTTTTCAGAAAAAAAACAAATTTAATTGCAATCTGTTACTATTCATCAAATTTAATTATTTGGTCAAAATCTGCAGAGTAGTGGGGAGTCAAAGGATTACAAAGATAAATAGAGAATAAAATTATAAGACCAAAATAACTTGGTTCAACTCATTTGGAGTTCATAAACATTTTCTATGAATTTTCAAAGTTAAAAGCATTTTTAGTGCAAACATAATTCTGTTTTTGGATCAATTTCCAAAAATAATATTTTCTGTGATAGAAACATATTTCAATGCTATTTAAAATTAAAATAAATTTAAAAATAGAATTATCAAACTTGGTTTCACTTGATTTGGAGTTGGTTTGCACTAGTTATGAATTTTTGAAGTTAAATGAATTTGCAATGCACAAATAATTGTATTCCGAATTTTTGCAAATCATTTAATGCTTTTTGCACACATGCTAACCTAGCCTCTGTCATTACAAAAGGGCCTATGTATTTTCTTTTCTTTTATATTTAATTTCTAAAGGAAAACATCTACCGACAAATATAATCTTCTCATAATCCATGACTTAACCAATTCTTCGGCGTTGAATCCATTCACATGCATAACACTCTCTGATCATATTATCATATATTGATCTAAATGCCGTACTAACCTCCACTAAGGCATTATCAAGGTAGTCATTCCATCGAGTGATGCCCGAACTCACGATCTTCCAACTATACAACCTATCCAATAATTAAATGAAATCCACCGACTTATGGGCATATGACCATGACTAAATCCATCAATCATTCTTCGATATACTATTTAAGCTAATATTAACTATCTAGCTCTACTAGTCTTGCCTTAGCAAATCACATTCGTATACACCAAAATTTCCACCAATCGAGGTTTATTTGACCAACCCATACCTAATGAGCTTAACAATTTTAATAAAACATCCAACATCTAATGGCTCACTAATCGATGAACTCATATCCATACCACCGAACTTAGTCGTGAACGACCTCTACCAATCCAATCATATATGTGCCTCTACGATCAACTAATAATCCTTTATCTACTAAGCCAATGGAGGGTACAACTCTATCAACTCGACACATAGGACTTAACTACTAACTACATGACAATCCAAATATTTATCCGCAATCAAATCATTCATTCTACCATCACCCAAATCTAGCATAAATGACTCACATAGCTATTACTTATGACATCCCATCAATTTACTCATGATTAAATAAATCACCCGATTCAGCCTCCATATAGATATCATCACAAGAGCTATCCATCAAGTAATAATTCATAAAATCCTTATGCGCCCTAACTCCAAAAATTACTAATTCATCATGAGGGAAAATATCCAATTAATGTGTTATCCAAAGATCAGCACCAATTTCCATGCGACTTCAAAATAATATCGTCCGATCAAATAATCAGCTCATATATTTAATCTAGCATCTACCGATCAACAATACACATATCCCGCCACAACAATCTAATTCTTCACATCCACCAATATATCGATACATAATCACACCTATGCACAAATATGACATAACTGGAGAATTACATGGTCTTAAGTTACCAAATCATTTTTACAATTAAACATCCATAAATAGATGCCATGCTCAAGACTAATATGCAACATGCATGACTAATATCATAGCGCGGTAACAAAAAAAACACTAAAGATTTTACCGCAACGCTAGGTGTGCGAATCATCACCGGGCGACATCTTCTCGGCTCTGCGTCCACATCCACCGTAGTCGTCGCCGTTTTCGTGTCCGCTCGGCCTCTCATCAATGTCCGCCGTAGTCGTCGCTGAGCCCATCCTTGTCCACGTCCGCGTCCCGCTCTGCATCGTCGCCGTTGCTCTCGACCACGCCCACAGAACCACCTTGCCGATCGCCGCGCTCACGCACAACATGCCATACCACCTCGCCTCGCTTGGGCTGCCATGCCGCTGCGTCGCTGCATGCATGGCCATCACATGCATGCGTCGTGCTCTCGGCCGACTCCTCCACCACCAGTGCACCACCAAGTCTCGGTGTAATATCCCGATTATCTTTAGAGAGTGCAATAAAAATTAGAGAGGAAATCATGAGAATTAAAAGATAAAATTCAGATATTGAGATAGAAATGGGCCGCCAGCCCATAGTTAAGCGGGAGGGGGGGGATAGCCAAAGTGGCCCATGGGGAAATCAGCCACCAACAAAAGGAGGAGGGGGGAACCCTAGCTTGCTACAGTAATTCCATGCTACAATGCCACCACCGTTTACTATAGCACTATAGCACACCCTCCCTATTGCTACCACCCCTCCATGATGTCCTCCTTGGCCAAGCCATGTCGCCCCTTGCTACCGGCCAAGGAAGAAGGGAAGAGAAAGGAAGAGGAACGGGGAGAAGGGAGAAGAGAAGGGAAGGAGAGTGATCACATGGTGTTCATCGTGTTTGACATCGGTTTCTTCAAGGGTAATCCCGATCCCCAATCGATTAGTAGTGTAATTGAGTAATTAGGCGACGTTGGTAATAGATCTATTTAGGACAATCTGTAGTGGCCGACGTTTTTGAGGAAGTTAAGTGCGGATTCTGGTCTGGCCGCCTCCTAGAGAGTTGTGGGCGACGTCTCTAGCTTTCCGTAGAGTATTAGATCAGGTCATTTGGATGAGCGAATTAGGAGATATGAATTTCGATGCTGTTCTGTAGTTTTGCCTTAATTCTGACAATTGATAGTAATCGGTCATTAGCAATTAGTTTATGGATTATTTAGGAGTTCTCACCATAACGAAAGTTGTAGATATTTTGATAAGATTTCCATAAAGCTAAAGAACATAAAATTTGGCTGTATGTACTGAAAGTTACATTAGATTTAGTGTCGCTGTCCAAAAACCCTGACGAGATTTAGATGTTCTGTTAATCAGTTTGGAAAGGGTAGAAGATGAATGAATATGGAAAGCTCACCATTTAGGTTTAGGTGGGGAATTTTACAAGCATTCCAGAAAGTCTAAGAATGCCACATTTGGATCTCTAGTCGAAAAGTTATGAATTTTAGATTGGGACTGTCTGTTGAGAGGACAGACTGATGATTAGGGATCTTGGAGTTGGGGTTGCGCTAGAGAGTGTAATGATTTCATATTTGTTTATAATTATGATCTTGTACAGAATTGCTATCTTAGAGTGTTTGTTAAATTAAATTAGGTGGGGGTTTGGTTTCGGGGTAGAGCCCTCTTCGCGTCTTCCATCTTTGCACGGTTGAGGCAAGTACAGTTAGTTGTAGATTATTCATGAGTGATTGTTCATGTTTGCTAGTATTATGAATATAGGCGCTATTCATGGATGCTAGAATGTTATGCATGTCAATGATCATGAATGTTGGAAGTATGAGTAAGTTTATTCATGTATGATGTTGCTGCGAATACATGTTTATGATGGTTTAAAGTTTTGTTCATATGCATCATGTTATGATATTGGAGGCTTGGTCACATGGTGACCAATCATTGATTGAGGTCCCATCATGAATATGACGGGTTTGTGGTCCCCACACTCATGGAGTGTGGGCTTTTGGTCCCCATACTTGTGGAGTATGTGTTATGGTCCCTGTGCTATAAGGCACAGGCATGGGTATGCATCGATGGATACATACTCCGCATTGCCGGTATATGCAAAAGAGAAAGGAAAAGTGCATTTGTGCATCTTGCATAGCATGAACATATGAAATGTATTGTGGATGGATGATAATGATTACATTTATTTATGCTATTGTCTCATTAATTGTATTTTGTTGAGTCTTGGACTCACTCTTGCTGTTGTTGTGTTTTTAGGTACCCCGTACATGAACGGCATGCATAGGAGGGAATAGATTTAAGTTTGGTTGCACATTGGCATGAACCATTCACAAATGAATAGATTGGGTGATGGTTTAGTTTTGAGTAAACTACTTAAAAGATTATTTATGATTATGCCTTATGCTTGGAATAATTAGTAATAAGGTTGATTAGTAGATCATGGATGCCCTTATGATTATGTTTTGGTTGATTAGCATATTTTGGATGATCTTTTACGATTTGTTTAAATTGGATGTTTGGATTATTGACTAATGCCATATTAATCTGTTAGAACCTCCGGTATAGCCATCTATACAAAGGAGGATCTGCCGAAATTTAGTAAAAAGACTTAGTTTTTATTTGTTACACTATTAGTTCAGTGGCATTCCAGGCTCGTGTTGGACTGGGGTGTTACAGTTGGTATCAGAGTGGGCTGTAGGTATGTGGTACTTGAATTATTAATCTTGACACACTAAGCACAATAGGTGGGATTGGTTTATTGCATTGCATTTACGTTTCTGTTATATCGTATTGATGATTGCTTATATGAATTTAGTAGAATTTCTAATTAATTGATTATCTTGGTTATGTGTGATGATAGTTGATGTTGAGATGTTGAAGTCGTGGTTGTGGCCCTAGGCTTTACTAGGTTATGCCACCGTTCGTGGTAAGAGAATAGTGAAGTAGTTACCTCGGATATCTTAGTATGGGCGTTGATAGTGAGTATCTTTAGAAAAGTTGTTCTCTTCCTTGAATTTGAATTGGGTCAACTCTTGTCAAGTTGTGGTTGATGAACTTCTCTTGGGTTATTAGTTCATTACGGTTGATGGGTTGCTTTGAGAAATGTTGATGTGTTTCCATTGGCTTAATTTGTCCCTTAAAGCAATTATTGTTTTCCCAACTGTTGAGTTATTATTGCGGCTGGTGAACTTGGTTAATTGTCAATATTGACCTTGGTATTGGAGTTTTGCCTTTCTTATTGGAAAACATGACCTATTTATTTTGCTTCATTTTTTGTGGAGATTTGAAAGAGAGAAGGAGTGAGTTTGAGCTAGTGTTCAAGTGTTAAGGGAAAAGAGATGTGTGCTGCTGGGGGAGAGGGGACACGAAGTGGGGAAGAATAGAGTTGGCGGTGTGGGAGGAAAAGTTGGTTCGGTTGTGGCAAAAAGAAATGGTTGTGCTTGCTCACTTGGGGAAATGAAGCATGGTGTAGAGGAAGGGAATGTGGAGAAGAAAAGACTGAGTGGGGAAGGGAAAAGTTCAGCTAGGGAATAAAGTAATGGCAGCGTGCTTGGTGATGGAGTGAGGCAACAAAAAAAAGGGCATGGTGATGGGGCTGTTCGGCTGGGAGTAGAGAAATGGGAAGTGAGTGCTTTGGGTTGGGAATAAAGAAATAGGGATGGCAAGTGGTGGCAGTGAGTAAAAATAAAAAGAAAGGAAGGTGGCAGTGTGTCTCTCGGCTAGGCATAGAAAATTGGAAAACACATTGGTTGAAGGAATGGGGATGGGTTAGGGAGGCTTTGACTGGTGGAGAGATGACAACAAAATAATAGACTTGTAGACGTTTTCGTCTGCGGTTGGTTGAACCAGAAATTAGAACGGAGATACTAATGCATGCCTCATGACATAATTTTTGAAATGCTTGCGAAAACACGAAATAAAAATAATTTAATTTTTAAAAGTGGTCTTTCAACAATTTGATTTAATATTACTTAATATTGTTTTATTTTGTTTCCTTTAATCAATTCTTTAACCAATTCAATCTAACTAAAATGCACCCTTTGAAATAATTCAATTTGATTTTAAAAGCAACATTTTAATTAAAGCCAATTTTTTAAAAACAACATCAAATATTTATTAGATCGCCAAATTAAGTATTAACATCCCGATTCTAAAAATCGGGGTGTTACAATTATGGGAGTGGTAATGTTCCCATGTCGCGAAGCAGTTATCACCATGACAGGGAGTTAAATCGTGCCATTATTCTAGAGAATAACAGCATAGTTTACTACCCATATCTTTAAATATGGTGCGAAGATTTCTAACGACTAGGCCCACATGTCGGTCATCGACTAGGGATCGGTCGAGAAGAGCTAACGACCAGGTGGTGGTCGTAGAAGAGCTTATGACCACAGACTAATCGTAGGGGAGCTTACGATTAGGGTATAGTCGTAGAAAGGCTTACGACTATAGGGTAGTCGTAGAAGGACTTACGACTATGGAATGGTCGTAGAAGAACTTACGACCTCCAGCTTCTCCCTTATGAGTATTAAGGGGTATACTCAAGAACTATATGACGTCATTCTTATCCATAACATGAATTACAGATAAATAATTAAATGAGGATTATTATATCCTCGTCAAAATGAAAGGAGCCGGAGTGTTCTCAAAGATCGACCTGTGATCGGGTTACCATCAGTTGAAGATTTGTCCAAAGGATATTCCAAAGACTGCTTTCTCAACGCAGTACGGACATTATGAGTTCTTAGTCATGTCGTTTAGTCTGACTAATGCCCTTGCCTATTTCATGAACATGATGGATAAAGTATTCATGGAATATTTGGACAAGTTTGTAGTTGTGTTCATTGATGATATTTTGGTTTACTTCAAGTCAGAAAAAGAACATGATGAGCATTTGAGGTTAATCCTAGAGAAACTCAAAGAGCATCAGTTGTATGCTAAGTTTATTAAGTGTGATTTCTGGAAAAGGAAGTTGATTTTCTTGGTCATGTGATGACAGCCGAGGGAGTAGCAGTTGACCCCAGTAAAGTTAAGGTAGTATTACATTGGGAATAGCACAAGACTGTTACTCAGATTCGTAGTTTCTTGGGAATGGCAGGATATTATCGTCGTTTCATTGAAGGATTCTCAACAATTGCTAAGCCCCTTACGCAGTTGTTGAGGAAGGAGAAAAAGTTCACTTGGACCCCAGCTTGTGAAGAAAGTTTTCAAGAATTGAAGAAGTGTTTGACTTTAGCACCAGTACTAATTTTGCTAGATATTCGTAAGGATTTTGATATCTATTGTGATGCTTCACGTCAAGGATTAGGATGTGTCCTGATGCAAGAAGGAAGAGCTGTCGCTTATGCGTCTAGGCAATTAAGGCCTCATGAGGAGAATTATCCTACCCATGATCTGGAACTAGCTGCCGTAGTGCATGCTTTAAAGATTTAGCGTCATTACCCTATCGATAATCGCTATGAAGTATACACATATATAAGAGTTTGAAGTATATTTTCACTCAGTCTGATATGAACATGAGATAGAGAAGATGGTTGGAGTTAATAAAGGATTATAATCTTGGAATCCATTACCATCCAGGTAAGGCCAATGTAGTTGCAGATGCTTGAAGCCATAAGAGCTACAACAATGCTTTGGAAGTAAAAGAGGTTTGTTCAGAACTTCAAGAGAAATTTCAGAAACTGGAGCTAGAAGTTGTATCTGAAGGATTTGTGACCAATCTAGAAGTGTAGTCTAGTTTGGAGAAGCAGATTCATGAATCTCAACCAAAGGATCATGAGTTTTTAGACATCAAGAAGAAGATGGCAGAAGAAAAGTTCAAAGACTTCACCAAAGATGATCAAGGTATATTGTAGATCAATGGACGTATTTGCGTACCAGATGTTGATGGTTTGAGAAAGCTAATTTTGAAGGAAGCCCATGACTCAAAGTATTTGATTCACCCTGATAGTACTAAGATGTACTAGGAGTTAAGAATAAATTTTGGTGGCCAAATTTAAAGCGGGAAGTTGCAGAGTTCATTGCCTTGTGCGATGTATGTCACAAAGTAAAAGCAGAACATCAGAGGCCAACATGTCTGTTGCAATATCTGAAGATTCCAGAGTCGAAATGGGAAGAGATCGGAATGGATTTCATTACCGGTTTACTCAGGACTCAATCGGGTTACGATTCGATTTGGGTGATAGTTGATCGTTTGACTAAAGTTGTCCATTTCTTTCTAGTGAAAACCACTTACTCAGGAGATCGCCTTGCAGAGCTATATATGTCAAGGATTGTCAGTTTGTATGGTGTGCCTAAGAAGATAGTGTCAAATCGAGGATCTCAGTTCACCTCTCATTTTTGGGAGTTTGCATGAAACCTTAGGGACTCATCTGAATTTTAGTACCGCTTATCATCCTCAGACAGATGGACAGACTGAAAGAGTTAATCAAATATTGGAAGATATGTTGAGAGCCTGTGCCTTAGCTAATGCTACCAGTTGAGATAAGAGTGTGCCGTATGCCGAATTCTAGTACAACAACAATTATCATGTCAGTCTGCAAATGTCAGCGTTTGAAGCTTTATATGGCCGTGCCTGCAGAACCCTGTTGAATTGGTCAAAGCAATGAGAATGTTTGGTTTTGGGCGGATATTATTCAAGCGAAGAACAAGTGTCTATGATTAGAGAGAGATTAAAGATAGCTTAGTCGAGGCAGAAGAGTTATGCTAATAACTGTCGTCGTGATCTCAGCTTTGAACCAGAAGATTTTGTTTACCTTCTAGTTACTCCACTCAGAGGCGTAAAAAGGTTTCATGCCAAAGGGAAGCTTGCCCCTCGGTATGTTGGTTCGTTCAAGCTTTTGGATCGTCGTGGAGAAGTAGCTTATCAATTGGACCTGCCGCAATCGTTAGCAGAAGTGCATGATGTCTTTCATGTCTCTCAGTTGAAGAAGTGTCTTCGTGTGCTAGAAGAGCAAGACCCGTTGGAATCAATTGAGCTAAAAGAATATCTCACTTACAAGGAGCAGTCAGTCAAGATTTTGGATATCACAGAGCGCCATACCAGAAGCAAGACCATTCATTTTTGTAAAGTTTAGTGGAGCAACCACTCAGAATGAGAAGCAACGTGAAGAGGAGCTGAAAGCCAAGTTTCATAGTCTTTTCTCTAGCTAGCCTGAATCTCGGGGTTGAGATTCCTTTAGGGGGGGGGGAGGTTTGTAACATTCCAATTTTTTGAGCTTCAAAAATCTTTTGAATAGTTAGTAGGGGAAAATTCACCATTTGGATTTATTTGAGTTTAATTCAAAAGCTTAAACATGGACTTTGGATATCAAAACAATTTAATATGATTAAAGTCAACATCAATAATGGTCAAAACTATTTTATTTGGATTCTATGTCCTTGGATATATTTTCTAGAATTTTTTCAAGTTCATTTTCTATTTTGTATTGCCATTTGGAATTTCTGCTTTTTTTCTAAAATAGAAAAGGTATTTAAAATCTCGAAATAGTATCCGGGCCGAATTCCTTCGATCCAATCCAATCCTTCACGCGCGTGGCCTGCGAAGTGGCCCAAATGCGCGTTCGTGCAGCCCGCCTTGCCTGCGCCTTTGTCCCTCTGACAAGTGGGTCCCGCCAAGTCGTCATCTCCGCGTTGTTGTCATCTTCGCGCGAAGCTCCGCTCGTCTGCCATTGCTGGAACTCGAGCTCCATACGACAACAGAGAAATCCTAACTAAAACCTCTCGGATTTTGTTACCAAATCTTATCTCTAGCTATCCCGCATCCGTATCTACAACCCATCGTCCTCGAAATGGACTCTATCTCCTTCCAAGTCGGGATTTCCTTTTGTGTTCAACTCGGACTCCAATTGGGGATTCCTTATCCCGTGTCGCCCCAGCCCTATAAAAGGCGCCCCCGGGTTCGCCCTTGTAACATCCCAAATGTATAAATGGGTGTGTGTTTCAAATGTAAGAAAATGTGTAGAAATTAAAACTTTTCTCACATCTTGAAACTCTTGAACATTTCCATAATTCTTGTCAAGAGTTGCGGAGTTCAAAAACCTAAACCTCATGTTGACTAAAGTCAAACCCTTATTCCACTTGTCACAAATCTTGTGCCAACCTTTGGAAATATTTTTTCCTAGGTTCTAAAGATGCTGTGTGACCCCTCTGAATTATTTCATAATTTTTAGAAATTATTTGATAAATTTTGGAGGTAAGTCAAACCCTAAAACAGTCTTGATGAATTTCCTGAGAAAAATGCAGTGCATAAAAACCTCTGGAAATTTTATGTAAGGTTAATCCTGGAGTGAGGAAGCTCCAGTCAAAATTTCAGAATTTTTAGAGTTGGTTTGCTATCTCTAGAAATTTCTCCAAACTCAGCCTTCAAAATTAAACTCAAATCTGGGCACTGTTCCTTGGGTCCGAGCCGCTTTCAAGCGGGTCGAACCCAACCACATGCCAGCTCACCCGTGCTCCTCCTCCACAGGAGGTCGTGCTGATTGGATTAAAATCAACGGCCACGACCTCCGCCACGCACCTCCGCCTCCCACTGCCCGAGCCCTCTCGCCGAGTCGTGGTCCGTTGGATCGCATCCAACGCCCACGACCTCCCCATCCTCTCATCGCCGTCGGATGGAATCTCGCGGCCAGACCTCCCCCCTTTCCGGTGTCTTGCCTAACGGCCCAGACCTCCAAGCCTCGGCTTGTCGCCGTCAGATCAAGATCTCACGGCCACGACCTCCTCTCATCTCGTTGCCATCGGATCAAGATCTCACGGCCACGACCTTCCTTTGCGTCGTCGCGCGCTGACCACGACCTCCTCAACGTCGTGCTCCGTTGGATGAAAATCCAACCGCCACGACCTCCCACCATCGTTGTGCGCGCCGATGGATCAAGATCCACCGCCACGACCTCCCTTCTTTGTCGTGCGTACCACCCGGACCTCCCACCTTCAGCGCCGTTGGATCAAGATCCAATGTACCACGACCTCCTACTTACGTTCGTGCGTTGGATAAAAATTCATGACCACGACCTCCCCACTTTTTTTCGCGTCGTGCGCAACCGCCACGACCTCCTACCTGTTCATCGCCGTTGGTTGAGATCCAACCGCCAAGACCTCCCATCATTGTGTGCCCTTGATTGAAATCCAACGCCACGACCTCAATGCGTCGTCGCAACGCATCACGACCTCCTCCTCTGTTGGCGCCTTTGGATGTAAATCCAACGGTCACGACCTCCTCCTCTGTTGCGCCTTTGGTTAAAATCCGGTGACCCACGACCTCCTTTGTGTCGTGCGCAAAGCCCACAACCTCCCCGCAATGTTGTGTGCTCTTGGATATAAATCCAATGGCCACGACCTCCCTTCTATGTTGTGCGCCGTTGGTTAAAATCCAACGACCACGACCTCCCATCCTTGTCGTTGTCGCACGATCGCTTAAGACCTCCCACCTCTGTTGATCGCCCTTGGATGCAAATCCAATGGTCACGACCTCTGTCCCCTTCATGCGACCTCCTTTCGTTTTGCGGCAGTGCGATGGAGATCTAGCGGCTGCGACCTCCCCAATTGAGATCTTGTGGTCGCGACCTCCCCTTTCCTTTCAAGAACTCACCTTTTCAGATCCGAGGGTCACGACCTCCCAACCTTTCTTATCGAACGGTTGATATCAGCTCCTGTTCTTCTCCTTCCTCGCAGCGCGCGCCACTGCAGCGAGAGGAGGCGGTCTCTATCACCTCCCAACAGCTATTTCTTTGCCCAAAGATTAAATGCTAGTCAGCCTTCCGCCCCCTAGGTCTTGCTCAGACCTGCCCCCATCACCTCCACGTCCTTGTGGAGCCATGGACCGAGCCATGGGCTAAGCTCACCATGAGCTTAACCCTAGCTCATGGCCTCTGCTCTCTGGCTATATGTAACCTTTGAGCACTCCTTTGCCTTCCTTTAACCACTCTCGAGCTTTGCCTTGCCTCTCGTGCTTGGTGAGCTCCATTCTCCTGAGACCTCCTCGGCGCTATTGTTGAGCTTGGAGCTCCTCGGTGGAACCCGTGCTCCAGTGGCTCCCTCACTCAACCTCTTGCTCCATTTTGTCCCTCTTACCTCCTGGAGTATTAACCCTAACTCAATTTTGGGTTGACCTCTTCAGGGGCGGGCTAAATTGGATTGGGTCCCCTTGCAGCCGTGAGCACCCCCTTCTTCCCCATCGCCAGTAAGGACCTTCCCCTTTCAATTCAGTGCTCTGGGAGCACCTCCTAACTCTATGGATTGCGTCTTGATGACCCGGTGCTGTTAACATTGCCCAGGTTCCCCTCTCCTCGTTGTCCTCCTCGGCGCCGGCAAGGTCCTACGTTGCCGGAGCTCCCCTGTCCTCCTCGACCCCTCCGTGACCTCCAGGTACCTCCTGGTAGTCCCTAGATGCGTGGGCACCCGTTGGAATAGCTATTGCAGACTTTACTTCATTTTAGCCTTTAGCCGTGCATTCTGCGCCGCCCTCTCGGCTCATGGCGTTCTGACCACCACCGCGGGTGTGAGTGGTGCATGGAGTGCGCCTTGCTATTGTGCACCGTGCACAGCATCAATCGCCGCCATGATGCTCGAAATCGCCAGCGGTGGCCGTTTTTCGCCCGTCGGTTTCGTTGTCGACGAAAACCGACAAGCTATCGACGTCCTAGGGCCGTCCGTGTTTTGATCTACGGGTGAGATCTCGCGGGACGTGCACGTGCTCTATGTGCATTGGTCGCGGGCCATCCATCTCGCGATCAACGGCCACGACCTCCGCCCGTTCGCGAGTTCCAAGCAGCGCGCAATGAATGCGGAGACTTGAGCCGTTGGATCCAAGATCCACGGCCCACGTTCGTCGATCTCGCGTGGATGAGTGCGCGTTGTCGGGAGGTCTTGGGCCGTCAGATCCAGGATCAACGGCCCAGGTTCGTCCACGTCGTATTGGTTTTAGAAAACACCCGATGGATTTATTTGCAAACTGAAAAAGGTAATGAACTTTGAAAATACATAACTAATTCATTTTAGCTCCAGTTGAGTTTATTCAAATTTTGGTAGCTCTGGTTTGAACTGAGCTTTAATCTAAAAATAGTTGTGAGCTCAGTTCGGCCCCAGAAAATGGATTTGCAAATTGGTTTAGAAATAGACTTTTATTGTTGCTCTAAAATTTGCAATTAACTAGTAAAATGCATAAGTAATGCTCTATAGCTTCTTTTTGAGTGAATCCAATTGTGTTGGCTTCCTATATTAGTGTACTAAATGGTAGAATAGGATTTAGGCATGTCACTATTTTCAAAAGAGTTGTGGGTGCATTTTATTTGTGCTCTTTTGCATGTCTTTGAAAAATCATAAAACATGCATCATAGCTCCAAACGAGGTGAACTCAATTGTGTTATTCATCTCATGAGGTGCTTGACTTACCATAAAAATCCCAGGTGCAACACCTCTTTAGAAAATTATGCTTGAGAATTTAATTCGGATAAACAGTAACCGATTGGAATTTTCCAACATTTTCCAGGCTGAGCAGATTTGTTTTGGCCATATCTTTTGCATTGAGAATCCAAATCAATTGGTTCTTGTTGCTAAATTCTTTAAAAATCATGCTCTTGCTGCTGTCAAAATTTCAGAGCATTTGGAGAAAGTTTGCTGTGGAGTCCTTTTGGTTTTCTTCGTTCTTATCGGTTCTTTTTAAGCTTTTTAGTTGGGTGCCGGCGAGTGTGTTGATCCGTGGCGAACCTTTGCAGCATAGTGAACAGCTCCAGCAAGGCAAGCAGTTTGATCATGTCCATTATGCCCCATTACTTTAAAGTCTAATATATTGTTTAACTTGTATGTATGCATTGCTATTTTGCTGTTAAATGATATCGATTAGTGATCCTATAGATGCATATTCTGTAGGTAAATATTCATTCTCTACTACTAAGCCTAGGATTATCTTGCTGTGATTTAGAGTTCGATGGATGGACTCTTATCACTTAGTAGTTGCGTTGTTAATGCTTAGATAACGGTAGAAATGGGCGGTTGTCGACATTATGTCGATGACCTTGATCACACAAAAATTATTATTCCATTATGTCCAACTTGTGCTTTGTTACTTTGTAAACAAATAAAACAAAAATGAAAACCAAATTGTTTCATGACTTGGGCACAATGGATGTTGGTGTGATCTGTTGGGTTTGAATGGAATGGTGCCTAAGTCCCCAAGGACCGAGTTACTTGTGTTACTAAGCCAAGCGCTTTTAACGTGCTAACCACACAAGGGGATATGGGACTCTCTTGACTAAGTACTTTGGGGTGTTAATTATTGAGTCGATGGTGGTTAAAATATTTTTATAGGGATTGGGAGCACCCATGATTGCTTAAATTGGGCGGTGCATCCTACCCTTTGGGTTGTCGCGACTCTTAATTAGCATCACCCATTGGAAATGTCTCGTAGGACTTAGCCGTGCCAGCATACCAAAGGAAGTGTGCTAAATAGCTTGGCGAAAAGGTGGTCTGACGTGTGGGTACATTGGTACACCCCTGCAGGGTTAAAACTATTTGAATAGCCTCGTCCTAGGTTATGGACATGCTTGGTAAGGTCGTGTAAGAACTAGACTAAACATTTAATTAAAACTTGACATGTGTGGTATGAATGGGTAATTCATGCTATTGTTGTGGTGACTATTGGGTTAGTCACTTCCAGGATTGTTGTTGTCATCTATCTATTGTTATTATGTTGTTGTCTCGTTGTTAATTGCAAATTAAAAAAGAATTGCAAAAGCTGCTTTGAATCTATTTAAATATTGCAAATGAAAACTTGTTTTATGCTAAAATGAGCCTAAAGCCTTCCACTTAAATAAAGGCGGCATGTAGCATATGTATAGGTCTCGCTACCTTTACATCGTCGGTCTTGCGAGTACATTTTGTACTCATTTGCTTTGCTTAATAACTTTGTTGCAGAGAGGTAGAGCCCCAAGGGCTTTACTTTTGTGAGATGTGCGGTGGTTGGGAAGACTAGCTAGGCGGCGGTCGGTTGCCTTGTGGGCTAAAGGCAAACCATGTGGCTTTCTTTTGTTTATCGCCATCTTATAGCTTTTGCTTCATTGTTATTTATCTTTTGCTCTCGCATCCCAAATCCCCACCTCATTGCCCAGAGAGCTCGAGCACGGCTAAATCGAGGTTTAGGTCTTGACCAAGGATTAGGGTTTCAGAATTCTGCTTGTTGGTGACGCCCTACCTCTATGGAGTGCACCTTCAACTTCCCCGTCATCTGAGCGACCTCCAGAGCCTCTTCGCCTTGCCGGAGCAGCACGAGAGAGGTTTCCCAACAACCGCCATGGTTCTTCTCCACTTGAAGCTCGCCGCCGGCCACCGCAAGCAACCTCTACACGCCTACACCACTCATCGCCGGTGAAGCTTCGCCGTTCGCCGTTGCCATCGAGTCCCGAGCCGCTTCGTCATTGATCTGACATGGCGTCCTGGTCAACCTGCCACATCAGCATATACGCGTGTCAGCCTGCGTCAGTGCCGTGTTAGCGCCCACATGTGTGTGTGTGTCACCCAAGCCAAACCCCGATCCAATGGTTCGGTGAACCAAGTTCATCGTGAACCATCTCGCTGACATGTGGGTCCCACATGTTAGATTTATTTCTAATTCTTTTATTTCCAGAAATTCTTCGGTGACGTCATCGTTGCGCAATAATCCGATTTTTCTATTAAGAAATAATTCAGAAATTCGGAATAAATCCAAATTAGGGTTTTTCTTTAGATTTAGACTTCCAAAGTCCATATCTTTTGCATCCGAACTCCGATTGAGTCCATTAAAATTTCTAAATTCATCTAAATTCAAGATCTATTTATCTGAGATTTTTATTTAATTTTTTGGAGTTTTTTTGCCTCTGTTATTTAATTGTTTTATTTATTTGCTTCGTTTGCGAGTAGACGTCGATACTTTGGGGAACTTTGAAGAAGGAGTGCCTCAAGAGCAAGATCAGTACATAGACTTGTTTCAAGGCAAGTTATACCTTTGATCATATTGAACCCAGTTTTCAAAAGTTATGTTGATTCAAATTATTGCATTTACTTTAAGTATTTATTTAAATGCTTTTGGGTGTAGTTATTAATCACATTTGTTATATCCACCTTGTCTATTGTTATGTCATAATCTTTTGTCACTCTAGATTGGTTTCTTATTTAGATGGTATTATCGTAGCACTAACCTAGGTTGGTTAGATACGATTAGACTGCTTAGCCATACTACGAGTCATCATTTCATGTAAGTTTCAGTTATAAACTTGACTAAGTGATTATGGAACTATATGATAAAACTGTGTGTACTATGTGCTATTACTCATTGATGGCATGTGTTGCACTTAACCAACTGGGTGGTAAAGGATTTAGATTGAGGCAGGTGGTGGACATTAAAAGATATGGTGGAGTTGTGTGCATGGGAATAATACATTGTGTGCATAGGAAATAATAGCTAGAAATTGGAAGATTTGCCTTGGTCAATTAAGGACTTAACTTTGTGCGCCATTGAACTGAGCCTTACTGTATGACCACATGCCTGGTTTGGGACAAGCCTAACTTAGTAAGTTACGGATTCTTGACATTGACTACTCAGGTAGTAGATTAGGCTGTGTTGCATGGGTGGAGGTGTGTTCTACCAAGTAGTCACATCGCGGGACGGTTTGCCGCTTCCCTGTCCAACGGTGGGTGTTATGTCAAGGCACTGTGTTTGGATTGGTATAGCGATAAAGCACACTGGGAGTGTCAATGCTTGAGATGAAGCTTCTGAAACATTTTGTTATGATTAGTGCTAGTTACACTAGTTGTATCATGTGGGTAAAGTGTACAACCTCTGCAGAGTGTTAATTAATACATTCGAATAGCCGTGTCCTCGGTCATGGACATGCTAGGGGATTTCACATGAGGAGTAGTTTTCATAAAACACTTGGGAAGGGAGCTGTGTGATCTAAGTCATATGGCTGTGTGAATAACTTATTCATGCTTTGTGTTCTTTGTGAAATCAAATTGTTAAATTAATATTGTTATTTGTTTTACGTTTTACTTTCAATCTATTATTCATATTCAAATTGCAAATGTTGCATTTCTGCAAAAGAACCTCAGAAGCCATTCCTTTGGAATAAACC
Source organism: Phyllostachys edulis (assembly GCA_036346405.1). Taxonomy (NCBI): domain Eukaryota; kingdom Viridiplantae; phylum Streptophyta; class Magnoliopsida; order Poales; family Poaceae; genus Phyllostachys; species Phyllostachys edulis. The sequence continues at coordinate 15,857,627 of CM070558.1, forward strand.
AATCATGTATAAATTGCATTTTGTAGTATGACTTGCAAGTACGGTTGTCTACTCATAATTGCTTTAATCAATCAACAGAAGTGGATGAGTCATCGCTTGCTTTTGAGGAGTTCTACGAATGTGCTTGATCGTTAGGGTCTTGATCCCAGTCGGTTGTCTGTGGCGAATTGATGGGATTCCGCTAAAATTATTTGTTCCGCTACTTATTTCTCTATTGCTAGCCCTGTGTGGCTTAATAAATGTAAACTCGACCATAAGATCAAAATGGTTATTTGTTAATCAAATTACTCGTTTATGCTATTAATCGTCTTGTCTGGATCGATATTCATCTATGTTGACACTGTGTGCACTAGCGTGATCCTGGACTAGTGCATTATATACAAAGAGTCCAAAATTGCATTTTTGGGTCCTGACATCTGAGCTTTGACTAAGCATCAAGTTTTTCGTTATGTGCTAGTTCATAGTAATATGTACCAACCAGATTTTCATCTAAGGTGACAAGGGAATATCAAGTTCAAATTCAATATTGGATGTACAAGGAATTAACTAGTAATCTAAAACATGAGTTTAAATTACTAGAATATAAATAAGCATGCAATAATAGTTTAAAACAAAATTTAAATAATTTTAAATATTGAACTCAAACATAATCAAATAATATAACTTGCCTTGCTCAAACAATTGTGGATCTAACTTTTCAAAGGATTCAAGTTCTCCAAAGTCGTCAAAATCTATACGCGAAAATGAGCCAGATTCAAATAAACTCCAAATTAAATAATTTTAGTATAGATAGCTAGATCTTGTTGTTAGATTAATTTAGGAATTTAAATTGCTGGAATCAGAGCTTGTATGAAGGCGAATGAGTCCTTGGATAATTAAACCCTAAAGTAATTAACTAAATTCGATTTTCTAGAATTTTTGAAATATTTTATTGAAGGAAAAATCCATTTATGATGCCAGCATGACATCAGCATTGAGTTTCCTTTTTTTGAATTATTCTATTGGAAATCTATTAAGCTCACAGACACGTGAGCGCATGGTCTACAGACCCGGTCCACAAAAAGTCAAAGTCTACTATAGACTTGGTTTACAAAATAGTAAAAGGGTTTGCGTAAGCACTTGCGCAAGTGCCACGTGGGTGCTGACACGGGCAAAATGGGCGATGTGGTGCTGACATGGACGCTAGGTGGCTGCCACGTGGGCATGCGTGCTAAGGTGGTGATGATGTGGCAGCAAGGCGGCAGTGCCACATTAGCAAAATGGCGGCGGCGGTCGGGCACCCAGTGCTGGCAGCGAACGGCGATGATTTGGCTGGCGGCGAGGCGGAGAAAGAAAGAGGAGGTTGCGGGGAGTCTAGGGCTCACCTTCATGGCGGTGGGATGTGGATGGTTGATTGGCGTCGAGGAGTTTGGCGGCGGCGCGTTCGGCTCAACGGCGGCGACATTCGGCAACACTCGGCGGCGGTGAGAACTTGTGTAGAACACAGAATGATAATTCTCACGGTGGTGAAGGTGGCGACGGGGCGTCGTCGACGGTGAGAAGCTTCGGCGGCGCTAGGGCTTGCGGCGGCAATCTTCAACCTTCGATTCCGGTTGCACTAGGGCGAGGGAGGCGATGTGGTTTGTGGGGACGGGATGAGGAGGTAGAGGCGATGCGGGGGCACCCTTTTATAGTGCGAGGGGAGGACCAAGATGGCGTACGGTGCAAGGAAGTCATTTTGGAAACGGGGGCGAGATAAGAGATTCGATGGCGATACGGTTGGAACAAACGTCGAAACAGATGCGGAGTGTCGAGGAATAAATATGACGGGGCAGGTGCAAGATAAGCGGGCCGTTACGACCGGATTTCAAAAGCTTCGCATGAACGGCCATGGCGGTGCTACGCGCGGAAGAAGAAAGGGGAAGGAAGGAGAAGGGCTGACATGTGGGGCTCGGAGGTCACACACACACACACACACACACACAGAAGCGAAGTGGGCTGGTGTGTGGAAAAGAAGAAATGGGCTTAAGAGATTCGGCCCAAAGAGGTTTTTCAGATTTTTAATACTCCATTAATTTTATAAATTGAGTTAATTCAATTAGGCTTTTAGAAAATAGCAAATAAAGTCCAAAAATTATGGAAAAATTCATATAAATTCTCTGAGTTGTTTTGTACTTAATAAAATTATTTTCAACTTAAAGTTGGCTTTTAATTTTCGCACATAAATTATTTTTAATTTCTCAAAAATAGGAAAAGCCTTTTTAAAATCTAGAAAATTCAAGAAACTAATTAATTTTTTTATTTTTTAACTTTAAATCCAAGAAAAATCAATAAATGTTATTTTTTTTTACTTTTAAACCTAGAAAATCTAATAAAATAATAACTTTATTAATTTTATTTTTTGGTAATAAAACTTTAGGATGTTACAATGTATGCTGCTATGGTCTTGTTACGGTCACAATCATCGATTAGAAATAATGCAAGTCAATCTCCTTAGGCCCTCAAGAATTGTCCCTTGACCTTAGTAAATTTTGAAATTGGTGGCGTCCGACATATTTGACGTAGTGTATCGTAAACAAGATTTCCACGATTAGCCACATGTCTAAAACTAAACTACCCGCTGAAAAGGATTATGTACATATAAAACTATGTAATCCATTTGGTCAAAAAAAATTACCTAAAGATGGACGACCGAATGGGCAGCGCTTCGCTAGCTTCTCTCCTCTCTCTGCCCTCCACTCTTTCTCTTTTTCTTGAATAAAAGTGAGTTATGCTAGAATTTTGGGGTATTTTATTGGGTAGATTGTGCCACAATTTGGAATTGCAACAGGGACTTGCGTGATCCCTGTTGCCATTTGAAATAGTTGTTTTCCTAAATTTTAATATTTAAAATTTTAGAGACTTGCAGAATCTGTGTCGCCAGTTGAAATGGTGATAGGGTCATGTCACCAGTTGGATGGCGATAGGGCCCTGTTGCCATTTCAACTGACGACAGGGACCTCTCTGCACTATTCTAAGCTCTATCGCCATTGCTTAGGCTACTGTCGCCATTTGGAATGACGAAAGGAAAATTTCGCTATTCCAAATGGCGAAAGTAGCCTAGTTTTGTAAAAAAAAAAGACTATTTATTTATTTATGTAAATTTCTTTTAAAATAATATTATTTCAAAAAAAATTCCCTCTTGGGGCATACCCCATGTGTGGCCTTTGGCCTCTCCCGGGGCGGTTGCAAACGCTGGTGCGAGTACATCAAAGGCTCCGACAACCGAGGCACCCTACCGACGCGAGTAGCCCGAGGGGCGTTACGAGAGGGTATCCCCAGAGGGTGTGTCCTCGGGGTGCTGTGCGTCGGCTAGCTCGCTCCTGGCTTACCGTGTAGTTGTGAATCCCCAAAGCAGACCTGGCTGCTCTTGCTATGTGAAGGCCCACCGCGCGCTCGCTGTAACGCCAACTCTCGTGCGACGTCGTAGTGCCCGAAGTCTTCTCCCTCTTGCGACCCCAACTCCTCGTCCGGTAGGGTTCTACGACCTGTGGAACAACACATTATGCATATAAACAATAAGAATGCTGAAATAGTATGTTATGCGTGTAAACAACATAGACATACCTAACTATTGCATCGCAACGGACTACTTGGCATAGTCCTACCCCTGGTACGGACGGTACTAAGGACCTGCCAAAAGAAAATGCCGTTAGTAACTAGTGGATTTCGAAATCAACAACCAGACGTAAGTGTTCCAAGTGTACCTGCAAACTGAGCTGGTGCTGGGGTACTCCCAGCATGCTACCATGAGGACCCACCCGCCACATCCGGATGAGGAGCCGTGGGGCATGATGCACCGTGGCTCATCCCCGTCCACACATAGGTGGGTCCACCACGTCCCTCAACCTTTCTCTGATTTCGTGCCTCGCCATGCTATAGCGCTTCTCGATTGTCAGACTACACACATAGCTCCCTAACTCGTGCAACTCCCACACGAGATCGTTCTGTACACAAAATTAGCAAGTTAGAAACTGAAAACATGCGTAGGAAATAAGAAGTATCAACCGTTCAATACACACTGCAGGATGGAATGCGGAGTTCGGCTGGGTAGGGTACATGCCGGTCGTTGTAGCCTAGTGGCGTGGTGGGTCGTCCATGAACCTAATGCAACGAACCCTCGTTTGAGTGGAGTACCACTTGATGTACTCCTCGTATGTCCTGGGGTAGTAGGGAGCAGCCTCTCGGTGTACATCCGCCAAGGCGTGGAGCCACTACTCAACCTACTGGGTCATCTTCTTGGTCCAGGAAGTCATACCAGCTACTCCCTTCCTGGTGTACTTGAAATGATAAATTCGTAAGTCCGTAAGGGAAAGGCTACGACAGACATAAAACGTGATCTTACCCATGAACGTTCGGCGGCACTCGTGGCCCCCAGCGCACTGGGAACTCCTGCCGTAGATCGAACTGGCGCATCACCTGGTGCACGCGGTACTCCTCCACGAAGACGTCGTGCACCAAGAACTTTTGCGTGTGCTAGTACTATCAGTCTCGCATGCACTAGGTGGACAAGCCTCGAGGTGTGTGCGCTAACACCCTATTGGTGGTGTACGACATCCAGATGATGTAGTCATCCGTTAACTGATCAAACATCGCAAGTTAGACCGGGTAGGGTTCGCATGTAGTGATCGGAGTGTAGGTGACATGTGGAATAGAACAACAAAAGCTTAACACATGCAATTAAATTAAATTACAAAAGCACTAAAGGTTAAAAAAACTTACCTGTCAGCGACACCACACCGTACCCATAGTCGGTCGGTCCACAAGGTCATCGGTGGCATACATTGCGTTGGTGTAGGCTCCTAGGTACAGTTGTGATCGTCCGATCTAGAAACACTCGAAGGACCACAGCTAAAGAAGTAGTGGGCATTCGGAGAAGATGGAGCTCTCCTAAACTAGGTGGCACGCTACACGTGATCGTCACACCACACACAAGACCAGACGCATGCGTCTGATGGATCATGTCTACCTCCACGTCTGCCAGCTCTTGTACGTAGCGGATCATGTGCTTGTTTACGCTCACCGTGGTACTTACCCTAGTAACATGACCCACTTGAAGAGCCACAACAAGTACACCTCGAAGTACCTCCTCATTGTGTACTTGGGTGTGTTCGCTTCCAGGTAGAGACTATAAAATAGACAAAGACACATTACTAAGTTGAACAAAGGAATTGAAACGGAAACGCAACGAGTTATAAATACTTATGTCGATCCACCTCAGCGTCAGCCTGTGCGTACTGGAGAACTCCCTGTAGCCAACATTGGCCAGCAGCAACCCCTGGAACCTCCCGAGGATATTCGTGCACCACATGTCCGGTACATTGTACGCTACCATGGGGAAGCCTGTGCAAGGCAAACCAGTCAGGTAGCCCATGTCTTGAAGCGTCAGCATCATCTCCCCACACAGAAGGTGGAACGTGTGCGCCTCCTGCCTCCACTAGTCAACCAACGCCGTCAGGAGGCACCGGCGTGCAAAAATCACCTCGACGTATGTCTCCGGACCCGAACGAAAGATCCCAACCCTCTCGTGTTCATACACCATCCGGGATTTCCGGTGTACCACGATTACAAAATGATAACATAACCAAATCTCGCTTTCATTAATAGTAAATCGAGTTCGATACAAATGGGCATGAAGCCAAATAAAGAAGTAAATAACACAATGAAATAAAAAGATAGTAGTAGGCGAACGATCCGCCACAGCAATCGCCTGCGGGCGTAAGCCTAGGCGCTGTCCTCACCGTCCCGATAGTAGTCTTCTCACGAAAATTTGTTGCATAAAGCAAGCATGAGCACAACTACTGCGCTTCGCAAGTTACACCCAATATGGAATTGTAATGCATGCATAAGGTAAACAAAGGACATTGGCGGGGTTATTTTATGTAAAAAAGCAGCTTAATTTAAATAATCGTAATAGATTGCAAGGCCATTTTCATACATTAATTAAAATCATATTTTAAATGACAATTGAATAATGTGGATAACCTCCACGAAAGGTGATGGATATCCTCCAATCACAATGGCTAACCGCCTAATTTTCCCCACAGACTATCCATCCCGAAAACATCTCGTTGAAACCATTTTAAACCAAAAACAAGTCTAACTCAAAGTGGCTTTGCTAGCATGTCCATGATCATGACGCGCTTATTCAATAGTTTCTACTCGCAGAGTTTGTACAGCTTTACCCACACGAGATAATTTGCTCCTTGTGTGGCCAATCCACGCTTCCTAAGGCGTGGGACAAAGCAATTATCACGAGGCCGTTATAATGATCTACCCCAAAGAACTCATGCCCGCTAAGGTTTCGCTTCATTGGACTATCCATCCTCCCGGAGCCCCTCTTGCGCCATGTGGGACTACCGCTCTATCCAACACCCACTCATACAAAATGGCACGAATATCTACGAGGTATCCCAAATTATTAAGCCAAGTCTTGCCCTGCACAAGACGTGGTGGTGGTCTGATGGCATAGCAAGATGCGGCTCCAAGACCGGTCCTTAATCGACTTGGGCGCCATTCAAAATCAAACCACGGGTAATAATCCCAACCAGATTAAACCCATGCATAAACCTGCACCCACCATTCATCCGCTTTACCAAGTCTAAACCATTTTAGCGTTTTATTTGATTAAACCATCTTTACAAAATTCCCTATGGTAAAACAATACCATAGGTTCAAGTTTAAACAAATTTGTAATAATTTGGCTAAATCCTCCCAAAATCAAATTCATGGTCTAAGCATTTGCTAAGCATTTCCAAACAATTTATCTATGGTGACAAGGGATGACATTTCAATATTCAATATTGGCCATACAATGACAGTTGGAATATCTAATCATTTAAACAGGAATTTAAAATACTTGAATAAAAGTATGCATGCATTTAATAATTTGAAAACTGAATTTAACTAACTTTAAAATATTAGGGCAAGATGATCAAAGTATAACTTGCCTTCGCTGAAGTCTTGAAATTCTAATTCTTCTAAGAATCAAATTCCTAATCGTCAGTAATCTAAACGTGAAAATACGACAATCAATTGGAATTCAAATGAAGACAATACAATAGTTCAACTAACTCTAAATAAAATAATTATATTTTATTTGGCTAGATAACAATTTTATAAGACTTTATAAGTTTGAAACATTCAATTTAGAGATAGGAAAATAAAAGATATAACTTTTACAAGTTTAAATCCTAAATTTGCAAATTAAATAGTTTAATTTAAAATAACAATTTAAACTAATTCTAATTTATTAAGCTAGATAATCTTTTTATAAAATTTTAGAAACTTAATTCACTAAATTTGGAGTTTGAAATTCAGATGATATGAATTTTACAAATTTTAATTTAAATTTGGAATTCAAAGGATTTCTAAATTTCCAAGATAGAACTAGACTGAACTCCAAATTGAATAACTATATTTTATTTAGTTAGATAATAATTTTCTAAGATTTTAGCAATTTGAATCATCTAATTTGGAATTATGGTTCAAAAGATATGAATTTTACAAGTTAAATTCCTAAATTAGTGGTTTAAATTATCTCAAATTCAAACAGACAGTTTAAACCTATTCCAATTCAAATTTTTATATTTTATTTAGCTAGGTATTAATTTTATCAAATTTTAGAAATTGAAATCACCTAATTTTGAATTAGAATGCAAAAGTTATGAATTTTACAAATTAAATTCTAAATCGTGATTTAAATCAATTTTAAATTATTTTTCTAAAAGTAAATCTAATTATTGCGCAAGGTGACGCCAAAGAAGGAATTTTCGGATTTAAATTAATTTAAAAATGATTTACGGCAGTGGGGCCTCGTGTCATAGACACGGTCTATGCGACCAAGTCCACGGACTTGGCGACCGAGGTGGCGCGGTGTGACGTGGTCGCCACGTAGGCAACCACGTGGGCTTTGGGCGAGGTGGCACGCTCGTGGCGCTCGCGTGGCGCATGCGTGGCGGCGACGCGTGGCGCGGCGGCGGCAACCGGGACCCCTATGGTCGCAAGACAGCGGCTAGGCGAGTCCCATGAGGGCGGCAAAATGGAGAGGAGGTCGCGGGGACCTTGGTGGTTACCTCGCCGTGCGGCGGACGCGACGAAAACGGCGACGATCAACGAGAAGGCGGCGGCGGCGACGGTCACGGCGGCGGCTCGGGTGACTCTCCGGCGAGGTGGCGCGCGACGGTAGCCCTTGACGCCAGCAGCGGCTGGTGGCGGCGGAGGTCCGATCGTCGGCGACGGCGACGGTGTAGACGGCGAAGCGCGGTGGCAGGCGTGAAGAAACTCGATTCCGTGAGCAGAGGCGGGGAGGAGCGAATGGGGAAATGGTTGAGGAGAGAGCCAAGGTGCTCCCTTTATAGGGGCCGGGCGGAGGGGAGGGGAGAACGTCGCAAGATCGTGGCGGCGGTGGTTGCGCGTCGGCGCCGAAGTCACGCGCGGAGAAGAGGGAGAAGTGGGGGAGCGGGGGCGGCAGGCGTGCGGTTGCACAAGACGCACGCCGCATATCGGGTGGTTGGGAAGGTGGCCCCAAGCTCTAAGCGGCGCCATGGCGGTTCTGTGCGGCGGTTAGGGGTAGAAGGAGGTGGGGAGGAAGATGGGTGGTGGCCGTTGGATTTGAGATCGGTGGCCAAGAAAAGGGGGCGGCGTGGAGCAATGTGGCCCGTCGGATGTGCATCCGACGGTGGAGATAGGGGGAAGTGGGGAATGAGATGGGGCTGAGTGGAGCAGGCCGGCTTGGGCCGTGCGCGCTGAGGAAAGGTTGGGCCGAAGGGTTTCGGCCCAAAACGAGTTGGAATTTTCCAATTGCTTTTCTAATTAAAATAATTCTAATAATTCATTTAAGCTTTAGAAAATAGCAAAATGATTCTAAAAATTCTAGAAAAATTTACATAAGTTCTTAGAATAGTTCTGGACTTAACTAAAATATTTCCAAGTTAAAGTTGACAATAGATTTTGAACTTAAATTTCTTTTTGGCTTTAACAATTTAAAGACAAGCTTTTAAAATTTCAGAAATTCACAAATTCAAATAAGTTTTAAACTTTAACCAAAATTGAAATTTTGGGCTGTTACAAACCTCCCCCCCTTAAGGGAATCTCGACCCCGAGATTCAGGATTGACTGGCGAGAAGATGGGGATACCCAGCTTTAATGTCTTCTTCCCGCTCCCAAGTGGCTTCACTTTCAGGGTGGTGGCTCCACTGAACTTTGTATGAACGGATGATCTTGTTCCGTGTGACACGCTCATGACGCGTCGTAATCTTGATCGGTTGCTCCACATAGGTGAGGTCCTCTTGAAGATCAATGCTTTCTAGAAGGGTCTGATCTTCGTGCACTCGAAGGCACTTTTTAGGTGTGAAACATGGAAGACATTGTGGGCTATGATAAGGATGTTGGTAGCTCGAGTGATATGCAACTTCACCTCTTCTTGCTAAAATCTTGTAAGGTCCCACAAACTGGGTGCAAGTTTTCCTTTGGTTCGAACCTTCTTACTCCTCGAGTGGAGTAACTCGGAGATAGACAAAATCTCCTTGACAAAGGTCAACTCTCGCCGACGATTATCTGCATAACTCTTACATCGGGTTTGAGCTACTTTTAGATGTTCTCTTATTGCCTTAACCTTACTTTCACTTCTTTGATCAACTCGCCCAAAGAACGATGCTCTCCTACTTCATCCCAAAGAAGCGGAGTTACGATTTTACGCCATACAAAGCCTCAAATGGGGACATCTCAAGGCCGGCTTGGTAGCTATTGTTGTCTGAAAATTCCGCATAGGGCGATTCTTGTCCCAACTTTGTCCGTACTCTAAGGCGCAGTTCGAAGCATGTCTTCAAGAATCTGGTTGACTCGTTTCATGGCGCCCATCCGTCATGGATGATATGCGATCTTGAAATTGAGTCTGGTTCCCAAAGCTTCATGCGCATCGCTGTAAATCTTGGCGTGGCGTGATCCTCTGTCGGACCACGATCTTCTTGGGTACTCCGTGTAGACAAACGATCTTAGCCATATATAACTCGCTAACTTGTCAGATCTGAGGTGGTCTTGACCGGAATGAAGTGAGCTACTTTCAGTCAACCGGTCAATTATCACCCAGATAGAGTCACATCCCGATTGGGTCCTAGGAAGTCCGGTGATGAAGTCCATACCAACTTCTTCCCACTTCCACTCGGGAATTGGTAATGGTTGCAGTAAACCAGCGGGTCTTTGATGCTCTGCCTTGACTCGCTGACAAACATCACAATGGGCTACGAACTCAGCAATTTCTCGCTTCATGCTGACCCACCAATATCTTTCCTTGAGATCCTGGTACATCTTGGTACTGCCAGGGTGAATAGAATAAGGCGACTCATGAGCTTCCCTCAGAATCGACTGCTTTAAATCCTGTTGATCCGGTACACAGATGCGGTCACCGAACCACACCGTTCCTTGCTCATCTTCGGTGAATCCCGGGGCTTTGCCTCTTCTCATATTCTTCTTGATCTCCTTGATGTCTTCATCTTCTATCTGCTTCTCCCTAATCGACTCAAGTGTTGATTGAACTTCCAGCGTTCACACATCCTTGATTAACAATCTCCAAGTTCAGTGCTTCAATTCTTCGTACAACTCGGTTGATTCTTCCGAACTAAGGCGGTGTTGCTGTCGCCTTTACGCTCAGGCATCTGCAACCACATTTGCTTTGCGGGTGATAATGAATTCAAGGTCATAATCCTTTATTAATTCCAGCCATCTTCTCTGACGGAGGTTAAGGTCAGACTGTGTGAATATGTACTTCAGACTCTTATGATCCGTGAAAACTTCGCAGCGGTTACCAATGAGGTAATGACGCCAGATCTTCAATGCGTGTACAATCGCTGCTAACTCAAGATCATGAGTTGGGTAATTCCCTTCATGCGGCCTCAACTGACGGGATGCATAAGATACAGCTTTGCCCTCCTGCATCAATACGCAACCGAGTCCCTGACGAGAGGCGTCGCAGAAAATCATAAAATCTTTATGAATATCTGGTAGGACCAACACAGGTGCTGAAACTAGTCTCGACTTCAGCTCTTGGAAACTCTCCTCGCAAGCATCTGTCCATTCAAATTTCTTCTCCTTCTTCAGTAGTTGAGTCATTGGTCTTGCTAACTTGGAGAAACCTTCAATGAATCTGCGGTAATACCCAGCCAATCCAAGGAAACTTCTCACCTCTGTGGATGACTTGGGTTGTTTCCAATCCATTCTCGCTTCGACTTTGGTGGATCTACGGCAACTCCTCCTGTGACACAATATGTCCAAGGAATGCCACTTGACTTAGCCAAAATTCGCACTTCTTGAATTTGGCATAAAGTCGATTCTCCCGAGTTTTCCCAAAATCAATGCGAGGTGGTCCTCATGTTCTTCTTCATTCTTCGAATAGACGAGGATGTCATCGATGAAAACAACCACAAACTTATCCAAGAATTCCATGAACACTTTGTTCATCATATTCATGAATGCGAGTATGTTCACAAACCGAAAGACATTATCAGAACTCAGTATAGTCCATATCTGGTGGTGAAAGCTGTCTTCGGGATATCTTCTGGTCTGATCTTCAGTTGGTGATAGCCAGATCTCAAATCAATCTTCGAAAATACACTTGCTCCTTTCAGTTGATCGAACAGGTCATCAATCCTAGGTAGCGGGTACTTGTTCTTGATTGTCACTTCATTGAGTGACCTATAATCCACACACATCCTCATACTATTGTCTTTCTTCTTGACAAATAATACAGGTGCTCCCCAAGGTGATGAACTGGGTCGAATATATCCCTTGCTTCGCAATTCTTCAATTTGTTTCTTCATCTCCGCCAATTCATTGGCCGGCATTCTGTAAGGTCGCTTCGAGATTGGAGCGGTCCCTGGGACTAAGTCAATTAAGAACATGACGCGTCCTGTCGGTGGCATCTTAGCCGTAGATCATCGGGAAAACATCCGGAATTCTTGCACTATTGGTATATCTTCAAGCTTTAATTCCTTCAAAATTTGGTCGAATGGAACTTTCTCGGTGCATGGTCTTGGGCTTGAATTCAAGCGTGAGTCCTTCCTCATTAGTGAGAGTGATAGACCTATCGGCCACAGATCTATCCGTCCTTGATTCTTGGCTAGCTTGTCCATTCCAAGTATTACATCGGACCTTGAGAATGCAGGACTATTAAGTCCGCCATGAAGGAAACTCCTGATATTTCGAGGTAAGATTCGCATAGAAAATCTGGTCCTCATTTACGAGCAGGGAATGGATTATCATAGGATTACTTAATGGAGAAATAGGTAACCCATTTTGCCCACAAACTTATTGGATACAAAAGAATGCGAAGCTCGGAATCAAACAGGCGTCGGCGGTATCATATTAACGAAAGCGTATTTCAGGGCGACATCTGTGCCGCTGAGCTTCCTCTGCTGTGACGTGGTTCACACGTCCCTTAAATGAATCGCCCGCCGCTTTGGGGTGCCGCCGGTGGCTGGTACTCTGATCTTGCTTTTTGGTGTTGTAGATCGCCGCTTCTTCGCACTTGTTGGCGTAGTGTCGATTCGTTGCAATGGAAGCATGTCACTCCTGCCGCTGATGAAGTTGGGTTCTTTTCTTTGGCCTTTCTGAGATGCATTATTGCGAGCCGGAAGAGTTGGAGCGCCGCGTCTTGGGGCGCTCGGGTGTAGAAGATCGAACCTTCCACTCGAGGTGGTGAGGCCGAGCAAAGCGAGGCTTGGGTTGCCCTCGAGTTGAACTTCAGGCGCCATCCTCCGCTTGCAGTTCTCCATCTGCAGATGCTTGGCCTCTGGCGAAAAGCTTTATTCACTAACCGCTTTGGAAGTCGGTGTAGTCATTGGAGACCACCGGTGAGATCTCATCGTTCGCACCATCCATGAACCTTTCTGCCTTTCTTCATCACTAGCCACGTCTCTTTGGGGCATAGCGAGCAAGTTTGGTTGAACTTGTGCAGTATTCACCTTGTCGTGATTGCCTTGTTTGAGCGCTGGAACTCTTTCTTCTTTAGGGTCATTATCCTGCGGAGATATGTGCATGGCGGAAAGCCGCACAAACTCCGCCAAGAGATAGTCTGCACACAAGATGGGAGATGTTGTAGTTATCCCACCATTCCGATGCGGGACCGGTGAGCTGGTGAGAGGCAAACAGGACTCTCTCACGGTCAGTACACTGAGTGATATCCAGCTTCTTCCCGATAGCACGGATCCAGTCATCGGCATCCATCGGCTCTGGTTCTTTGGAGAATGTTTGGTATGCATGCGCATGAAATCGCCATGGTCAATCTCTGCGCGGGTGGAGGTGGTGGTGCAGTTCGAGTTGTTGCTTGCACATTCTGCACGCTGTTGAGGGACTGAGCTAGGAGGTTAATCAGATGATTCTGGTTTTCCATCATCTGACGCCAATCTGGTCCTTCAGCTGGTGGCGGTGGTGGTTGCTTTGCACGGATCCTCCCGTAATCAAGGCGTCTTCGTTGCCCGACCTCGGACATTGCCACTTGCCGATGACGGGTGGTCACCATCTGCTAGAACTCCAAAGATTTAGGAGAGATAGAGCGGATAGGAAGTTCTAAAGGGGTACATTCTAATGTACCAAGAACACAAAGAGCACACAAGACAAAGAGCGATTTTTCCAAAAGTTCCTTTATTAAGTCATTTTATTCAAAGATTATGGCTACCACAAATAAGATAGTAGCTCATAATTAGCAACTAAAGGTCGAGCTAACAGGAAGATAACTATAATGGGGTCTTGGGGTATAATCCATTGCCATCGAGCTAGCCTCGCCGACCTTGTAGCTAGCGAGCTCCATGCTTCTGATCTTGACTTTCTTCTTACGCTTCTTGTAGTCATTACGAGCGGTGAGCAAGTCATTCAAGGTGTTTCCGTAGGCATAATCCAAAGCCTTAGCCAGATCCACCGGTGTGTCGATTCGGGAATCTTCGCCTCTAGCGGAGTTGAAAGTACTGCCGAGTTCTGGTGGAATGTGCATCGGGTAATAATGAAACCCGTGCCCTCAAGGCGATGATTGTAGGTGTAGCGAAGGTGGCGGATCGCCTCTCTTGCCGCATCTGCATGCCCTCATCAAAGGTGTCGCACGGATCGGGCGTCAAAGACGTGGAAGACGGTGTCCTAAGTGAGATTGGAGTAAATGAGCACTTCTACTCTCCACAGCTTGTTGTTCTCCCACTTGGTACTTGAATCCTTGAAAAGTTGGCCTCTTCGGTAACCAGTCTTTGATCATTTCCCAAAGTATCTCGCCCAATATCCAAAGAAAGGCTCCGTGGGAAGTAGCGTCCCAGATTTCACCATCTAAAATTTTGAGAAGGAGAGGAGTTAGTAAACATTTTTAAAGAGAAAGGTTGAGACATGACTCGGATAGACTCAAAATAGTTTTAGTTTTTGAAGATAAGTCCTTAAGGCAATTCTAAGGCCCACGACCTACGATCGACATGGCTCGATACCACTTTTGCCGGACCCGGCGAAAGATCCGAACCCTCTGTGTTCATACACCACCCAGGATTTCCGTGTACACAGATTACAAAAATGATAACATAACCAAATCTCGCGTTTCATTAATAGTAAATCGAGTTCGATACAAATGGGCATGAAGCCAAATAAAGAAGTAAATAACACAAATGAAATAAAAAGATAGTAGTAGGCGAGCGATCCGCCACGAGTAATCGCCCTGGGCGTAACCTTCAGCGTCGGTGTCCTCACCGCCCCGATAGTAGTCTTCTCACGAAAATTTGTTGCATAAAGCAAGCATGAGCACAACTACTAGTGCTCGCAAGTTACACCCAATATGGAATTGTAATGCATGCATAAGGTAAACAAAGGACATTGGCAGGGTTATTTTGCGTAAACAGCAGTTTAATTTAAATAATCGTAATAGATTGCAAGGCCATTTTCATACATTAATTAAAATCATATTTTAAATGACAATTGAATAATGTGGATAACCTCCACGAAAGGTGATGGATATCCTCCAATCACAATGGCTAACCGCCCAATTTTCCCCACAGGACTATCCATCCTGAAAACATCTGTTGAAACCATTTTTAAACCAAAAACAAGTCTAACTCAAAGTGGCTTTGCTAGCATGTCCATGATCATGACGCCAGCTATTCAATAGTTTCTACTCTGAGTTTGTGCGGCTTTACCCACACGAGATAATTTGCTCCTTGTGTCGGCCAATCCACGCTTCCTAAGGCGTGGGACAAAGCAATTATCACGAGGCGTTACAATGATCTACCCCAAAGAACTCATGCCCGCTAAGGTTTCGCTTCCATTGGACTATCCATCCTCAGGAGCCCCTCTTGCGCCATGTGGGACTCTTGTCTATCAACACCCACTCATACAAAATGGCACGAATATCTCGAGGTATCCCAAATTATTAAGCCAAGTCTTGCCCAGACAAGACGTGTGGTGGTACGGTAAGGCATAGCAAGATGCGGCTCCAAGACCGGTCCTTAATCGACTTGGGCGTCATTCAAAATCAAACCCTGGGTAATAATCCCAACCAGATTAAACCCATGCATAAACCTGCACCCACCATTCATCCGTTTCGCCCAAGTCTAAACCATTTTAGCGTTTTATTTGATTAAACCATCTTTACAAAATTCCCTATGGTAAAACAATACCATAGGTTCAAGTTTAAACAAATTTGTAATAATTTGGCTAAATCCTCCCAAAATCAAATTCATGGTCTAAGCATTTGCTAAGCATTTCCAAACAATTTATCTATGGTGACAAGGGATGACATTTCAATATTCAATATTGGCCATACAATGACAGTTGGAATATCTAATCATTTAAACAGGAATTTAAAATACTTGAATAAAAGTATGCATGCATTTAATAATTTGAAAACTGAATTTAACTAACTTTAAAATATTAGGGCAAGATGATCAAAGTATAACTTGCCTTCGCTGAAGTCTTGAAATTCTAATTCTTGGAAGAATCAAATTCCCGGAATAAATAAGTAATCTAAACGTGAAAATCGACAATCAATTGGAATTCAAATGAAGACAATACAATAGTTCAAACTAACTCTAAATAAAATAATTATATTTTATTTGGCTGAATAACAATTTTATAAGACTTTATAAGTTTGAAACATTCAATTTAGAGATAGGAAAATAAAAGATATAACTTTTACAAGTTTAAATCCTAAATTTGCAAATTAAATAGTTTAATTTAAAATAACAATTTAAACTAATTCTAATTTATTAAGCTAGATAATCTTTTTATAAAATTTTAGAAACTTAATTCACTAAATTTGGAGTTTGAAATTAGGATGATATGAATTTTACAAATTTTAATTTAAATTTGGAATTCAAAGGATTTCTAAATTTCCAAGATAGAACTAGACTGAACTCCAAATTGAATAACTATATTTTATTTAGTTAGATAATAATTTTCTAAGATTTTAGCAATTTGAATCATCTAATTTGGAATTATGGTTCAAAAGATATGAATTTTACAAGTTAAATTCCTAAATTAGTGGTTTAAATTATCTCAAATTCAAACAGACAGTTTAAACCTATTCCAATTCAAATTTTTATATTTTATTTAGCTAGGTATTAATTTTATCAAATTTTAGAAATTGAAATCACCTAATTTTGAATTAGAATGCAAAAGTTATGAATTTTACAAATTAAATTCTAAATCGTGATTTAAATCAATTTTCTGAATTATTTTTCTAAAAGTAAATCTAATTATTGCGCAAGGTGGCGCCAAGAAGGAATTTTAGGGATTTAAATTAATTTAAAAATGATTTACGACAGTGGGGCCTCGTGTCATAGACACGGTCTATGTGGACCAAGTCCACGGACTTAGCGACCGGGAGGTGGCGCGGTGTGTGGCGTGGGCGCCACGTAGGCAACCACGTGGGCTTTGGGCGAGGTGGCACGCTGTGGCGCTCGCGTGGCGCATCGTGGCGCGGCGTGGGCGGCGGCGGCGGCGGCGGACCTATATGGTCGCCGCGAGAAGCGGCTAAAGCGAGTCCGGCGAGGCGGCAAAATGGAGAGGAGGTCGCGGGGACCTTGGTGGTTACCTCGCCGGCGGTGGGACGCGACGGAAGCGGCGACGATCAACGAAGAAGGCGGCGGCGGGTCCGCACGGCGCGGCGGCTCGGGTGACTCTCCGTGAGGTGGCGCGCGCAGGGTAGCCCTTGACGCTGTGCAGGCTGGTGGCGGCGGAAGGCCCGATCGTCGGCAACGGCGGCGGTGTAAACGCGAAGCGCTTGCGGTGGCAGCGTGAAGAAACTCGATTCCGTGAACAGAGGGGGGAGGAGGCGGAATGGGGAAATGGTTGAGGAGAGAGAGCAAGTGCTCCCCTTTATAGGGGCAGGCGGAGGAGGGAGAACGTCGCAAGATCGTGGCGGCGGTGGTTGCGGCGTCTGCCGCGAGTCCACGGAGAGAAGAGGGAGAAGGGGAGTAGGGGGCGCAGGCGTCGTGCGTGCGGTTGACGCACGCGAGTATCGAGGTGGTTGGGAAGGTGGCCCAAGCTCTAAGCGGCGCCATAAGCGATTCAGTCTTGCGGTTAGGGGTAGAAGGAGGTGGAGGAAGATGGGTGGTGGCCGTTGGATTTGAGATCGGTGGCCAAGAAAAGGGGCGGCGTGGAGCAATGTGGCCGTCGGATGTGCATCCGACGGTGGAGATAGGGAAGTGGGGAATGAGATGGGCTTTGAGTGGAGCGGTAGGCTTGGGCCGTCTTGTGAGAAAGGTTGGGCGAAGGGTTTCGCCCAAAACGCAGTTGGAATTTTCCAATTGCTTTTCTAATTAAAATAATTCTAATAATTCATTTAAGCTTTAGAAAATAGCAAAATGATTCTAAAAATTCTAGAAAAATTTACATAAGTTCTTAGAATAGTTACGACTTAACTAAAATATTTCCAAGTTAAAGTTGACAATAGATTTTGAACTTAAATTTCTTTTTGGCTTTAACAATTTAAAGACAAGCTTTTAAAATTTGAAATTCACAAATTCAAATAAGTTTTAAACTTTAACCAAAATTGAAATTTTGGGCTGTTACAACGTAGACACCCTGGCGGCGACATCCTCCTCATCCTCCTACCTCGCCTACCACCATCCTAGCTAATGGAAGTAGGCTTGCCACTCTCAACTTGTGTCGAAAGAATTAAGAATATCCATTAGTCCACCCACACAAATTAGACCGAAATTAATTACAAAAAGGTCATAACTATACGTACTGCGGAACCCAACATGTGTCCACCCTCCATGCCCTCATAGGCATGTACAGCCGCAACACGCCAAGCTCAATGGGCTACTCGCTTTCCTGGGAGAATGGTACTAAGGCGACTATAGTGACTCACGTCAATGGCCGAGTCAAGTAGCACGTACGCCCACTGCACAACCTCTCTTGGGGCCACCATCCCTGAAATTTAAGATGAGCAATATTTCAAAGATTATCTCGGCATATATAGAATATCTACTGTGAAAAAAAAACAGAAAACAAAAGAAGTCAGAAATATTTTAATCAGGCTCTACACACCCTATTTAGCTACTCTGGAATTTTTACGGAATTCTTAGAGCTACCATGCTATTTTCCTAGTTGAAAATTTATGCTCGACATTTATAGAATATCTATCGTGCAAAAAAGAGAACACAAAAGAAGTTGGGAATATTTTAATCAGGCTCTACAAACCCTATTGAGCTACTCTGGGATTTTTATGAAATTTTTAGAACTACCTTGCTATTTTCCTAGTTTAAAATGTATTATTGGCATTTACAAAATGTTTACTGTACAAAAAATAGAAAAGAAAAGAAGCTTGGAATATTTTAATCAGGCTTTACACACTCTATTTAGCTACCCTAGATTTTTTACAGAATTTTTAGAGCCACCTTGCTATTTTCCTAGTTTAAAATATATTCTCGGCATTTACAGAATATTTAATGTACAAAAATGAGAACATAATTGATGCTAAGAATATTTTAATCAGGCTCTACACACCTTATTTAACTACTCTGGAATTTTTACGGATTTTTTAGAGCTACCTTGCTATTTTTCGCGTATCTAAATTATTTCCCGTGTAAAAATTATCTAGACTAGAACGATGATCTATACTAAAACATACTACACTACAGCTAAAATGATCTAATGAAATCAATTCTAAGTCACTTTTTTTATTTCCTAACCTACCAGGATTTTGAATTAAATTACAAAGTTGCAAAATAAATTACATGCGAGGTAAACGACATGATCTACTTCTCTTTCTCTCTCTCCTCCACGACGAACCGGCAAGGCTTCACCACACACTTTTCCTCGTCTCCTCTTTCCTTTCCCTCCCTCTTCTCTTCCTCCCCTCTTTTGCTCTCGTCTGGAATGAGGTAGGGGGTGCGAAAAACCAAATTTTATATCTGGTCCTTGTTGCCATTTCAATTGGCAACAGGGTACTGTTCACCCCATGTCGCCAATTGAAATGGCGACAGGGGGTTGTCGCCATCCACGTGGCGCCTGTCGCCATTCCATCTAGCGACAAGGTGCCATTTTTTTAAAAAAAAAGACTATTTAATTTTGTAATTATTGATTAAAATATTATTATTTTAAAAAATCGGTAGTCTTGCTGATTACCTGCGTACTACCCACGCGCACAAACCCTTAGAGATGGGTATGTTCCTCTTTTGTTGCCCACGAACATGTTCACAGGGGTCAAACTCTGCCAAACGAGCAAACGGGCGTGGGCATGGAGGAGCTCCACCCGTGCCCGTTTCGCCCCATTACCTGTCATATTCTACTAATAGGTGGGCCCCATGGCAGAGCAGGAGGAGGTGGCGTGTTGGGAGGTGGAGGACTGGGAGGCGGCAGAGCAGGAGGAGGTGGCACGATTGGGAGGCGGTAGAGCAGGAGGACTAGAGGAGGCAGTGCGTCAGGAGGTAGAGGAGGAGCGGTGACCAGCGTTGGGAGGCGAAGGAGGTGGCGACCGCGGGTTAGCTAGCTAGGGTTCTTCCACTGCCCCTCTTTCTATTTCTTCTCGAGTGAGACTCGAGTGACTGTTGCCATGTACCTCAGCACTTCTAGTCTATACCCTCCTCCTAACAGTGGGCCTCGGCCTTGTTAGTTGCCCAACTTGAACTCCCAAGTCGACATCTAGTTAGAGTTAGTCGACAAGTCACACGACTAGACAAACTAGCTGAGTCGTTGGTCCCTAGTCGTGATCCCTGGCCGACATGACGATTAATCACCGATTAGGCGATGACTAGGAGACATCTTGACAACAATGGTCCTTTCTATTTATCGGTGTTTTCTACCATGGTTTGTACTCAGTTTGATTCGGCTATTTGTGTTTTTTGTTCTGACTCCGCCGGTGAGTACTTGTCTCCTGCCTTTCGTTAGTTTCTTTATGCGCAAGGCACACTTCCTCAGTATTCTTGTCCCGGTGCTCATGCTTAGAACGACATTTCTGAGCGTAAGCATCATTACCTCCTTGAGACTATCTGCACTATGATGCTTGCCTCCTATGTTCACCCTCATTTCTGGGCTGAGGTTGTTTCTACTACCACCTACCTTGTCAACCTACAGCTCTACACTGCTCTTCAGGGTTCTACTTCTGTTGAGCATCTCTACTGCAGGTCTCCTCAGTACAGTCACCTTCATGCTTTTGGTTGTGTCTGCTATGTTCTTCCACCCTATGAGCGCACGAAGCTGACAACTCAGTTAGTTTAGTGTGTTTTTCTTAGCTACAGTGCTGAGCACAAGGGTTATCGCTGCTATGATCATGTTGCTTGTCAAATGTGCATTTCACGCGATGTCACTTTTGATGAGTCTTACTATCCTCGTGACACCACTTCTAGTTTGGCCTCTCTTGCCAGGTTGATTTCTTTTCTGACTTTACCTAATTCTCAGCTATCCACTACTGTTGTTTTGCCTGGCCTCTATTTCAGCTTCAAGCGTATTCTTATGCAACCTGGGCTAGTGATCCTTTTTATCGTCGATCTCTCTCTGCCTTTTGTGCCTTCCTTGATTGCCTGGAAGACTAAGAAGCAGACTGTAGTTTCCCGTTCAAGTGTTGAGGTCAAGCTAAGGGCTATGGCGTCTGTGACAACTAAGATCACCTGGTTACAGTGGCTCCTTGAGGACTTTGGTGTCTCATTTCCTACACCGACTACGTTATTGTTAGACAACATTGGTATGATCAATATTGCTCAAGATTTGGTGAAGCATGAGCTCACCAAGCACATTGGGGTTGATGCTTCCTACATGTGGTCACAACTGGGTGGATATCGAGCCAAGTCCTCATCTTATCAAGATTTTCCTAAAATTGTGACAGTTTGATTTAATATCATTTTATTTATAGTTTGTAAGTATATCTAGAATTGAGCTAACGAGCTGAGCTGAGCCGCGCTTGAGTGAAATCCAATTTCATTAGAAAATGACTCATTTCAATGTTTTATCACTTAATGAGTGTAATGGGAGCAATTTTGAACCAAGTCAATGAGCCCTAATAATAAGCTTTTTCCACCCTCTCGTAGGTGCACTAGTTGGCTATCACTCTTCAGTATGTGTCTTTAGAGCTTTAGTTTGTTGACTTATCGAGCTTTGGTGAAGCATGAGCTCACCAAGCACATTGGGGTTGATGCTTCCTACATGTGGTCACAGCTGGGTGGATATCGAGCCAAGTCCTCATCTTATCGAGCTTTTCCCGAAATTGTCATAGTTTGATTTAATATCATTTTATTTATAGTTTGGAAGTATATTTTGAATCGAGATAACGAGCCGAGCCGCACTTGAGCGAAATCCAACTTCATTAGAAAATGACTCATTTCAATGTTTTATCAATTAATGAGTGTAATGGGAGCAATTTTGAACCGAGCCAATTTTAACAAGCTTTTTCAACCGAGCACAACCTTTAGTATGTGTCCTTCTTCACGATAACAAGCTTTTATCACTAAACTCAATGTTGTTGATCCACTATGAGTTTGAGAGGGTGTTAGAAATATATGCATATATTTGTATTAGTCTATTGTATATAGTCGTGGAGCGGAGGAGAAGGTGGCGTGGCGGCAAATAAGCTCGGTCGGCGAGTGGTGAAGAAGCATCAAGGGGTGGAGAGGATCATGAGGGTGGTGGAGTTGGGGCTTGGGATGGTCGGAGTCGAGCTAGCCTCGGCGGCCGTGGGTGGCGCGGCACGGAGGCTTGGAGTCGGCGAGCTCTGGTGAGGTAGGAGGGTGGGGAAGTTGGGGGAAAGCTTTAGTGAGGTAAGGGTAGCTATTGCCGGAGGTGGGAGGGGAGGGGATGGACGGGCACGGCAAATTTTACCTCGGGCCGCAGGAGAAGAAGCATGAGGCGGCGGCAACTTCTTGAAATTCGCCAGCCCTAGGGTCGAAGGAGCGAAGGGGATGTGCTGGAGGGGAAGGTGAGGAAGAGGGCGAGTTGAAGGGTGGGCTTTTATAGCCTTGAGAGGCGGTGGAAGCAATATGGCAGCTGCGGCAATGGGCGGCGACGTGGTTGAACGGCCGAGCTTGGACAGTGCTGGAGGGGGCAAGGTGGCGGCATGGGCGGGGTGAGGTGGAGAGTGGTGAAGGTGGTAGAAGCCGGTGACGGGATGGCTAAGGTGGCAGGCTGACGGAGGTGGCGACGGTGATGATGACATGTGGGCGGTGATGCAGAGGAGGAAGAAGAAGGGAGTGGTGCGCGGGGGAAGAAGGTGTCTCCGGGTGAAGAAAGTGGGAATGACGGAAGAGGGAAGCGGAGAAGGGAAGAAACTTTCTGAATTGGGATAGAAATATGAAAATCAAGCAAAAACTTTAAAATTTTTGAAATTCGAAAATTTCGGGTTGTTTCAACCTACCCCCTAAAAAGAATCTCATCCCCGAGATTCACTCAAAGTCAGGGGACATGTTGGAAAAGTACACTGTATTTTCGATTCCTTTTTCCATGCTGATTTTTCTGTTATAATATTCTGTGACTGAAACTGAAAAGGTGTCTCCTAGATTAATAACCAGTGTTGATCCTTGCATGTAGTAAAAATGTACCGATAATGACCTTGGTGGCCTCTGTTGTTTCCTTGGTAGAAATATAGTTAATTTTGCCCTGAACTGATCCCTTTGTTGGTCTTCTTTCTCCTAGAACTTGTCTCGCTTTTCTTAGTTGTTTTCTGGGTCGTAGCATATATTCTTTGTACGCTTGTTTTATTGGTGGTGTTTCGTTGATCTATAGTTGACTTTTCACTTGAGCTTTGGCTACCTCTGATGGCATACTACTTAATGGGCATTTCCATTTAATATGGCTTGGTTGTCCATAGTGGTTGCAGTTTATTGACTTCCGTGGACATTCCCTTTGGTAGTGATTTCTTCCGCATGTGTAACACTACACTGTGGCGATTGGATTGGGATTGGTAGGTAGCTTCTACTGAAATTGTAATGGTGGTGCTACCATCATTCTTGTTTGGTTTTATTCTGCTTGGTATTTGTTCCTTTCCATCATGGTCATCAGTTCGGTCATGCTTGGTTGGTACTCCTCTATGCTAGTCTCGCTTTGGTATTTGATACAGGTCCTGGTTCCAGACATCTTAGGAATGTATTGCTGCAGCGATTTTGACCAAATACAGATATGTAAGTAAGATTCAGACTTTTTAAGTGGAGAAAGCTTAAGGTAAGTATTAAGACGAAAAGAATGAATTGAATTTTGACAAGGATGATATACAGGTACTGATAGGAAAACAAATTATCAATAAATAATAT
Organism: Phyllostachys edulis; assembly: GCA_036346405.1. Taxonomy (NCBI): domain Eukaryota; kingdom Viridiplantae; phylum Streptophyta; class Magnoliopsida; order Poales; family Poaceae; genus Phyllostachys; species Phyllostachys edulis. The sequence goes on from CM070558.1 coordinate 15,881,344, forward strand.
ATTTCCTTTATATATATGAGTTATATACATACTACTTAGAGCACATAATACAACTTGTGTTACAACCAAAAGATCATCTATTTAGGGTTTACTCTATTTAACACTATTCTAGTGTATTATGAACACTACTTCTTCTATACCACAACCGGTGAAAAGTTGAAGTTTAGGTGAGAAAGGATAAATCTTTTATAAAACAAATCGAGTTTTTACAAATCTAAGTTTGGATAAGATAGCAATAATACTTATATTTTTTTCAAAAATCTTTTTAATTTTTCAAATTAAGATTTTTGAAGGTCTTCATTTCCTAATTCCTAAAGCCAACTTAAGGTCTCATCCTAGGGTCAAACTAAGCTTTGATACCACTTTGTAACACCCCCAAAATCTGGGACTGTTAAACTCTTCACAACTGCCCAAAATATGCAGTTGTGAAGTAAGCAGCGTCTTAAGCAAGGTTTCGATTACAATAAAAACCAGACTTTTATTACATAAGATTAAGTCTTAACGACCAGAACTTAACACGAGCATTCAAGCCCATTAAGATAATAAGACAAAAGCTTCAAACCACAGGCATGCTTGAGCAGACCTAATACGAGCAGTCATCGCAAGATCCCATCAAGATCCTTGAGATTTTCCGAATGTTTTGCACAAGAATGAGTACTAAACTCATTCTTAATGAACTTCCTAACACAGGCATTCAAGCCCAAAGTTAAAATAATACAAGACAAAAGAACTTCAAACCACAGGCATGCTTGAGCGCGGTCGAGACCTAATAACAATAGTCATCGCCGTCTGGTGATCCTGCCAAAACCTTCCTCATCAAGATCCTTGAGATTTTTCCAGATTTTCTCTGTAGATGTTTTGCAGATATTGTAAGAATGAGTACTACTACCGTACTCAACAAGCCACATGGAGAAGTTCAATAAATACATGTAAGGAGTTCAATAGATGGTTAGGGTTTACCATGTTAGGTATATGTGGATGCATTTTGAGTTAAAGCACTTTATCTTTAAAATAGTAAAATAATAATAAATAATAACATCAGGGGTTTCTCAACAATTACACAAACCAATTTATCATCTAAAAAACTCTACTTATGCCTCTGTATTGGAATCATCTATTAACACAGCTTCATTAACTGGAAGCATGATGTATTCGAATACCTTTAATTATTCACCCTGCAGAGTTGTCCAACTTTACCCACAAGATATCTCAGACTCATATTGTTAGAACATAGACACGCAGCCCGTTAGCGTGTGACTGAGCTGAGATAACAAAGTCTTTTCACTGCTCAACCTTTTTAGCCTCTACCCGGTAGGTTCTACTCCATACAGCCCTCGGGAGACCACTGGCCAATGGTGGAACTTGTGCCTCGATGCTAACGGGACCATACCATTGTGTAGACTAGCGAGTGTCCCTTGAGACCCACCCCTGTTCCGCGCTGCTCTATCACACAAGAGCATACGCCTGTCATGTAGATATTCAATCGGGATAGTAGTGTACTAAGTTAGGGAGTAATGACCACACATGTGGTTAAGCGGTTTTCTGTGTCTATTACTTTGGCACAAGGTTCTTGTCCTTACTTGTCTCCAGTGAGGAAATGGACCAACACCAGCTCGTGGTTGTCCACCCTCGCCTTCGACTCACTTTTTAACACAAGTCTATTGGGTTGTCCAACTTCTTGGACACGGCTCTCAACTCTCCACCAAAATCCATTGGCGAACTGCCAATACTGCTTTTCAATATTTATAAACACATGGTTAGTGACAAAGCTACTTATATAGATAATATTTTATGTAAATTTGTCAAGGTGAATATGGCCTACAAGTGCTAGGTGGGTTTGTCTATGGAGTAATAGGACTTATCTAATTATCATGGCATTCAAAAGTATTATTTCAATAATAAACTAATTGGCATAAATACAGTAAATGAAACTAATATTATAAATATATGAAAATGGGCTCAAAATGATCAAGGAATGTGACTTGCTTCCTTGCACAAAGTCTTTTAGTAATAGGTCTTGTTAGGCGTCTTCTGGAGTCTGATCGTCAAAGTCGTGACCTAGCGCGAAAAGAAATAAAATAAACCAAATAAAATCCGGCACGACAAGGAATGAGCTAGGAATAACATGCAAGTAAATAATTTCAAAAGAATCATAAAGAAAGGTGGTGTGAGAGGGTAGGTATTTATTTGGAGCTTCATTTGGCTGAACGGAGTTGATAAAAGGATTCACGGACTCGAAACGGTCGAAAGGAGTATAAAATGTCCAATTAGGGTTTCGGGCGAAAAAGTGTCGGATGGTGAATAGTACTGATTTTACTATTCATGTCTGAAAATGCTTATGAACAGTAAGTGAATTACTGTTTTTGGTTAGGAACAATATCACATTTACTGTGTAGTTTTCGGAATGTGATCCGTAACAACTTTTACTATGCTATGTACAGTAAAGGGCTGAAACGAATGAACAGTAATGGGCTAAGCCCACTTCTTTTATTAATGGCCAAAAGGCGAACCTTTAAGGGCCAGCTCCTAGGCGGCTTGAGCCGCATGACCAAAACCTCTGGCCTTCCTTCGAGCCGTGGATCTGAAAAACAGGTGGCGCTCAGCTGCTCGGTGGCAATGGCGAGCCAGTGGTCTGAGGAGCACCAAGGAGATGAGGGCATCTCGTTTTGGGGTTTTATATGGGCAGAGGAGGTTCAGGCAAGGGGTGGCAGCGTGGGTGGTGGTCGGCCGGAGTAGAGGGAGAAGACGGCGGCACTACGGCCAAGCTCCGGTCAGGGCGAGTGGTGGAGAAGCATCAGGGGTGGAGCGGATCACGAGCTTGCCTCGGCGACCGTGGGTGGCGCAGCAAAGGGGCTCAGCGCCGGCGAGCTCCGGTGAGGTAGGAGGTTGGGGAGGGTGGGGAAGGCTTCGATGAGGTGAGGGTCAGCTATTGCCGGAGGTGGGAGGGGAGGGGATGGACGGGTGCAGCGAATTTTACCTCGGGCCACCGGAGAAGAAGCATGAGGCGACGGCAACTTCTTGAAATTCGCCGACCGTAGTGGCGAAGGAGCGAAGGGGAGGTGCTGGAGGGGAAGGTGAGGAAGAGGGCGAGCCGAAGGGTGGGCTTTTATAGCCTTGAGAGGCGGTGGGAGCAGTAGGGTAGTTGCGGCAATGGGCGGCGATGTGGTTGAGCGCGGCAATGCTTGGAGGGAGTGGCAGGGTGCATGGGCAAGGTGAGGTGGAGGCGGAAGGTGGTAGAAGCACAGAGATGTGTGATGGTGACATGGCGACGATGAGGATGACATGGGGCGTGTGCAGAGGAAGAAGGAGTGGCGGCGGGAAGAACGCGCGTCTCCGGTGAAAAAGCGAGGAATGACGAAAGAGGAAAGTGGAGAAGGGAAAAAAACTTTCCGAATTGAGAAAGAAATCCTAAAATCAAGCAAAAAGTTGAAAAAGTTTTGAAATTAGGAAATTTCGGGTTGTTTCAGTTTTATACGTTGTTCATATGGACATCAAATGTACGAGACCCTGTACCATGTCCTAGAACGAAGGTACTCCGTTTGCACTTTCATGGTCTCAACTCTTAAGTAATTATCTGCGAGGCCAATGGAACTCGTCGGAAAAGGGCTCTAGTTTTTGGCACGAACGAATATAATTTCACACGGTGAACACAAGCATAATCCCTCCGACAAGTGGGAGCAATGATTCAAGTTTCAGTTACTCAATTTAGAACAGCCATGTACATGTTACAAATTTCCCACGCATGCAGACAAGAATTATAACAAGAATTTAAGGGGAAAAATGTAAAACAATAGGACAACTACGAATTATCCTCTATAACTCCCAAATTTCCATGGAGCTAGCAGGTGTATTTTTTCTTCTTCACAAAACAAGTTGCTGATCTACCCTGGAAATGGGAATGCACTTCAACATCCACCGCAGATTTATCGCAAGCTTAAATAGTTTATCATGTAAACAGAGGCTGCAGGTTATGCCACAGTTGGAATTTTCCAGAGCAAAACGTGTTCGTGCTGTTCAAAGATTGTACCCAAGCCGAATGTAACTGCCCAAAACATTGCTACTAAACTCGCTTACATCTATCAAAGGATACAGTTGAACCATACACAGCAAGAAAAATATCACCGCAAATCACCACCATGCCATGAGGAGGTCTCAAGAAGTACCAAGCCACATTTTTCAGCTGCTGTGTTCAGTTTGATGTATGAAGCCACATTTTTCAGTTTACTCAGAATCCACTGACTGCATCTGTTTAATTTTGCTGTTCTGATTTCTGAGTGACAATCCAGTAAAAAAAACAACTGAACAAGTGGATCATTGACTGAGAAATATAAACATACTGAAACATTCCTTTCCAAAGATGGCTCATATTGTCATGGTGTACAATCTTTGAAATGTACGTCAATCCTTGTGCAGCACCAGTATTATCACCACACATCTGACATCTGATAAGCAGGCGCAACATTTATCCAGAAATGGCAAAATGTGGCACAGTAGCCTTGAAGATTGACCATGTTGATGACAAAAGATAAGTTGAAAGATAACACACTACAACTCAACTTTTAGACTGCAAAGTAATTACGCAATACCATGACAACAAGGAACCAGTATCACCCGCTGCCTAATAGTGTCCGGTGCCAACATAATAATAATTCAAGTACTGCCATGTTGTCTTAAGGTAATTAAACAAACTGCACGGAAGAACAACACTTAAATGAGTTGAAGCATCAACATCGCAAAAGCAAATAAAGTAGAAACTGAGAACTGAAACATATATTAAATCTCTGGTCTGCTCCAAGGTAACCTTCATCAGTAGCGATCATCATAAGAGCGAGCTCCCCGGCTGGGACGATCATAGGGGGCAGGTCTATCTCGGTAACTCCCACCTAAGCGAGCAGGTCCACCACTCCCCATGGGAGGACCACCTCTGTCATAACCACCAGAGCCTCTAGGATCATCACGGTAATAACTTCCACCTGACCGTCCTCCATCTCTCTCATAGCTTCTTTCCCTCGCAAAGCCACTTGATGCATAACGATCTGCACCACCATATCTGTCACCAGAAAAATGATCTGCAGTTGGTTGATAGCGATCAGATGTATAACGATCATTCCCACCACCATATCGATCATCAACATAGCGCCCACCATCATATCGATCATCAACATAGCGGTTAGCAAAACGGTCTGATCCTCCAAAGCGGTCACCACGCCCCCCGGTGCGACCGCCATACCTGGAAGGGGGGGAGTACCTTCCAGCTCTACCTCCCCCAGAATAAGGACATTCACGGGCCCAATGTCCAGGGCGGCCACACTTGAAGCAATCATCACTCCCGGAGGGAACTGCATCAGCTGCACCGCGATATCCACCTCTAGCACCAGATGAGTGAGCACCACCACCATATCCATAGCCATCATCAGTGTTCATCCTAGGTTGAGCTTTGTTCACAGAAATAGTTCGACCATCTAATTCTTCATTATGCATTTCCCGAATGGCAGCATCCACAGCCCGGGGTTCCGAAAATGTAACAAATCCAAATCCACGGGAACGGCCTGTGTCTCTTTCCATTACGACCTATACATACAATGAAAGTGAACGGATGGGAAGATAGAAACTACATATAATAGTGAACAGCCAAAACAGCTAACACTAACAATAACATGCACATGGAAATTGCGTCATATGAAAGTGACAACAGCTGATGCATATTTCAAGCATACAAACCAGTGAAACCATCTCAGACAACTGTGGAACAATAACACTCAATCCTTGCACCACCGCTCAAACGCTGTACGTAAATCAAAATCTGCTTTAACTGCCCAGCGGTACAGTATGCTAGTGATCCCCAGGAGAAAGAAGGCACTATAGACAAAGGTCAGAACTTCAAGTATGTGACCACAGTAATGCCATCAATGAGTCTAGAGGATATCAGTGGTACTGCCAAAATAAAACAAACACTTCTGTATGTGGCTCATGTGCTGCAGGGACGAGTAAACTCCACATTCAACAAACTGAAACAAAGAGCGATTACTATGGCCAGCACTACAGACGCAGAACGATAAGTTACAGCTGAACCTCTAATAAGAACAGGGTCATATGTTAGTTGGTCTGCCATCTTTCACTGTTCTTTGTTCATGCAAGGCTGAGCATGTCCATTTCAAAGGAAAGGGGCACTAAGGAGGCTGACAACAGTACTCTTCCAAGTAAATTAATCACAGCATGCAAAACTCACTCTTGAGCATCACCTGTGAGAGCTGATTAATCAAGGACAGCAAACAAATCTGCCTCCACCTTCCTTATCAAAACTGATCCGGAAGCATTACGCAACAAAACTTTGTGTAAGTTTGTATCCAACACTTGCAGTCATGTTTAGTTCTGTGGAATTATTTAGCAATGGCAATGGCGATTGATTTGCTGTAATCTTAAGCTGACATCGGCTATCTTAAGAACTAACATGGCAAAGACAGATCTCTACTTCTGCCCACAAAACAGAGCACATCTATCAAATTGACTAACAGTGTGGATACTTCAAATTGATTTTTACTGGACCCATCACCCCAAAAAAATGCATAACCATGAGCTCAATTGATTAATGTGTTTCTTTTCCTTCAACTTCGTTAACTTCCTAAAGTATAGAACTGGAAGTGACCGCAGGCTCTGTGAATCAGTAACTGCTATTAGAATGAAAATAAAAGAGAGAAGAAAACCAAAAAAGCGTTTACTAAGAATATAAACAAACAACTGAACAAGAAATATTGGTGACTTGCAGTAAGATTTTCATAGCCTTGGTTGTCAAAATTATTCAATTGGCAAATTCCATCTTTACTAGGTTATGCCTTTATTTTATGGATTATTATATTGTATGTGATTTATGACTTCATCAAGGTCATGGAATACATGTCAAGGATGGTTCTGCAAAGTTGTTGAGAAACAGGTTTAGAAGCATAACCAGAATGGTACTCTTTTCAAATATCTGCTTCCACCTAAGTACCTAACACCAAATGAACTGCAAAGAAAATAAGACTTGTCCGGCCTAAAAAATTGTTAAAGATCTCACCTCCCCTAAGCAATAATGTGTAACGTAACTGAGTCATGTATGAATTATTAACCATCGCGACAACCAGTAGGTCATTAAAATTCTACAGGGCTCCATCAACTAAACATACTAAGTTAGCAACATCCAAAAAGCAGTTTCACCATTCTTTCCCCCACCCCTTTTTGTTCCAGAACTCCGTCAAAATAGTTTCAACTTTCCTTTTCCTAATGGAAACTGTTTTGATTGCTCAACTATAGTTTTTTTAATCAAGATTCTGTTTCCAACTAATGCATTCAGATGTCATGTATAATTATCATCTCAACAAAGCAGATTCATTTAGCACGCATCACCTCACCAAAACAACCTTATTCTAGGATGCTACTTCTTCAGTTAAACTAAAATGTTGCGATCTACAAAGAGAAATCATACACCGCGTAAACGAAGGCAACAAAATAGCGCAAGCTAGCCTAAAAACGAATTGGCTCTTAGACCAAACGTACCATCACGCTAACCAAACTGAATACAAACTAAATAATCCCAACCAAATCACACCTTAACAGTAATTCTCCCACGCGCACAACACATACGTATCAACCACAGAACGATATGATTATACCTGCGCCTCGATGACCTTGCCGAAATGGCCGAAGGCGCGCTCGAGCGTGCGCTCCGTGGTGTCCCACGAAAGCCCGCCCACGAAGATCCGTCCCACCTCCTTCTCCGCCATCTCCACGAAATCCAATCCAATTCCCCACCACCTACACAAACCACCAAATCACCCTCGAAAAAAAAATCTAAATTCACACCAATCTGTACCGCGGAGCAGCGCGAATCGCACGCCCACGAGCACCAGGAGACGAGGCGAGATGGTTGGAGGCTGCTCACCTTGCGCGGAAACCTAGGGCTCTCTCTCGGGCCGGGGCGCTAGGGTTTAGAGAGAGAGAGAGCGCAAGGGATGAAATGAGACGGGGAAAGAGAGAGAGCTTTCTATATGTAGCGGGAGGTGGGCTGCACGGAACGCACGTGCCACGTGTGATTAGTTGGGTGGGCTTTTTTTCCTTCTTCCTTTCGGAAACAAGAATAGAAAAAGTTTTTTTGGAAGGAGTAGTGGTACGGCCCATGCTTGCTTTATTATCCTTTCCTTCTTTAAGATTTTTAAATTTTCTAAAGTTTCACCATAATATGTTTAAAAAATATTGATTAGCTTCATAAGAACTACATTATTATATTCCTCTTTGTCCAAAATACTTTTATAAATTTATAATTTTAGTAGTATATCCTGATAGAGTTGTAAAAAGTAAGGGTCAAAGTCACCTCTTGCAAACAGTGAAAAAAGGTTAAATAAAAAAAGAAGGGAGGAAATATTTTACTTATTTGGTCAGTAAAAGTTGGGGTGACTGCATGTTTTGTTTAGGAGTTAATTCCTTATTTGTCATTGAAAGTTGACAGACTCTCTAAAATGTCATTGAAAAATTGCTCATCCATTTTATGTCACTCGTTCTCAACTTCTCTCCATTTTTGCCACTCTCGTGAGTTAACCGAAGACTTGATCGTTGACTTGGACGCGAAAATATGATTTTGTCCCTAAGTATACTGAGATCTTTAGAGAATTGTTTGATATAGTAATATAGTTCCAAAAATTATAAAAATTTTAGAGAAAGTTCCTGACATAGTGTAGATTATTGTGTAATTTTTATAGGGTTTTATTTTCAACATGTTTTTCTCTAAAAATCTTTCAAGTTACAACCGAAATTTGAAAGATTTTTAGAGAAAAACCTGTTGCAAATAAAACACTATAAAAATTACAAAATATTCTACACTATGTCAGGAACTTTCCTTAAAAAATTTATAATTTTTGAAACTATATTATTATGTCAAACAATTCTTTAAAGATCTCAGCATACTTAGAGGCAAAATTGTCTTTTCGCGTCCAAGTCAACGGCCAAGTCCTCGGTCAACTCACGGGAGTGGCAAAAAAGGGAGAGAAGTTGAGAACGAGTGGCATACAAGGAATGAGCGATTTTTCGATGGCATTTTAAGGAGTCCGCCAACTTTCAATGGCAAATAAGGAATTAAGTTTTTGTTTAAAGGTAAGGTTGAAAGGATAAATTTGTACAAATGGTTTGCTGCCAACATTTTTGGTAAGAATCCAACCTCGTAATAACCGTAGTTTATTTTCTTGTCAAAACTTGCTAAACCATGCATGGCAAATTTCCTGATCAAATTTCGGTAAGGCCAAAATTTGGCACAAATTAGCAACACAATTTTGGCACGAACCAAACAGGTTTGACTTCTTTTCTGAAAAGATTTTTTATTGGTTATTTGGCCAAGTAAATGACGAATATGTGTAAGCGCCAATCATATTTTCATATTATGTCATCATAGCCAACAAATCAAACAGAATTTTGAGGTTGGTTGTACAGATTGCATGAGCAGTGGCAGAGCCACATTAAAGCTGTGGGGTCAATTGACCCGTAGCTTTGTTTAAAACCATTCAATACAAGTGAAAATTCTTGCAAAATTATAGAAAGCAATAGAAATTATACAAGAATTGACCCCATGTAGCTAGATATTTATGTATTTGACATTCTTGCTGCGCACTGTGCATGAGACTGCCCGGTCTTTGTTTCCAGGAGCTGCAGAACATGATTGATTCGGCTAAAGCGTCGCAAATGTGAGTCATTTTTTCCTTTTGAAGATGGTATGAGATTTTATTTCAGTAAAAGAATGGAAGGCAATTACAATTAGCTTTGCGCTTTCCTTTCTTGAACATTCAAAGCTATTTACACCACTGTGCACAGGGCTGTGCAGCAAGATCAACAACAACAACACAGAAGAATCATGTACATTTTGGCAATGGTGATCAGAGTGTCAATCTAGGGGATCATTTCGGCAGAAAGGGCAGCCGAGAAAAACTGGAGCCGCCGCCATTCCCGCTGACGATCAGATCTGAGCCAGCTTGCTTGGTGGACATCGATCCTCGACTGCCTTTACTTGAACCCTTCTTGGTTATTTTCACGGGAAGAATCTGCAACCTCGAGTTGGAGTCAGTTCCGAAGGTTTCAGCGAGTAGCTGGTAGCTCCCCACAAGCTCCAGCTGACGAGCAACTATTTCTTAACATCTTGGGAAGAGTTCGACGGGCTCGCCACCAGGAATTACAATGTATTCGATTGCCAGCCGGGCCTCCTGCATCGGTCGAGAGTATAATGTAGCTGAGGTGCATCTCACAGGAAGCGGAACAATAAGCAAATATAGCACTATAAAAAAACGCAAATATACAATATGAGTGTAAGGAATTAACTATCCAATTTATTTCCAGTTACAGTTAATGCATGCACATCATATAGTGGATTAAAGGGAAAATGGAATGCGAGAATCATGTTCAATTGGAAATGGAATTTATAATACTCCCACAATATACTCAATTTTCTACGTGAGTATGTGACACTTGAAATTGTTCTAGTTATTTTTTATGGCAAGGTATGGTAAAGAGATTACCTCCAAAGCATCAATTTCCTCCAACGATGGCTTTCGTTTTGGAGCGTCATCTTCAATCTCTATCTCTCCCTCCACAACCTTAGGTTGCTTGCGTGATGGTGCATTAAGTTTATCCCTTCCAACAATCATTCCGACAGCCTTTACAATCTGAGCCATTGTATTTGTCTGCTATTGACAATATAAGGCAGAAATGTGACTGTTAATACAAGAATAATAGTGTTCGTGCTGGATATCATAGAATAAATGGATCATGAGGTGACCTTAACGACAAATATGGGAAGCTTGTGGTATTTGGCAACATTGTGAATCCAAGGATTCTGCTTCATTTCAGAACTTGATGCAAGAATCACGGTGGCCGCTCCAATGTCATCTGTTACATCTAATTCATCATCAAACCCCATCACTGTTGCTACTTGTAATATATCAGCTTCTGAAATCTGAAAACAGAAAATAGAAATGTCATGAGCTTTCTTGTTTCTATGTTATATTTATGTTAAGTCGATACTAAAATATTAGTCTTGAAAGTCAGTGATAAGAAAATGCAGGGATATGGGACGGCCATTCACTATTGATGGTTGGGAATAGTGAGGTGTTAAAAAAAAGATTTTCTTTACCGGTGTTCTCTGCTAAGGGGCTTAAGTTGAATTTGTAAACAAGATTGAAGAAGCAGAAGATGAATTATAGGACTCAAAATGAATGTAACCAGTATAAAAAGGTAATGTCAGTTCAGGTGTTAGTTAATAGAATAATGCTGTATATAATCGCTTTACATGAATATGATGACAACTACTACAAAAGTGCAATCCAGAACACCATGTTTTCTATCTCCACACTTACCTGGTATGTGTACACGTGGACGTGGACGGGAGACCTTCCAGGCACTGATGTCTTGCCTTTTGTTTTCCTTATATAACCAAATTCATCGTCAAAATAATCATCTGGTGGCACACTCTTGCTTTTTGTTTGCCTGGTGGAACCAAATCACCGTCGAAGTTATCTTCTGATGGCATTGTCTTGGTGACAAGATGTTCCTGATATGAAGGCAAGGGTTCTATTTCATATTGTCTCTCAGGCATCACCAAAGATTCTCCTGTCTCGATAGCTTTATTGTCCATCTTGCCAGCTTCAAACTTAGGGGGCTTCCCTGTACCAAAGAGAGTAAAAGGAAAGTGATTGAGGTCCACACAATACAAAAATAAAGATAACTCCAAATCTTCATAAACCAGAAGATTGTCTATAGACCCTTCTAATTCACGAGCTACGTGTTGACTCAGGAGGTTAAAAGTTAATCAGTTTCCTGCAAGAATAGCATCAACTGTAGTTTCTAACTTGTGATGGACTCGACATTCAGTCTTCGAAATCATCTCGACAGCACATGAAAATGTTGGGGGTCCTTTTCTCTCGATAATTGTTTTCTGAACTTTCCGCTTTTTTGCCTCCTCATCGCCGAGAGTTACACTCTGCATAACAAACTTAAGATTATTATTTTCACAAAAAAAATGGTTCCAGTCATTTTTTTAGTGTTCAGATAAAAGAAAAAATATTCTACAAGCCCCCAAACATTACTTGGAATCCAATATTAACAAATTTGATAAAGTTGCTATGCAATTGGGATCACTATCCTTCTGAATATAAAAACCACATTAGCATGTACTGTGCTAAGCTTCAACGCTAACTGATCAATCATTTTGCTTAAATATTATGTTCAGGAAGATAATAAGCTGAAACAATATACAAAACTCTTAGGCGAACAGATGACAGAGAAGAAACACTGCACCTCAATCCCACCAACAAGCATTTGCAAGCAAGGGTTTTTAATTATGCTCTCAATTGTCACCCCATGTGCAGTCCTAACAAGTTGAACGCCCCTTTGAGCAATGGTGCTGGCTGCCATTGCTTCAAGTTCCGTACCAATCTCATCAATTACAATAACTTCTGGCATGTGATTTTCAACGGCTTCAATCATTACCTAAATAAATAGGAAGTTCCTATGCATCATTACACATGCTCTGGTAAAGTTTTTTAAAAATAAGCCAGGAACCGTCAACAATATACGAACAATATCAAAGAATATTGAGGACCTACGTTATGCTGCATGCTAACTTTGGGAACTTGCATTCTCCTAGCACGCCCAATACCAGAATGTGGTACATCCCCATCACCTCCTATTTCGTTAGATGTGTCCACTATGATCACACGTTTCCTACCCTCGTCTGCCAAAATTCTAGCCATTTCCCTGTATTATTGAAAGCATTTTGAATCGTTAGCATCAGATTGAACGCTCATCAACTTATCTTTTATCTTTTCAATTACTGTACCAAATTAGTAACATGTGACTTGCATCACATGATGACAATTGCTGATCTACAAAAAAAAATCGAGAATACTGTTGATCTACAAAATCAGAGTACCATTATCAGGTGATGTACCTGATCAGAGTAGTCTTCCCAACTCCAGGAGGTCCAATCACCAATATCGAGCCACCTCCCACAACCAAATCACGGATCATCTCTGCGTTGCCAGATATAGCTCGGCCGACACGGCAAGCGAGACCAATTATTTGCACCTTCCGGTTTCGGATGGCACTGATCCGGTGCAACGAGTGGTTGATCCCAGATCGGTTGTCCTCAGAGAAATCGCCTACCTGCAAAGAAACACTGATCCTCCTAATGAGCAAAACAGCATCTCGAGTCCTCCACAAAAGTAAAAGAAGTCACATTAAATTGGCCTGAAGCTACCTTGATACTTTTACTCGAAAAGAGCTAGGCAATTTTAGGATAGCATGCATCATGATGAATCAGTTAGTTCATTTCAAGTTCCAAAAAAACAGTTAGCCCATTTCGAGCAACGTGCATCACGTGTTCGATCGGTGTGAGTACCATGCTCCAAAAGACCTAGAGGACGTCGTCACCTTAGAGACGGCCTGGTGGAGGTCATCGGCGGTGACGGGTTGGTCGGAGATGACCCAGTCCCCGGACGGGAACCGCGCGAGCGGGTGGCGCCCGAGGTCCATGACAACCTCCACCAGCTCCCGGACCTCAGGATGCCGCACCAGCCCCCTCCGCATCCTCGCCGGCACCACCTCCAAGAACGCCTCCAGCTCGTCCCTCGCCGCCGCCCCAGGCCCCAGGAGCGACGACAACTGGGGCGGCGGCGCCGCAAAACCCGCGCCGCGCCACGGCGCGCACCGGTTCCCGGAGGGCCGGCGCACGGGCGGCTGCGGGATAGCTCTGCGCGGGCCGGCGGCGGCGGCCCGGCGCCGCGCGCGCGCGCCCCGGCGAGGCGCGGCAGGCAGGGCGGGGGCGGAGCGCGGACGGGTTGAGCGCCCTGAGCATCGTGCGCGCGCCGCGGGTGGGGGATAGCTACCAGTTAATGGCGGGAAGAGGAAGGTGAAATGGCTAGTACATGTAGCGCGGTGAGGTGGGTGAGATATTTCGTCGAACAGCTGGCGGTCGGGAATTGTTTTGCATTTCTGGTCCTGTAGTATTTTTAATTTCAAGAGTAGCTCTCTTCCGCTATAATTTATAAAATTGGCTCTGCACAAGCTCTATCACGATATCCGGACACGGCGGGGACCTGCCCCAGCGCCGAGGCAGTGACCTGCCCCATATGGGGGGTGCAGCAAGAAAATAGGAGGAGGAAATAAAAGAAAAAAATGAAGAGAGAAAAAATTCGGAAAAATTTTAAAACTTTTCCAAAATTTCAAGAAAATTATGTAAAAATCCTTGGAACATGAATAGATTTAATAAAATATTTTTGAATTTAATTGAAGTTTATTTTATTCATTTAAAATATTTTTCATTTTCTAAAATTTTGCAATTAAGCTTTAATTAATCCAATAAAATAGAAAATAAACCTTATATTATTAATCATGAATAAACATTTTTTTCAAATTTTGGAACCTAATTCAACCATGTAAAAATTCAAACCAAGTTCTAAAAGCCTTTCATAATGAATTAAAATAAGAATAATAAATCTTGAATAGTAAGGTGATAAATTTTATTTGGGTACTAGATCATCGCAGGAATACCTTTGAAATTTTGTAGAATTTTGGAAAATTATTTGCTATTTTTTTAGCTTGGTCAAACTTAAAAGGTTTGAAGTTAAAACGATGAATCGTCGAGTTGACTTGGGTGATCGATCAGTCAAACAGACCCGACTCCGATCGACCCGTCTAAACATTAACTATGGCCCACCTGTCAAAACGCTCCGATCGGACCATTCGAACAGACCCGGCTCCGATCGGACTGTCCGAACATTAACTACGGGCCTAACTTGTCAGAACGCTTAAATTCGAGAAATAAATGAAAAAGAAATGAAAATCACACGGGTCCCACTGTCAGCGTCTGATACTAGTGTAGTGCTCGATACAAAACATATTAATTATTTTAGGAAATCCCGAAACGAATTATTTGTTCCACTAAAAAATACAATAAACTTAAAAAATGCATAAATAATTCATCTCAACTCAAAATTTTGTGAAACCAATTTTGATAATTTTCATTTTAAGTTAATTTTATTTTTAAATAGGTTTCAAATATTTCATTGCCCCCAAAAAAAGTTTTTGAAATAGTTTTTTTACACAAGAAAATTGAAACTTCTTAACTAATTCATATAAACTCCAAATGAGTTTTACATAGGAAAATGCTTAAAAATTTGAAACTTCTTAACTAATTCATAAACTCCTTAAAGGCTGTTTTTTGGCATTTTCCGAAATCGATTTTCAAACTACTATAACTTTCACATACTAGCTCCAAATGGAATAATTCTTTCACCTAAATTCATATGAAATCATCATCTAGATATCGTAGAAAATAAATAATTTCTACCTCTTCTTGCCCAGTAGGGTAAGTCACCTACCCTCCCTGAGGTTCACGAGGCCAATTTTACAAATTATGGCGAAAGAAGGCTACTTTTGAAATTAAAAATGACTACATGGCCAGAAATGCAAAAAAAATCATTGGCGGTCGGGGAGGGGGATACTACGAGTGGAGGCGGAACCGCGGAAGAGTGTTCCAAAGGCGGGGACGCCAGGGACTCTTCTCGGCCGTTAATCTACTCGTCAGCTCAACAAATGCAATTGGCTAATCTAGTTCCTCTACTTAAAAAAATGTCGCAACTCATAAGCTATAACCGCTCTAGTTCCTCGCGGTCAGTCAATTGGATCGTGAGGCCAACAAATGCACTTGGGTAATCTAGTTCCTCTTCAGCTAAGCGTACTACTACTGTCGTCCACTTCAATTCTCCTCCAACCTTGCATAAATTCCTGACTTCACCGCTGCGTGAAGACACTTTTCATCTCTCGATATCCGTTCTTATTCATTTTTTCGAACTTGCTGACATGAAAATTACGTAAAACTTGTGTCTCAGGAACACATCTTCTTTTTGGGAAGGAGAAGGGACATGATGCGACTATGTTTAAGTTGTAAGTTGTGCAACCAGTTCAACCAAATATCCATGTTATTCACCATGATAGAAAAAATAGCCCATAGTTTCCATTAACTAATGGAATGGCTAGAATCGGCTACTTGCCAGCATTTGACATTGTCATGGGGAAGAATGGAAGAAGACATGGCGTATGGTCCTGTCACGATCCTTCACAAGCTCCAGCAGATACATCAGATTGGATCAAGAGATAGAAGATGAAATCAGAATAATTGGGGAGGAAGAACACTGGAGGAGGTGGAAGGAGAGATAGGTTGATAATATTTCCTTTCTTTGATGCCCTTTCCTCTATTGTTACTGCTGCTTTGTAGCACCGAATACCTTCCTCCATGGGCCACGCCCAAGTCCAGCCCACATCCAACACAAGTCCACGGCCCAGTCCGTGACATTCTTCCCTCCTTGAATCACGGCTTGTCCCCAAGACGATGTCGCAGAAGTATTGAGGTCATGCATAGAGCCACCAAGATCCCATGGCACTTGTAAAATCTTGTTGCCGACCTTGCCTGCTGCGTCTGCTGAACAATAGTGCATATCGAGCCTCCCTAAGCATGACCAAATGTTTAGCAGCACACCTTGATATATCTTGAGGTAGAGAACAAGTCCCGCTAAGAGTCCATCTCCATTTGTTATTAACATAGAAGATGCACGACACAGCTGCTCCAGAATGTACTTTGTCAATTCTAGAAATAGATGATTGCGTTCACAAGGAACTTGATCATCACAGCAACTCAGCTCTTCAGTGAATTGCTCAACCTTCCACACTCTTGCACAGTCCATAGTCCATGTCGGCCAAGCCCAAGGCTCTTCAAGGAGGGATATATGACATTCCCCTCACGTTGAAATGCGGCTTGACCCCAAGCAGCTGCAGTGCAAGCCGTCGTGATCCCATAGAACTTGCAATGTGAAATTGCTAGGCAAGAGTCGGCCATCATCAGGATCCCATGGTATGCACAAATTCTTGATGTTGACCAACTGAGAGAAGGAAAGTATGCATTCCAATCTGCTGCTCCTGAGCCATGTGCACTCCTTCAGCCGTCCAAATGTTTTGATTTTCTTCTCCATGGTGCTGCATCTCACACTCTTGTAGTCAGATTCCTCCATGATAAAATTATACCTCGAATGAGCTCTTGTGTAAGATAGCTTCAATGCTTCCACCACAAAACATTCCTTGCCTTCCAAATGAAAAAGCACTAAAGTAGGAAAACTTGTAAACTCTCCTGCTGGCCACAGCTTTCTTGCGTGAGATATTCCAAGTAACTTAGTCATGTCCCCATCAAGTAACTCATTATATTATGATTTCAGGACTGGCACTCCCACAGAGAATTGTACTCCTCCTGCCTCAATTGAAACTATTGCCGCAAAATACCAATAAGCACAAATTCACACCCAACACTGATCGTGACCAAGGCAATATCCACCTATTGTCCTCATCTTACTGAAAACAGGAACAAGTTTAATATCAAATCCAGGATTACTCACTCTTGCACCACCATACATCATCCTACATGTAGAGAATCAACAAGCAAATTGTCCAAATGGTGTTTGAGAACTACACCAAACTCATCTTGAGTGCCTATAACTGAACTGAACAGTAGACAACTTCCTCGTCTAGGTGGTGGCCATGGCTTCATCTCAGTTCTGCTGCTCCTATCCTCTCGAACAGGTGGTGGCCATGGTGGTTGCAGCACTACCCACCTCAAGGTTATATCTACCACGTGCCCAAGCACTTTGTCCACCTTTACAAGCAAATCTCTGCAATTAGGACCAATAGGTGGTGGCCAAGGCTGCAGCCTCATCACTGCATGCCAAAATTCTTCTATTTTGCCCAAATTTCAAGGATTAGGATAGGTACTCCATTGAGCACAACCCTGTCGATGGATTTTTCATTGAATTCACACAACCCAAACTTCATTATCATGCCACAGAGGCACATACCACTCGAATAGGTGGTGGCCATGGCTGTTGTGGTTCCACAATACACATGCCTAGAGCAGGCAATTCATGGCAGTGAACACTACACCATGGCATAGTATTAAGGGCAATTTATTGCCGGCAAAAAATTGGATTAGTGACAAAACATCTGCCGGCAATATCTAAGTAATTAGAGGTCCTATTATCTGCCGGAAATAATTATTATCTAGAACAATTTAACTGCCGGGGATAATAAAGATTTGCCTACAATCTATCTGCCCTTAAAAAGTCCACCGAGGCGGTATCTGTGGGATAATACAATCCTTGACGCAATTTGAAAAAAATTGAAGACTCAAGGCACGAAGACCTTCCCGACCCGCCTTATCCCCAATTTCCCTACTTCCTTCCGTCCACCCACCTCCCACCTCCCTGGCCGACCCACCTCTCCGGTGCCTCCTCCTTTCCCCGACCACCCACCTCCCCAGAGCCCAAGCCTCACTGTCCGTCCGTCGTCCAGTGCCCCCTCTCCCGTGCCTCCTCCTGGCCGTCCCTCCTCCTAGCGCCCTCCTCCCCGTCACCATGGCCGTCGCTACCGCCACAGCCGCCGCCCATGACTCCGCTTTCGCCCCATGGCAAGCCCATTGCGCCCGTCTTGGTGTCCGCGGATCTGCGTCGTGGTGGCGGCGGCGTTAGCGACCTCTGACCACCAGTGGCCAGCCACCCGACGCAACATCATCGACGATGCTTTCGCCACGAAGCCACGCCCGCCTGGGAACATCACCACTATCGAGCGCCCGACGAGGGTACGTCTGGGAGGAGGGACCCAACTTTCGACCCTCGACCCCATCCTCACAATGGCAGACGCTTCTTGGTCGCTTCCTTGTCTTCTTCCCTTCTTGTGGTCGGAGATCCGAGCAGCGCCGCATTCGTCTTTGTGGGGAAGCCGAGGCCATCCGCCCAAGCCCATGACCTGCCTTCTTCGACCTCATGAGCATCCCCGTAAGCTCGGGGCGGCCTTGGCGCTCGGCGTCCTTCTGCCTCCTCCGGTTTGTGCTCTCCCGTCTTGCATTCTTTGATTCTTTTGTGAATTTCGATTGTTCTCATTGTGTTCAACAATTGGGGTGGCGTTAAACCAAGGTTTGAGGGCATGAGGAGTCGGTGGAGGACTTTGTCTTGCACAACCTCGGTCAGAGGTCTTTAGCGCCTCATTGAACCTTTTTGCTCGGTGTTTATTGTAGTGTGCAATGGCTATTTGTTAATCAACTGCTTTCTTCCGCTATTCCTTGAAAGAATGTTTTTCTTTATATTATGAAAAGTATTGAGTGTAGACAAAAGTTCCATTGTACCTATTCAAGCTTGTTTCATTTTGCTTGGTTCTTTAGAAACAACCTAGTCATATTCTTTGAGGTGCTAGCGGCAATATTGAACTCAAAGACAACTAAAGGAACATTTTCGCAGTGGTTCTATGGTCATGTATATTATTGTTAATAAATATAACACGAGATGTATTTTTCTTCTTTTATACTAAATCGGCTGTGTCATGGGATGACGACGATGACGGTGTATGGAAGCCTGAAATGATACCAAATCCGAATACAAGGGACCTTGGAAATGCAAGGTTTGTTTTCTTGACCGTAGCTCCTCATGAATTTCTTTTTCTTTTAACAATTATGTACTCTCACATGCTTCGCTTACGTAAAATTAAGAACCCTAACTACAAGGGAAAATGGAAGACACCATGGGTTGACAATCCGGTGAGAAACAATTGCTCCATCTTTTGTCGATTACTATAATAATGTTTCCCATATTCTCATGTACATTATGTCTCGACATCGTTTGTTTGTACTTAACAAGATTTTTCATTGATATCGACTTTGAGTGAACCTCATCCCTTCAAACTTTGAAAATTAACATTGAGTGAACTATATACATCTTTCGCAGAATTTGAGGATGACCAGATCTATACGTCTTTGAAACCTTTGCGATGACGTTGGAATTGAAGTTTAGCGGTACCACATACGCTTATTGGTTAAAGATGTTTGTTCTATTGTAATCCTAGGTTGTGTTGAATGATGTAAATCCCGCCTAGACTAACTACTATATGGCATACTGGTGAAAGTCGGTTCGATTTTTGACAACATTTTGATTTGTGATGACCCGAATATGCGAGAATGGTTGTAGACGAAACTTGGGGCGCAAACAAAGAGGTAGGCATAAGACATGTTTATTAAATTGATCCTTGGTGTTTATCTCCGGAACTTTCATCTTAATTTATCTCTATATTTCAGTGAAAAAAGGAGGCCTTGAAGGAGCCGAAAAGCGGAGGAAGGCTAGAAAGATGAGGTTAGAGTGGAAGCTTAATTTCTTTCTAGTCATTGTTTACCGTTCTTTATTCACCATTCTTGAGTCGGGACTCAACGATTCCATTCATAAAGAAGTTAACGAGGACCTTTTCCACAGAAGCTCAGCTGCACGCGGAGGAAGGAGAAAGCGAAGGAGAGAGAAGGATCGGCCTCATGGCGAGGGACCATTATAGGAGAAATATAAAAGAGTACATTTCTTCTCTTTGTCATATTGGATCATTTTCCCTTTTGGCGATTCATTACTAAGCGCTAAGCTTTCAAAGCTACAGTGTTTTGATGCATATGTCTAGTCGCTTGATGGTATGGTGCTATATCGAATAATCGATCATAATGACATATTCCTTTCTTCCTTTCTTTCATCTGCATTTGCGGCGTTATCGTAGGGACTATATGGATGACTACCATGTAAGTTGCAAAGCGTCATCATTTGATATCTAGGAGCGACCAAAGTTACAGAAGAAACGGTGGATTAACATATATAATCTGTTGTTTTCATGTTCAGGACGAGCTTTGAGGTCTCCAAAATCTTGCATTCTTTCAAGGAATAGCATGAAGTTACTGGTGGACAATGATTATTTACGTTCTGCAGGTACTTTGGAATCCACTGTCTCATTAACAATTAATTCATGCTTTGGAACATAAACAGAATGTTTCAATATATCCAACATGTATGGGTCTATTGGGTGGGTTTTCTTTACAACCTACGGTACCCTATATTTGCAACTAAATTCTTTCTGCATGTGACCAAATTTTGACCCCAATTTGGCTTCTAGAATTTGTCCTCATTCCGGGAAAAAGATTGAAATTAATCTGCCAAATTTCGGTACAACATCTTTTTTTTTCTCATAAACCAAACCCTAGTCAAATCTAGTGTAGGCAACAAAATTTTGGTCAAATTAGAAGGAGCAAAACAAACACAAGTAGAAGGGCACATGATGTTTGTAGGAAAGAGAAAGCATGTTGCACTTGCACACTAGTTGCTTGGAGCTTTTGCAATCTCATATGCATACTTCCAAAATTAGAATGCGAGATATAGTTTAGGTTCAACTTTGAACCCAGTCTACTGGGCTTAGAACTAGTTGGAGCCTTGGAGGAGTTGTTTCATAAAATCCATAAACATTTGTCCAAAAGCATACCAATTTTCTTGTCCAAGCACTTCACTTTGTCTTGAGAACAAACATATATACTTGAGAGAATTAAAATATTTCATTTTGTATTTTTTTCTTCTAAAATGAACTGAGTAATAAATCAGATAGAAATGCATATGTAGCTTTTATGGAAATGAACTGAGCAAATTCTAATAGACCACTGTGAACCTGAAGTACATATAAGATTTGGTTATAATTAAAACAAAAAGGATCTTCATTTTGTTTATTTAATCAAATCTGTTGTTGGACCAAAGAATAAAATTTACTACAATTTCAGTAGAATCATTAGATGAGTCTCATATTCGTGGAGATTTTACAATGCAGGAGCAAAAGCTATGGATATATGCAATGGAACTAACAATTGCTCATATGAATAGCCAAGTGATTTTTTAAACAATACTTTTTGACAAAAATATTGAAGAAATTCAAAATATATACAGGATGTCCAGTCTCCACACACACAGTACTTTTAATATTATGGTTTTGTTCATGTCTTTTCTTATGATGCTTTATATTAAGTCATTTATCACAAAGGTTTAGAGTTCACACCTTTAGGTAATTACACAATGTGCTTTTTTATGCAAGGATGTAACTTCAAATTATAAGATGCTTTCATTGACATTACCTTGCTTTCTTAAGTGTTTCATTTTCCAGCATTTTTTATCTGTTAGACAGATTATCCATGGACATTATAACCTCAAACTACTATTTTTAACAATTATTTTTAGGTGATGGGGGATAGATCGGGCAACATTCGATGGTGGGGTGTTACAACAGGCCTTTCTTCTTCTTCTAGCACTCACAGGGAAGGCATTAGGAGGATAAAGTTTTCTTCCGTCGTTCATGTCGATCGAAGTAGAGGACGCATTGTTGTGCTCTTCAACAATAATACATTCTCTATATTTGACCTGGTAACAAACAAGCATTGCTACTCTGTTATTTTCTAGCTCAGACACATTACATGCGGCATATGATACTTTAATAAGTTGATACATGATGAATTGCTTGTGCTCCCCTTTCATCCTCGATGTAATTCATGCATGTTTTATTGTTCATTTCAATATAGATTTGGTCCTTTTGTTTCTCGGCATATGCATGTCTTGTGTCATGATGGAACAAGTTGAAATAGTATTAAGTTCATGAACGATGTTTTAGGATAGTGCAGATCCCTTGGCAAATGCCCTTCTTCAGCCACAATCTCCGGCACCCTCGTCTTGGAGCTAGCTTGATTGGCTACCAACCCAACAAAGAAGGATGAACCACTTGTATTATGCATTCTTTGGGTGATAGTAGCTTCCGACTAATTGAGGTTAACATGTATGCCATTTTAATTATGCATACTTGTTTTATTTCAAGTGTTGACTTACGCTTGTTCATTTATTTACGAGGTTTTGCAGCATGTTTGTGAGTTTGGAAGGAACTTATGACCATGTAATTCCTTTCTAATGTAACATGCTATTGTATAATATCTTATAATTACGTCATTTGGCAAATAGCGCTTAAACACCGAGTTAGCTAGTACAGCACTGAAAATAATCTGCCCCATTTTGTTAGAGCGTGCTAAAGAGATTGCCAACATAAAGGTAGATTAAAAGAAGAATGCCCAAGCAAACCTAAGAACAAGGCATTGAGCACTAAAGCGAACCAAGCAAATAAAATAAATTTGAAACCGACCATTGAATAGGAAAAGGCAAGAACAATAGCTAAATTGCAATTTGTGTTGGATTAGCCCTTAAGGACTACTTAGGTGCACCATTTTTTTATTTGAGTAGCCTCCTAGCCATTCTATCTCCCCATTATTCAAGAAATGATCAACATGGCGGTAGGAGTATTTAATTTTCTTCCATGTAATATTTTTTTGGTGACAGCTCAAACCCAAAGAATGACCTATAATTTGGTGAATACTATCGGGACTATCGGTAGAATCCAAAGAATCATCTGCAGATCATGGCCTCTCGAACCACCTCTCGCAAGAAGCATTTGACCTCTTTGACAGATCATTCTTCTTGGAGAAGGGCATCTGTGTTTATCCAAGGTCCGAGACAAGATCAGAGCATACTTTGCTCAACTAGGGTACTAGACGCTCTTTATTTTTTTTGTCACATTGTTAGTTAAGTTTGTTGAAAGTACAAACTTAACAAAATTTTGCTACTTAGGTATATGAAGCCATCGTATGTCGAATCTCGGGAATTTCTCCAAGACATTCTTCTTTGAAATGGCATGCAATACCTATTGCCAAGGTCAACTCCAAGAAGCTTCGAGGAGCTTGTGGGTGCTACTACTCATCGATCATTACGAGGATATCATAAGGGTCATTGGCACGAGTAAGGAGTTCAAGACATCTTGGGTCGAGAGTGAGCCAGAATTGGCTTATCACTAAGGAAACCAACCACATTCAATTCAAATGTTCCTTCGGATGTATAGCAAGAAATGGGTTTGTGCTTTTCTTGTCAAGTTGCCACACACTACACAACTAAATATCTGTTCATGCATAAATTTAAGGCTAACACACTTTATCGCTTTCAACTTGAACGATCCGATATCGACCAACAAAGAACACTTACATCAAGTTTTCTCCACCCTACACCATTCCCGAGGCCATATCCGCTTTCAACTTGAACGGTCCGACAACAAGGCAAGTTAATTTGTTAATGTTGCCTTCGAAGAACTTATTCTATTGAATATCAATGGTAAATTTTTAGTTTATTGGGATTGAAAATCTTTTAATGGGATTGAAAATCTGTCTTGATACAAGGTTTAGTCACTTTTTAGCTTTCACTACATTAATAAACTAATTTATCATCAACCTGCAGGTTCTACTTGATGGATCAATCAGCAGGAGCACATATCGCGACATCGTTCTCTTGGAGCAAGCGGTTAAAGAATTTAGAGGAGAGCGCATTTCTTGGAGTGTTACTCAAATAAAAGCATATTTTGGTATGTAAAATAGATTGGTGTTATCATATTATGATAAGGATACTTAGTCATTCTTCGCTACGACTACAAGATTTTGGTATGTAAAATGGATTGGTGTTATCATATTATGATAAGGATACTTGGAGATCTCAATACACTTTTATTGACTTCACTTAATTTATTCATTTGTTAGAGCTCCAACATACGCTTATATCCCTAAACATCAATGTACATCTTTACGTATTTCTTTACACTAACTGTGGGTATTTCCTACAAATATTATAGCTTATTTCCTCTTGATTGCTCACTTTAAGCTTCGTGTATGCTTGAAAGAGTATGGATGGCTAGGTGCACTAGCATTTGATATTGTTGTTAAGTGCTTGATAAGCCATGGAGTCGCTTATGGTTAAATGGTGCAAAAAGACAATTGAGGCGGTTTAATCACTGCAATACGCCTAATCGCCGAAAAAGCGATAATCGAGAGCGGTTTAACCGCCGGAAAAAAAACTTATCTAGGGCACTTAATCGCCGGAAAAATACTTATCTAGGGCACTTAATCGCCGGAAAACATGCAATCGAGGGCAAGTTAATCGCCGGAATACATATAACTACTGGGAAACTCTAATCGCCGGAAAAACGTCTTTTCTAGGGCAATTAATCTGCAGGAATGCACATATCTGCCGGAAATGTTTTTCAAAGACTTTTACCGAAAGCAGCAATAAGTGCCGGAATATATATTCTTGCAGATAAATTACCGAAAAGCAGTTTTTCCCGGCAGTTGCATTGCCCTTAATACTATGCCATGGTGTAGTGGAATGTGCCCCTGCATAGCACGCCATGACAAGGAACAGATGTAGAGCCCACTCTGGAGGATGGTCACGAGGAGGTGCACTGCATCAGATTCTAAGCTATGGCCATCCTTGAGCAACCAACACATGTCGTCTTATCTGGTGGAACACATGGTGATGAAACTTGTTATCGTGGCAACCTCGAGCTTGTGGGCGCTGAAAAAGGCGGCAGTCGGTTGCGAGGTCCTGGTAGGTTGAGTGTTGGTGTTGGAGTCGAGACCCGATGTCAAACACTTGGTGGGCGCGACGGTGGCGAGGCCGATGACTGCCAAGCTAGTGGTGAAGGCAGTGCTGTGGCCAACACTTGGCACGACAGAGGCAGTAGGGGCTAGAGTAGACCTCGTGGAGCTCTCGACGACCTCGGTGATGGTGATGAGTTGCGGAAACGCCATGATCGTGGACGACGCTGCTGTAGTGGCGGACATTGTAGTCGGTTCGCCATCATCATGGTCGAGGAATTTCTTCAAGCACTTGGTGGGTGTCGTGGTAGTGCCGCTGCTAGCTATGGAGAGGGCGACGTCGAGGGCCGCATCGACGATGGGGGTGATGATGAGGCCGCGTGAGGTGCTGCAGACTTGGGGACGAGCGTAGATGTGCCCTCCGGTAGTGGCGACGAGGACATGGCTCCGGTGACTGGGGTAAATACATCAACGTCATGGTTGGAGCACAATGTCGAATAGTTGGGGTGCATCGCAGTGGCGAGTTTGGTGGAGTCAATGGTGGCGACATCGTTGTCGGCATTGAGCTCCTCGGTGGCGACTGCTGCCGCGGAAGACTTGATGCTCGCCAGTTGGTCCAACACCCTCTCACACAACGCGATCACTTGCTTCAGCTCCCCTCTAATCGACTGCTCTGATACCATATTGTCACGATCCTTCACAAGCTCCAGCAGATACATCAGATTGGATCAAGAGATAGAAGATGAAATCAGAATAATTGGGGAGGAAGAACACAAGAGGAGGTGGAAGGAGAGATAGGTTGATAATATTTCCTTTCTTTGATGCCCTTTCCTCTGTTGTTGCTGCTGCTTTGTAGCACCGAATACCTTCCTCCATGGGCCACACCCAAGTCCAGCCCACATCCAACACAAGTCCACGGCCCAGTCCATGACAGGTCCATGGGCTAGGCTCACAAGAGATGAGAGGCAAGGAAGGGGAGGATGCTTGAGGGGCTCTAGGCATCGAAGTTCTGTGGAGGAGAAACAAGAGGGGGTTGGTCTCTTTGCTCACTTCTCCCTTCGCTTCTTCTCTCTGCTTCCTGTTTGGTCCGGTTTAGAGCTTCCATTTTCTTTCTTGTGTGCTATTCCATTATACCACCTGTCTCTCCAAACGAAACTAGAGACTCTCCTTGTGACGAGGTACCGAATCGAAGGCAAATTTCGTATTACATTCTGTGAAATTTCACCGTGTGTAATGTACGCAGGTAGCGTGTAAAAAGTGGGTTTCGGTGGACTTTAAGAGCGTCTATTTGGTTGCATGTATGTGTTTCGTGTGTAAGCTCGTTTTAAAAATATAGTACTGAATCGGTTGGAACTAATGTAGTTCGTCGAGCGCCTGCAACCTGAGATCACGTCCAATTGATGTAGAACGATATCGGTAAGCTGATTGAAGTATTATGTCTTACAATGTCCTGCATCAAGGCAACCTCGAGCCTTGATTGAAGTACTTGGCGCACTTCCCTTCTGTTGGCTGCCCTTGCATTTCTGATCATGTTCAACCTCAATTGTTGAAGTCATAACAACATGTGGGGTTCGTGATGTAATTCCTAGCTAGATGATGTGATCATTTTCGCCATCTTATCGGTTCTTGTCAGATAGTTACATCGAATGATTGAAATTATTCATCTGAATTGAAGCCGGATAGCTACCAAGGCAAGACAACGTGAATTTGCAACAGCCACCTCAGATCATGACAAAATTATGAGCCTACTCCCCTACTATACATGTACAAGTATCGAAATGGGTCATCTGCATTGAAGATTCAATACAGAGGATCTACAGTGCATAGTATTAGGAAGCGATCTTCACCGTCCGATCAAAAATCAAAGATCGACATCAATAGTTATAATATTTTGCTATAGTAAATATTTAGTTGTTGATGCATTATTTGCTATCGTCCCACTGCATAGTATTGTTCGTACACTCACAAACACACTATTCCACACTGTAAACCTCTGCAGTAATACAGAGAATTCGGATCCTCCGCACACAGGATTGCTATGAGCATTTTAAGGGCTGCACCGTCATGATGCTGCCCTCATGTTGTGTAGAAAATGCAAAGCCTCTCTAATATATTTTCCTCACTTCATCTATTTTCTTTGTGTATCCTAATATATCACCTAAGTGTTCGTCCATATCAGACAAGGCATATATCGAAAGGTTCTCTCTCTCTGTTTTTTTTAAGAATACTCTTGGTCGATTACATTATACGGTGTTATGTGCAAAGAAAGTTTAAATCTGGTGATTTGCGCAACAGGAGTGAGATTAGGTGGTACAAACTGTATTTTACTAAAGAAAGATAGTGAGGTGGCTTTAACCTTTGTAACTGTACGCACCTCAATTCCTCCCGACCGCAGGTAACACGCCAAAAACAATACAGTTAGGGGTGTAACATTATTATAAGTATTTTGCATTCAGAAATCATCAGTCCACTGTGTAAAAAAGGCACTCAACTTATCCAATCTTATGTTAATCTCGATATATTCTGTATAAGTCTAGTAATAGCAAGACAAGTTTCTTACGCAATTGCGTGTCTAGATACTATGATACATATGTTTATATTTAGAAACATAGTTATATTTGACATACTACGATAACAGTCATAATATATAACTGATTAATCTACACGGTTATAATTCAAACAACCAAATAAATGGTATAGACCTTTCTTTTTCCCTCCGATTGTGCGAATCTCTGAGCTGCCAGAGCAACGCGGATGGTCCTTCTAATTGGCAAGGCAGTTAAATGCTCCCAACTAATCAACCCATCCTACTATTAGCAAGCATTGAGAGTACCAATAAGAGCATGTACAATGGGCTTATGTCAGCCGTCTATAGCCACTACACGTAGAATTTTTGCTGACGTGGATGAAAGAGAATGAAGAGAGAGAAAGATGCTGTCTACAATCCAAGAATTTAATTATATCACCGTAAACAAAAAAATCATTAAAAGATTGTGTGTTATAAAGACAAATAAAAAGACAAGAATGGTCTGCATCTTATCAGATGAAGAATCTTTAGTGTTGTACATAGGTGACATAGAGATAGTTATATGTATATGACATCACCATACCATCAGACACGCCCCAAGAACATAGAGATGTACATGTAATCCTCAATCATCACATGCAATCCAGCTTTTTCATCACTTAAAACAAAGGAAGAGAAGAAGACCCTCAGCTGGCGTTGACCGACTACGAGTCAACGAATAACGAGCGAATATCCGTCCGGTGGGGCCCACGCGTAATTCCCCAGCAAATCTCCAATGATTTGGTTTTGGCCGTCGCCTCTCCGCTCCATCCATCCCCACCTGCGCTTCTCCCCTTTTAAACCCTCCAAAATTTGAACCGAGGCACACAAACCCGCAGCTACAGGTAGCAACTACCCCCACCTCCCATGGCAGGCGGCGGCGAGGGCTCGGGTGCGGCGGGCGGCGGCGGGAAGGTGGCGTGCGCGGCGTGGATCCGGCGCCGGGAGGAGAAGGCCACCCGCGTCCTCGCGGCGTACGGACGGGCCGCGTCACCGCCCGCCGTCGAGGTCCTCGGCTTCGACCCCGAGGGCTGCTCCCTCTCCTCCGAACCCCTGGTACGGGAGCCCAATCCAATCCACTCGGCTCGCTGCTGGGTGCTTCGTGGTTGATTGGTTCACCGGTTGACTTGGGGGGATTTTGCGTTGCAGGCGAGGGCTGTGCTCGGGGAGGGGGCGGGCGACGCGCCGCGCGGCATCGCGGTGCACCCCAGCGGCGACGAGCTCGTCTGCGCCACGGCCAAGGGCTGCAGGTGTGTGATCCTGCTCCTCTCTGACTAACTGCTTGTTGGTGATGAACTTTTGAGTCTGGTCAGAGACAGAGAGGTTGGTTCGGCGACGGATTGGGAGATTCTGAGCTGGATGCTCGTGTCCAGATCCAAAGTTTGTATTATTATTATTTGTTGAATTTAGCTTATATGCCGGGGTTAATCGTGATGCGCGATGCTGGCTAGGCTGGGTATTCATCTGCGCTGTCGATTTGTTGCTAATTAGATTGTCATGTGGTCATCGTGTGTGGAATTCCTGAGCTGATTCTCCGTGTTTGATTGCTGACTTACTGTTCCAGGGAGGTTCAATTAGGGCTCACTGTAGGTAATCTAGAGAAGCAAATTGGCTTCGTGCTCTGGAGCTGGGTGTTTTGTGTGTGAAAAACAGGTCGGTTGGAGTTAAAAGGGCCACTGTACTATTTTTTTTGGTCAATATGTTTGATGGGTGTGGTATCAGAATTCTCAGTGGCTGGAGCTGAATCTAAGATGTGGTTTCGGTTCTTGATGTGGAGGTGCCAATTTCGTCCTGTAATTATATAGTTTAATTTGGAGCAGGCATGTCCTCTCACGATGCTCTATAATCAAGCTTTTTCTTGGGTGAGGATA
The DNA here is from genome assembly GCA_036346405.1 of Phyllostachys edulis. Lineage (NCBI taxonomy): Eukaryota > Viridiplantae > Streptophyta > Magnoliopsida > Poales > Poaceae > Phyllostachys > Phyllostachys edulis. Next base: position 15,911,123 of record CM070558.1, read on the forward strand.
GATGGATGATGAATCACTGCTGCAGGGCAACTAATAATATCACTGAATTAGATTAGGTGATGGCTTGAGTTATACTATTATGGAGAACAGGACACAATTGAGTTAATGGAAAAGCTACCAAAGAATTTTGTTGGTGTACTTTTTACAATTTTGAGTGGCGTTATGTGATATTAGAGAGCTGTAAATAGTGTTTTTCTGTTTATTAGTCTTTGTGGTACGATACTCCCAAGTCCTAAACACCCAAAAGGCTTAGATAGAACCCCTATACAATTGAGCCTGGGTGTTTTTTTTTGCAGTTGATTGTGTTAGTTTTTGAGGTTTATAAATTCTGAAGATCTACAAAACCTTCCAAAAGTGCAATTCCTTAGTGTCCAACAACAAGAGTTTCCCATTGACTCATTCTCCTCCTAGGAGTGGGGTTACAGTAGCAAATGCATGCTTCATTGGGATTAAAACGCAGCTTTTATAAAGCTAATAACAAGTCTTACAGCAGTACCACAAACAGGAAGCACTGGGGATCCCAGCTTACAGATAGCGAGCAAAAGAAGATAGCAACTAAGTCATCAAACAGCCAGACACTAACAGGGACAGATGACAAATATATTACAAAAAATGTCATCCCTTTCCAGATTTCACAAATTCTCTAATCCATTCTTCCATGGTTTTAATGAATCCTTCCATCTTTTCATTAACATCATGCTTGGTGAGCATCTTCCATTGCTGCAAATAAGATTTAGTATAGCTAATGTTTGCACTTTGAATTTCTCAAGATTTAGTATAGCTAATGTTATTTATAGATTCATAAGACAATGAGATAGTCTTAAAACAATGGGACAATATCCATGTGATTTACACTTTATCTCTGTGCAAGGTTTATGTACCCTCCAATTGGCGATATGTTGGCAGCATTGGTGTTTGTTTTGTTATATTTTTCCGATTAACTCCAAGTAGGCTTAACTACACTGGTGAAACTATCATTAGAACAGCACACATATTCTTCCTCACTTTCTTTGTTAAATTCTATCTGCACTGTTACATTTTGTTTTTCCTTTTCTGTTTGCTTTCATGAAGTCTAGGACTTCATAATTAAACCATATGATAAAATTGTAGGCTATTCAAACTGGTTTTTGAAGAGTATACTGTTCGCCTTATTCCAAGAGATGCTTCATCGCTTGAATCCGTTGGACCACAGAAATGCCTTGCTTTCAGCACAGATGGCGCTAAATTTGCCATTGGTGGTGAGGTATCAGATTGTACTATGTTGATATTTTACCTCTAAGGGTCAATTTTTTTTTCTATTTCTTTTATGCCCTTTCTATTGCCTGATTATGTTTTTTCTGTTATACATAGTAATAAGGACATTTGTTAGTTGTGAGTTTTTTTATTAAAAAAACTGTTATACCATTCTATTAGACTATTTCTTCCGGTTGGCTCACTTTTTTTTAGGTCTAATGCTATTGTCCAATGTATTTCTTGTCTGATAGCATTACTCTTCTAGCTAAACTTTCTGATACACGGTTAATGCTTATGATTCTTACAGTTGTTTTTTTGGTACCACTATAGGATGGGCATCTCAGAATATTTCATTGGCCAAGCATGAATGTGCTCTTAGATGAACCCAAAGCTCATAAGTCCTTCCGAGACATGGATATCAGGTTAGGGCAAGTGGAAGCATATTTTTCCTTTATGTTTTGCAAAAGAATACCAAGTATTTCATAATTGGATGAACTAAAGTATTGATGTAAATGGACACAACCACATATTCATGTAGGCATTGTCTTACAAAAGGAACCAAGAACATTGATAATGTACAAATAATCCCAAACCTACATGTCAGGGTTTATGGTCCGTGGTTATTGTCCTGTGCTTTATTCAGCACCGACTGATATAATGCTACTGCCTTTTCTATTGTAGCTTAGACTCAGAGTTTTTAGTTTCAACGTCCACTGATGGTTCTGCAAGAATATGGAAGATAGACGAGGGGGTACCATTGGTCAATTTGACTCGATCTTCGGTATGCTATGAGCCTATGATAAATTTCTGCATTTCATGTTTCCTTGTTGAGATGTCTGAAACTTAACTTTTTGCCCTTTTGTTTTTCTATGCAGGACGAGAAGATCGAGTGTTGCCGCTTTTCTAGGGATGGCATGAAACCATTCCTGTTTTGCACAGTTGCAAAAGGTATGCTTTCTATTGAAGTCAAGAAATAGATGTATGCATATGATGCCACTTTAACTAGATCTGTATTCATCATTGGAACAGGTAACAATGTTGTAACTGTTGTTTGGAACATAAGTGATTGGACTAGAGTTGGGTACAAAAGACTTCTGGGAAAACCTATCTCCACACTTTCAGTTAGCATGGATGGGAAGTATCTGGCTTTGTAAGTGGATAAAATGCTACTTATCTTGTCATACTGTACTGCAGTTATTTGATTCCATTTAGCATATCTAGGAGCATTTACAATTGACAAATTTTAAGATTAACACACTCCAGTGCTTCCTAGTAACTTGTCCTTTTGAAGAGTTTAGGCAATTTTTCATTATCTTCCTGTTTCCTTGCATTTCTATTTTCTGATCACATGCTCACCTTGCAAGCTAATATATTGACATGACTGTCACTTCCTATTGGAAGCATTAATTGTATATTCTTATACAAAAGTTACTCTGGTTGATAAGGGCAGTGTGTTGCATAGCTCAGAAAAAAGAAAAAAGATCACAAACATTACAACTTCTTTTAAGATATGAATACATAAAAAGTGACAGCATCAGCTGGAATCTTGTTTTATTTGCTAATACGTGGTGCCCTAATACTGGTTAGCATCTTTTAGACTTCCAATGCTTGTGAAGTATGACCGACATGGGTCTGTATTTCTTTCAGAGGAAGCCACGATGGTGACTTGTGTGCTGTGGATGTAAAGAAGATGGAGGTTTCTCACTGGAGCAAGAAGGTTCATCTTGGTTCTCCTATTTCCTCCATTGAATTTTGTCCTACTGAAAGGTAACAAGAACTTTTATTATATCATTAAGAACTGGAACTTTCTGAAGATGGCATGTCTGTTTGCATCGTATTTTTAGCTCTTGGGATACTTCTGTTTTTTCTGGCCGCATATTTCACCAGGTATATAACATTATAACTAGGTAGCTATGCTAGCGTTCATGCATCAATTGGTAGGTGGCGTAGTTTCAGAGTGTCAAGCTTCTAGATCTAGCTATTTATGCTTGCTTAGTATTCGTTGATTGGACATGCCCATGAATTCCTTCATTGACATGCATACATTCCCATAGTAGCATGCAAATTTGAAGTTTCATCTGTTCTCGTGTCTAGCTTGTAAATACTGGGTAGTTTAGCTTTAGCTTGGTCCTTGTTGCTCTGAAAAGGCTGCAAGATATATCTTTTTCTCTCAAGCTAGATTCGGCAGGCCCTTATGCACTGTTGTTGTTTTTATGCACAATCTGGCCATCTCCTAAAATCAAATGCACTGTCCTCATCCAATTTTTGGAACTTCTCTTTGTTTCCGTTGTTGCATTATGCCTGCTGATATTTTAGGGTTGTAATCTCCACATCACATCAATGGGGAGCGGAGCTAACAAAGCTCAATGTGCCTGCTGACTGGAAAGGTACATGTCTCAGCAAATGCTGTTTGGCACTTTGGCCCCTCCTGTGATATGGTTTACCAACCAACCTGTTTCTGTTTCTCTTTTGCAGAATGGCAAGTCTGGCTCATACTCTTGGCTCTCTTCCTGGCGTCGGCGGTCCTGTTCTACGCGTTCTATGAGCACTCCGATTCCTTCTGGAACTTCCCGATGGGGCAGCATCAACCGGCCAAACCATGGAGTATCCTGAAGGAGCCTCCTCCAGCTCCTGAGGACCAGAACCCCTGGTGAAGTTAACTTTCACCAGTGCTATTCTTTTCACGCAGTCCAGTATTCCAGTGTGTTTATTTCATAGCGAAAGGTTTTTTTTTTCAAGTCTGATCGATGTTGTACCATTCCGGTTGTTCACTGATCTGACCACGTCAGTATTTATTTAGGGAAATCGGTAAAATGCCACTGTAAATGAAAAATGATGGTGGTATTGAAAAATGTCATCGACTGTCAATGAGACATTCAACATTCAGTGGCAATTTTCAATCTGTGGCACTTTGCTGTGGCATTTATCCAAATGCCCTTTTTATTCTGTGATGGTTAATAACCGAATTGAACGGTGCATTTTGTATTCCATGGGAATGGGGAGTACAGATGTACACACACTGCGCTAATTAAGCCACTAACCACGATAAAGGGAAGGCAGTTTTAATGTTGTGCCATCAGAAGTAAGGAGACCAGCCCAAAGTTTATCCTATGTTGTGTTTGTACTTTGTAGCAATGCAAATTATTAATGAAATCAGCAATGCAATAGATGTGGTCCTATAATTAGTTTTCCTCTAGGATGTAAATGTTGTAATGGAAACACAATTGGCTATAGTGATTGCTTGCTTGCTAGAGGCAAATTGTTGGGCAACCAGGACTCACTCTTACTAACAAGATCTACGCTACACAGTCAAAATATCCTTCAAGAGGTATGTCATAATGTCAGTAAAGCTCTAAATGGTTTTGTTGCACCTTCTGTGATGTAATTATGTGGAAACTCTGCAACACCTTCCTGTCAATTGTCATGAATTCTCAGCCATGGATACACAACCCCCGAGTCCCCCATGTCCCCAATGGAAAAACAAATGGAGATAAAAGCAAACAAAACAATAAAACCCCCCATTAGGACTGTTTAACTAGATTAAGCCTTGTTTGGATGAGCTAGGATGGCCAGGGATCCCGGCCCATTCACATGAAATTCAGTTCAATTTCCACGCGAATGGGCTCAGACTTGGCCCATCCAAACAAGGCCTTAGGGTGTTTGGACAAGGGGGATTTTATTTAGGAATTTCTGGGTTTTCCCCAATATCTCTGCCTTACAAGTATGGTTCTGAGTCCTGTTTTTTGGCTCTTCAGTTGGTAGGCAGAATTTAGCAGTCGTTACAGTTCTGCTTCCAGAAAGCACGTTGAGTAATGAAGGTAATCACAACCTAGAAGCCCACACTGTTTGTTGTGCTTTTGGCATGCTTGGTTAATGACCTAGCTAATCATAAGGGGAAGCTGTGTGTGTTCCTTTTTTAGATTAAGGTGATGTCAGCTTCTAAGAGAAAACAAAAGCAACACTACCCCGGAATGTGTATATTGTTACTTATTAGATATATCCTAAACTTCAAATATTGGAAAAAACGGAAATTGGAAATTCAAAATTTTGCAAAAGAAAAACTACGCCCGGTTACCTCAAACCGGACCGAACCACATGAATTTTTGATGTTTTCCCTTTGCAAGGAGAATTTTGGACTTTTTATTTGTGAGGGAGAATTTTGGACTTAATAGTATTACCTCTCACCTGATGCTTTCACTTGTACTAGATGGTTGCCCGTGCCTTGGCGTGCGGAGGCAAACATGAGAGCCAATGATAAAGGGAAAGAAAATATAATTTGTAAGAAGGGGTAAAGCATTAGATATATACATGAATAGGCAACCTGTTGCGGTTCCTATTCCCAACAAGGATGAGCCTGCATCTGCCATAATTGATCTAACATCAGCAAAGTCAACAATAACCAAACCTGGCACCTGCAAACAGAAGAGAAGATAGAAGTAGAATACCATCGGAGATGCATACATCACATGTAATTGTCTTGGTGAAACATATTGAACAGGTGACAATAATATGCAACACTAATTGTAGATAGTTGAATATTTGGCGAGGGTTAAAATCTACATGACAACGTAGTGGTACAAAAATCTTTTGAACAGTGCAAATTTGTCTACTTGTTCTAACTAAACATGGTCAATGAGAAGAATATTACAGAAAACTGTCAAAAGGTACCTTGCATAAGATTTATCTTAACATTTGATACACAATAGGAAATTCAACATAGGCTTTTGAGCTTTTCGCCTCTGCACATAAATTGTCTAATTACACTCAAAACTATTACTCGCATTGCCACATTATTGGATATATCACTTGAGTAAAATAAGAAATGTTGTAGTATTTTACAGTGATTATATCTGAGATTCCACGAACACCCTGCCGAAGAATATCATCTGCCTAATTAAATGCTTCCGTGACAGGAGTATTTGGAGAAACAACAATCAATATTTGTCATTTGGAATTACAATGAGTGTATCAACATTGCTTCTGAAGGCTGCAATTCCTTGCGCCTGAATTGCCCGGCTCCCCAACGAAAATGGGGTTGTTACAATCCCAACAGTTAATATGGCCATTGACTTTGCAATCTGTGCAATTATAGGTGCACCACCGGTGCCCATTCCCCCACCCATTCCAGCCTGAAAATCACATCTGAATGAACAATTTGTAGAATCGAATGTATGCAAAAGAATACCCTTGAAAGTGTACCAGTCAATGATAATGTTTACCGGAAACTATGGCCCAACATAAATATCCTGAATAATATAACTCAAGCAAGGCATAATAGCTTCAATCAGTAATGAGGAACAGCAGTGTGCACATATAATGTATTTGATGAATGTCCAGTTGCCATTTATTTCTAAGAAATGACCGGGAAGATATTGTTTCAAAAATAAATGACTGAGAAAATGTATGATTCTCCTTCAGTGAAGCTACAGGGAAAAGAACATGCTTAAGCTTCTTACCGCCATGAAAACCATATCAGCGCCAGAAACCGCCTCTTCTATCAACTCATGCCTTTCCTTGGCAGCATAATCTTACATGAACTACCACCATCTTCACCCTTCGCATGTATTCTCCAAAAAAAACAAATGCCTTTCAAGCCCGAAAAGCACCTACCACATAAGCGCAGCTCCGAGCATCTATCACGCTGAGAAGACACTACTCAACACTTCTATGATCTGAAAGGTCGTAGGGACAACTCCAAGCCTAGCACCAAGAAGTAGAGTTCACAGGGATAAACCAAATCAGTATCAACAACGAATGCATCTCACTAACCAAACATCCACACAAACAGAGATATTTGCCCAATTCGCCCCCCAAAATTACCATGAAATTATATCTTAGGTCATCCAAAATTACCATGAAATTCTATCTCAGTATAAGTGGATCAAGTGGTTGAGAAAGTTGTGGCAGCGTAATGTGCAACGAACATATTGATCATCTGTATAGTCTTCAGAAGATACCCAACGTGCTGCTTTGTTGTATATCAAGGCAAGCAAAAGAAGATACTTTGTTTGCAGGTGAGTGATGAATCTATTCTTATCTGCTGCTTAGAGGTGTTTGCAGGTGAGTGATGAATCTATTCTTATCTGCTGCTTAGAGGTGACGAGAAGAACAAAGATCTAGGATGCACCGATACGCGATACCGGTACGGCGATACGGATACGGCGATACCCCATTTCTCCGAAAAACCCGATACGGCGATACGGATGTGTGTGTGTGTATAGTAAAAATATAAAATAAGATACTTGATAAGTTTGAGACTTTGAGTCAAGGGTTTACCAATGTATGTAAATTTGTCCATGTATGTATTTAAATGTACTCCATTTGTCCATGTATGTATGTAAATATACTCCATTTGTCCGGCATATATGTAAATTTATCAATATATCATCTTGATTCTTGACATACATACCGCCATAAGGACCATAAGTCCATAACTAATTATGTTGTATTTCTATTTGCAGAGTGCAAATAGAAATACAACATAATTAGTTATGGACTTATGGTCCTTATGGTGGCATGTATGTCAAGAATCAAGATGAAATGAACAATAGAAGACTTAGCTTCTGCATGACTAATGATAGAACATAGATAGATAGTTCATATTACATAATTCAAGCACACTCACCACAAACCATAAGGGTCCATACCCCATAACATAGTTCAACAATGTTCATAGAGCAACAAAACATAATCAATAGCACTTCTATTCATCACACTCATCTATAGAAAATAAGTAGAATACATATTAATTGACCAAAGGCATCTTGCGAACAACGACAAGCAACTGCATAAACCAGTCCATAGTAGTTTCACACCTAGCATCCCCAATCATCAACACCATTAAATCAACACTCAACACTTCAACAAAGAATCCCCACCGCCACCGCCTCTCCCACTTCACCTTCAATCCACCGGCCTCTCCCACCCCTCCCTACATCTACCCCACCGGCCGGCTCAACCCCGCTTCACCTTCAATCCACCGGCCTCTCCCAAACCAGCCTCTCCCCCTACATCTTCCCCACCGGCCGGCTCACCCCCGCTCACCAGATCTGAGAGAGGAGAGGAGAGCTAACCTGCTGGAGGTGCCGGCTACCGGAGAGGAGCTCCGTCGGCTTCCTCCGCGCCGGAGAGGAGCACCGTCGTGCTGAAGGAGGGAGCGCCGAATCGCCGCCACCGCCGGTCAGCGAGGAGGGGCGGCGCCGATCGCCGCCTCGGCCGCTCGGAGGAGGTGGCGCGGAGGAGGAGCTCGTCAGTCGCCGCCTCTGCGACATCTGACGCCGCGACGGTCCTCGATCACAAGACGGAGACAAGCAGTACACCCGCTTCCTTAGGTATCTTCTGCGCACGGGCTTGGCTAGGAACAGTGGTTTTGGTCGTGGTGGGCTTTTTCCGGCGACGATTATATCGGGTGTATCGGGCGATCGAAATGCATTTAATTTTTTTTAAATAAAAAGAATTCCGATACTTCCCGATACGTATCGGAGCTGTATCGGGCCATATCCGTACCCGATATGTATCGGGATACCGGTACGCGACCTGGGAGACGTATCGGCGCATCAAAGACAAAGATGCATTGTTCTGTGTATTAGCTTGCTAGCACACCGAAAAGGACAGATGATAAAGGCATGTATTTCTTTGTGCTGGTATGTCAGTTCTAGCCCATGCAACATAAATATTATTCAGGATTCGACGCGCGGTTGATGAGATCCTTGTCTAATACTGGGGGCTTACTAAACACGTCCATGTCTTTCTTGAATACCCCAAGTCCTACCAACACGTTGGGATACCAGCCAGTGACGGAGTCAGAAATTTTTTAAAGCCTGAGCAAACCCGCGAGGAGACGTTGGTCATCTTGTTTTGTCTAGACAGGATGCTATTTTTCGGTTATGATCGTCGTGAAACTTCACCGAGGCTACTATTGCGCGTCGCTAACAAACCTGAACACTTGCCTAGGCTAGAGGGACGCTAGATCCGCCCCTGATACCAGCCGAGGACAAATTGATTTCTACAAAATAGTAGGCTAGTGGGTGTGCATTATACGTGTCCCGCATTTTTTTTTTACCGAGGGCTACATGTTTTGCATTCTGATGAATTTAGAACACCCTTCTCTATACATTACAATGGATTTTGCTATGTTTGTTTCAGTTTTTATGCAGCAGACAGAATATATTTCTGGCCACGCAGCTTTCTTGTCGTTTGGCAAAGTTAACTAACTTAAGCAAAGTCTTAAAAAAAAACTAAAGCAAAGGAGTTGATGCGATCGGAGGACAGATAAAGTAAATTACCATGAATCTTGATACGTTTCTTTCATGAGAGGTTTCTCCTCCATCCACATTTCACAATTCGTAGGATTTTAGACCAAAATCAACCAAATTCAGTTGACTTATAGCACCCCTGATGCGATTTCTTGGAAGCAAAACCTGAATATAATTTATTCTTCGAGATCCGCCTACGACTTACACTTTTTGGGATCCACATCGTCCAATTTCAAACTCCTGATTTGGCAGTCCCACGCCCCCCAAAGGGTAAACTCTTTGCCTGGTTGGCAATTCAAAACAAACTTTGGACCTCAGACAGCCTAGAAGCAAGGGGTGGCCAAATCAACGCTTTTGTCCCCTCTATAGATACACTCCGGAATCAGCCCTCCACTTCCTGGCACTCTGTCGCTTCTCCGGTCGTATTTGGAAGCTCATGGCGGACTGGACTGGAACAGAGAGCCTTCAACCCTCCACCTGACCCCCCTGCTCGAACATCCTAGACTAGTGGTCCAACGTGGCAAAAGTGACATGTTCCCCTAGGAAGACCAGGACAACGACTATGATCCCAATTTCTTGGGAGCTTTAGAAGGAACGGAATGCGAGAATCTTCAACAACCGAGCCACAACGCCTCTTGACCTCCTAGCTAAGATCAAGGAGGAAGGTAGAGTTTAGTACCTTGCGGGGGCAGAGTAGTTTGGAGTTCTTTAATTTATTGTAATTAAGGCCTCGTCACTTTTTTCTGTTACCTTACGGTCTTTTTTTACTTCTCCTCTATTAATATAACGGGCAATTCTCTTGCCGGTTTCATTAAAAAAAAAGGCAGACATAATATATTGCAGGTCACGTTGCTTTCTTGTAATTCGACAAAGTTAACGAACTAAACCAAAGGAGCTGGTCCGATCGGAGGACAAAAAAAGAGAAAGACGAGCGACTAGTTTACCCTTTGCTTGTGGCTGTCGAGATCTTGTCCTGGCTACCAAGAGAGCATGAAAATTCCCCAACGTTTCGTCCTAGCACGCAGAAAAGTCATTTTTCCTCCGCGGTATAAAAAAATTAGAACATTTTCATGAAATAGAGTGGGATCCATCGTGCTTCCCCCCTGCAGGAGCCTCCTCATACTGCAGCGGCGGCACCTGCACTGGAGGTGGGGAGACCTTTACTGGCGCCACAGGCGAGGAGAGCTTCATCGGTAGTGAGGGAGACAACGCCAACGAAGGAGGCGCACTACGTGGGGTGGGGGTCAAGAAGTCCGACTGCGGGAACTCAGACGACCGTGAGGAGCGCGGCGTGCTTGTCAGCGACGATGGCATGATGAAGACGGTGCGGCTGTTGGCCTGCCCTATCATCGGCGGTGGCGGCGAGGAGGAGGAGCACCTCCGCCTCATTGCGCCGACAGGAGTGGATGGGGTGGGGGATGAGGAAGAGGGTGCCGGGCGTTGAAAAGGACGTGGAGGCAGGAGGGAGCGACACGGAGTGGAGCGGAGAGCAGCCGTGCCAGTGTGGGGCAAGGTGGAGGGGATCGGGGCGGGGAAGATATGGAGGTACAGAGGAAGAAGCCATCGAGGAGTTCGTCCCAAGAGGAGGAAACGGCGGAGAAGGCTGGGAGGGAGTGGATGAGGTGGAGGGGAGAAGGAAGAGGGGCGCGGGGGAGGGTGTTGGAGAAGGATGCGAAGGCGGGAGGGAGCGACGCGGAGTAGACAGCGGTCACGGGGGAAGGTGGAGGGGATGAAGGCGGGGGCCAGGGGAGGGGGAGGGGAGGGGAGGGGCCAGGCGAAGAAAACCGGGAGGGAGTGGATGGGGTGGAGGGGATGAGGAAGAGCGCACCGTGCATGCCAACCCAGCACCGAATCCGATCGGACGACGAGGACGAGGGGAACTGCATCCGATGGCTCGCAACAGAAAGAACAATCGAACGACCGAAAAAGAATATCCGCACATCGGACAACACAAAAAAAGGTGTACGTGGCCACCCTAGAAAACCTCACTATCCGCCTCCTTTTAACAGTAAGGATTCCATGTGCAAAAAGAGAGAGAGAGAGAGAGAGAGAGAGAGAGAGTAGCCCATGTTTTTTAGCTCAAAAGGTAAAAATTGAGTCCACCTCTCTCTAGCTGAGTGTAGGGGTGGAAACGGATCGAATACGAATCAAATAGTCCCGAATGACGAATACGAATACGAATCCCTATTTTTAGAACGAATAGGAATACGAATTCGAACCTTCTCGAATACGAATACGAATCGAATGTCGTAACGAATACGAATTCGAATCAAATATGTACTCAATTCGGTCAAATGCGAATATCCTACAACTTTTGCGACAAATCTCGGTAGAACAAATAGTATTCGTATTCGTTTTTCCCGGATAGTATTTGTTTTTTCGGATACTATCCGGTTTTTTCTCCCCGGATACGAATAACATCGAATACGGATACGAATACTATCTATTTTTTCCGGATACAAATAACACCGAATACGGATATGAATAACACCGAATACAGATACAAATACTATTTGAATACAGATTTTACTTACCATATTTATATTTTTTTAGATACGAATATCGGATAAAACAAATTATTTTTACCACTTTCCATCCCTAACTGAGCGAGGTGTGAAACCTGGTTCGTGGCTCTAGAAATTCGTAGCGAGGACAAAGAATAAGATCATGACATGCTTTTACTGCAGATCTCATCATTTGGTTAGACCCATGGTGAAGGAATCTCCGCATACGGGACAATTGAACCTGTCATATAAATTAAGGATATAGTACTACCTACTCTTCTCTTGTGATCTGTGGGGCCAGATTTCTCACATGAACTCACACGAAAGATCATATGTATAATCATGTCAGTCCTGTTCAACTAGTAAAGCACTGTTTGTTTAGGTTTATAGCCTTTTTGTTTCGGTTATGGTTTTCTGAAAAATGGCTTTGACTGTACTGTAGGGTTGAACGGTTGCGGGCTGAATGGTTAAGCTTTTCTGATTTGGTTTTTGGCTGTCTAGCTTTTCGATAGACTGACTGCAGCTTTTGAGATGGAAAATGTCTGAAATTCTCCTGAGGCAAGTAATGATTTGTTTGATTTCGTGGGTAATTACCCCCAAACTTGAAGGGTAATTTCGCGCGGGCAGCTTCCACGCGTTGTAATACGAAACTGCTTTGGAGAAAAGCCGCTACGAAAAACTGGCCGTTTGGTTCGGCTTCCGTCTTTTTCAGACGAAAGCTGAAGTCGAAACAAACACCCCCTTAGGCCAGCCTTTTGGCTTAATCAGTTTATAAACCCTTTAACTTTTAAGCTAAGCTAAAGTGTTTGGTAATATAGTTTTTTTACGAGACGTTGGTTTATTAAGTTATGTGTGAATGATAAAAAGTTTGAATTACACTTAAGGGTTTGAAGGACCTTGTGTGTTGAATTAGTGCATTTTGTTTTTATTTTCTAATTTTTCATTGGGTGTAGTTGTTTGTTCTTGTTCTTCGCAGTAGCGGAGATCCAAGCAATGCAAAATGTAATCTTTGTATAAGCAATTTTTTGAATTGAAAAATATGGTATGTGAAGCTAGCAATATGGTTAAAATTTTATCTTAATTTTGCATGTTGGTATCTATGATCTGCACACGCAAAATGTTTATTTACTAATCTATACGGAGGAAGAAATAATTATGATTAGAAATCAACAATACCTACATAAGTACAACAGCTGAGAATAGGATTTTGAAGAGAAGTGCCTTTGGTCAATCTCTTTTCGAAAAGTCATCTAGATCTATCTTTTTATTCATTTAATTACTTACTATGCATGGCAAAACTGAGCCCAGATAGAATCTCCTCTTTATATTCGATCATATATGATGCAATTATCTTGTCACTACAACATGTACATATCATATTAATATAATCTATTTATCCTCTTACGGCCATCAAAGAAGTAGCAATACTATCACGAAAGATACTCATGTCTCCATCATCAACTGTTGATCCATTGACACCGTGCCCTCCACATGATCCCGATTGTGTATCGTCTAGATCATAATCTTCGTCAAGATCGCATCTCTAAAAAAGTTCATCACGTAAAGCACTATCTCGGATGAAGTTGTGTAGCGGCGCCATACATGCAATTATCATTTTCGTTTGATTCTTCATTTTGTAACTTGGCAAAGCCAACAAGATTCTTCATTTCATCTTCAACACATCAAAGGAACACTCAGTTACATTTCGAAGGGACGAATGAGTATGATTGGACACCTCGTATTTGTCACTCGGTTGTCGACCATAGAGAAATCCTAGTAGATGATACTTTTGTCCTTTGTATGGAGCTAGATAGCCCTTTCGATTGGGACAACCCGTATCAACAAGATAATATTTTCCCCACACATGAAACATATAAGTGTTGATAGTACAAATCAGGAATGGTATCATAATAATTAATTATATGACTAAAGAAACAAAGTACCTTCAGGAGGATGTGGATACTTGTCCAAAGTGTTATTGAAAATCCTTGTGTCATACGCTGAACTCGGCCATCTGGCAACAATGAAGGTAAACCTCATGTCGAAGTCACATACTGTCATCACGTTTTGAGATGTATATCCATGGTGACCAGTGTGGGGAACCTGCTCATCCGCTAGAACAACAACAGGTACATGCGTGCCATCGATTGCACATATGCTATTTTTAAAATGAGGTGTGAAGCGGTTATCTTGAAGTCTTGGATGCATTGTTGTGAACTCTGGACCCCTTGGTCTAATATTATCTTTAAATAAAAGATACACACATTGCAAGACTTCATGAAACTTTATATTGATAGTTTTCGTTACCTCTTGAAGTGGTTCTGAACTTGACTAACTGATTGAGGGCCACCAACTGTCTACAAGAACATAGCCAAAGATTCTCTAGAAATCATAGTCCTAGTTGATTTCAAGCCATAATTTGCGACCAAGTTTCCATGCAAACTATCAAGAACAACCCTACTCATTAGGAACATCGACTAACAATCTCTCTCATCACCTAGTTGCTCAACAACCTATTCATAACCAGTCAGAAGTGGTTGTCTCCTCTCCTTTTTTGTTTAGGTAAGTGTCATAGTAGTGCATACCTATATAACTAGCTGCTGCAGTAAAATCCTGCAATGGTAACTTTCTCTTTTTTTTGTTTTTTCGACATCATCTTCGCTAAAATTGCTCTTGGTGGTTGAACCATCAATGTCACTTGATGAGCTCATCTACAAATAATAACAATGATTAGTAACATAGAACATGACATCATGACATGATTTAAGTGAGAACACATTAGAAGGTAACAATAATACGAGCACGACATAACTGAATAGTTTAAACAATAATACGAGTACGACATAACTGAATAGTTTCAACTCCATTACATAATCATCACCAAATAGTTTTGAAATTAAAAAAGGACAACAAAAAAGATCTAATCTTTCTTCATCTTGAGATCAAACATTCTCCTAAGCCAATTCATCTTTACTTCATTGGTCTTCATAGTGACAAACACTTCCCGATTTTCTATTTTAGTAAAGAGCCTTGTCGTAATGAAGTGTCCATCACTTCCTTCTACTACCCTAGCCTAGATAGCTATATCCATAACAACCGCTACGGATGGATCACTATGAACAAGGCCTTTTGCCATAATGTTCACCATACGCTTGAAATCCCTAGCTATGGGATTTTTCTTGTTCTTCTTTGGGCTATGATTAATACTAGTAGCCTTACGCTTCGTAACGACCTTCGGTTGCTTGTAGGTGACCTCATTATTCTCCGTATCAACGGTGGAGTCTTCCTCGCCATCCTCTGAACCATCAATGTTCACAATGGTTTGGTCTTCTTGTGTAGACTCACCCAGGATGGCTCAAGTGTTACCCGTGACATGAACCTTGTCAAACATACAGTCCATATAAGCTTGGTTCATAGGTAGTCCATCACGAAAATATTTTGGATATTGCTTAAAATTAAAACAAAAATGACTGAAGTTAGCATAAATTAAAATATGAAATTATACACATAAATAAATAGATGTTTCTCCAATGACTACCTTGTGCTCCTTCCACCAAGCATCAGATGCAGCTATAGTTCCTTTTTGGTGATCCCAACCTAGCCTAGTTGTTTTTTTGTTTTAAATCATTCCACATGTTGTATTCTTTCTTCAATGCTTCCAAGTGGTTTTTGAGTTGTTTTTTGTCATGCTTTTTTCCTGTCCTTTCAAAGAACTTCTATAGGTTCTTGTAACCAGTGGAATTCAAATATCCTAACGGTCTATTCCTAGTACCAACTTCCTCTGCACAAATTTGATAAAATACCATGTTGCCAAATGTATCCTATTTGCCTTGCTGATAGCAACTAGTTCTATCTATATAATTTATAGGATGATTTATAATTTTTTAGGGCATAAGAAAATGGTGGGAAAAACTAACATTCTAACTTGCAACAAAATAATATTTAAAGTTATGGAGGTTTGCATCATGAATGTTTCTGGTTGCCAATGCATAATAACTAGAGTCTAGTCACACACAAAAAACAAACTGCATGGAAATTATAGTAGCTATAGGATCATAGACTACACCAACAAGAAAGGCAAACCAATATAAAGATTACAACAATGACAAGCATGAATGCTATTCTTCAAGTGTTATAAGGCCTAGTAGTTTAGGATCTAGGAGAAAGGCATTCACAAACCATAATGTTGTGCAGAACTTTGTCAAGCAGGCTATGTGCATGGCAATCAAAGGAACTATATAGATCAAGCCCTACAAATTAACAAACAACTTGAGAAGCTCACATCAGCTACTGCTTACTTCCAAGGAAAAGGAAGACAAGGCTATACTTCTATACTCTCATCAACAATGTTGTTGTCATCAAGATTTTGCAAGATTTAGGCCCTGTTTGGTACAGCTTCTGCTTCCAGCTTCTCAATCGATTCTCGTGGAGCCATACCAAACACCCTGATTCTCAAAACCTCTTGATTCTGATTCTCGCGAGGAGCTGTCTAAAAAATGAACTAGTGACGAGAAGCAGCCTTCCTGTAGATTCTCGTGAGAATCCAACCCTACAGAAAAGAAATACCCCTTGAAGTTGGAAGATTTTACCCGCAATTTGCCATCGAACTACCCCCACACGATCCCCCCCGACTTTCCCTCACGTCTCTTTCCCTCCGGCCCTCCCGCTGCTCTCTCGTGACCAGGCGATTCGCCCCCGGCCCCGTGTGCGCTCGCTTGATCTGGACTGTGCCCCGCCTCCGTTGTGCGCCTCCTCCGGCCCCCCGTGTGTGCCTCCTCTGACCCCGTGTGTGCCTCCTCTGTCCTCGACTGCGCCGCCTTGGTCCTCTACTTCTTCGCCTCGACCCTCTCATGTGCAAGCATCGGAGTTCGTCGCCGCAAGCCCCGCAGTGCGCTGCCTCAAGCCCCGAAGTGCGCCATTCAACCGACAGCAGCTCTCGCTAGCATCCTCGACACAGCGTCCCAGCCCTAAATCCATCCCCAATCTCTCATCTCCCTCCCGAGGTCGCCTCCCTCCCGTGGTTGCCTCCCGCCGCTCGCCTCCCTCCCTCCAGTGACCGCTGCTCGCCTCCCTCCCTCCCTCCAGTGGCCGCCGCCACCGCCTCCCCCAAAACTCCAGATCCAGATCCACCCATGCGAGGGGAGGGGGAGGAGGGGGTCCCGGGGTGGGGAAGGTGAAGGCGGGGAGCCGGCCACCGTGGGCGGGACATGGCGGAGGTGCTCGCCGTCCACGTTCCAGCCGCCGCCGGAGGAAGTAAGCTGTCACCCTGCGGCAAGATCTCCTTCCATGGCGGCAATTGCTGCAACGACTTCATCTACAGCTAGAGCCGACCAGATGAGACCACCTCCCCGCAACCTTGCGACAACCAGCTAGCCCACTGCCGCCAGAGGAAGTAAGCCGTCGCCCTGCGGCAAGATCTCTCTAGCATCCTGTTGGATTGATTTATTGCATTATGGTATATGATTTCCCTTTCTACTTGCTGTAGAAATCTAGAAACCAAGCAAATGATGCAAAAGCAGAAGGAAACAAGTTTTTTGCCGCTGGACAATAATAGGTTGCATTATCACAATATGAGGTACTACAGATGGTGCCATTCAAATCATGTTGTGTGCTTCTTGAAGTTGCTAATATATTGTTTCCAAAGAATGCAAATCAAGTATCATTGAGCGTACTACAGATGGTCTCAAATAACAAGATTGACTGCAAAATGAGAAGTTTAGCCTTCCATACTCAAGTTAAGATGGTGATCCAGGTGAGACAAAATGGATGACAGAAAAAAGTGCCGGAGGATTTATTACCTAACCTGAAAATGAAAGGGGGGGGGGAACTCAATGATCAAACCGGGAGAAACAACAAAGAAATGGATAAGTAATGAAATTACCTATGTTATGTTCCCAGTATTCCATTAAATCATCATCATGCAAAGAAAGAAATCATCAATATCTCGTATCGGACTCTCGAGATCGATATAATCCAAAGGCAATCCTCAAAGGAACCGCCAACAAACTTATCTTGCTCACCGTAGAAATGATAATCCATGAGATGTCGCATATCTCCGAGAATGTGTTGAATTTCCACTACCAATTGCATGATCACCATAAGAACTGTTGTCAGCTGGTGCTCTGATACCCATGGGAACCACATGATGATTCATCATAAATAGCGATAGTGATTGTTTCAGAGGCAAAGTCTGATAACTACTGGGCAAATTATTAAAACCAGAATGGGCATACAGTGGAAAGTTATTTCCAGACTTTGACCTGGCATTATTGCTACTTTGATAGGGTATAGGCTGGCCTCCCATGTACATGCTTTACAGGAGTAGCATTTGTTTATGTGTAAGGAACTATGTCAGTTTGTATTTCCATTCTATTTGTTGAACTTGATTAGTTGTTGTCTTGTTGAACTTGATGTGTGAATTGTGATGAACTTGATTAGTTGTTTAATGTGTGATGCACTTTTGATGATGCGTGAATTGTGATGAACTTGGCTTTGGATTTACATGAGTTGATATCTCAGCAGAGGAATGGCTATGCATCTCTCCAACTTCTTTCAAGGTGGAGATATGAGGTTGGGTTGAACATTGATGTTAATTAGCGAGAGATGAGTTTTTATGTAGCTAGAAATGAGATGGTTGTAACATTGATCCCATGTTCTTGATGTTGATTTGATCCGCTGTTGCATTGTGAATTATTGCACTTAATGTACTCGTGTAATGGAAGCTCATTAGAAAATTCATTATTCATATACTTATCCTTAGTTTGCATCTAATGTAATGAAACCATTACAAATTGAGCAACTCGTTGTTGAGAATGTGTTCTTTGTACCATGCTTATGTTTACTATTTATACGTTTTCATGATGGATTGAAAATGTTTGGCTGAGTGGATAACTGAGTTCACATTTATGATTAATGATAATATGGACATTTGCCAAGTTTATGTCCAAAATTTTAAATATTTTTGGCCAAAAAAGTTTTTAAAAAAGAAATAATGTCCAAAATAACAACATACAAAGGAAGCACATAAATAAGCAAGTAATATGTACAAAATAATATACATGTGCCAAAACCATGGGTAGTATAGACATTTTGCATACAATCCTCTCATTCTTGAATCCGAAGCCAACCTACCACCCAAACACTTTCCTCTGATAGCTCTAGATTCTCAGAGGAGTAGATTTTTGGAGAATCAGGAGCAGAATCTAAAAAATAAGAATCTGAAGCTGTACCAAACAGGGCCTTAGGTCGGCTTAATTTGTGAGCAACAACAAAAGAGAAGCTTAACTTATTTGTTCAAATAATCTGTAGTTTAAGTGATCCAGGCAATTAATATTTCCTTCAGAGTTCATCTTGGAATAGCTATCATTAATAGATCATCATCTTAAAAATTCATGCCAACCATGGTCATTAACAGATCATCATCTTGGAATAACTATCATCCATACACAAGTGTATATAGAGTCAAAATCATAGGATTCATCTTGATCTGGATCTGAGGACGGCGGTCGACGGAGATCCACGGAGGACGGCAACGTCAGGCATGGGGGGTAGAGGGAGGACAACGGCGGTGAGTGCGGGGAAGAGGCAGGACAGCAGCGTAGGCGCGGGGAAGAGGGAGGACAGCGGTGTCGGGCCCGGGGAAGAGGGAGGACGGCGGAGGTCAATGGACAACGGCGGCGTTGGGCGGATGTTGATGGAGACCGGCGGCCGTCGAGGGAGGATGGGTGTCGACGGTTCTCGCAGGAGGCCGACGGAGTTGGGGCACGGGGATGGCGGTGTCGGGCACGGAACGGTGATGTCAGACATCACGGGGGGAGAACGGCGGCGATGGGGTGAGTCACTTGGGAGATCTAACGCTTGAGTCGCTCGGGAGAGGGAGATGGTGCGGGAGCCAAAGGGGAAGGGGAAGGGGAAGGGGAAAAGAAAACGGGTGTGGGAGGAGGACAGAGGAGAAAAAGTGAAAGGATTTGGAGTTATATATGAATGGCATTTGGTGGGTAATTTTAGCGAACTTTAGTGACAAAGGGATACTCTATTCTGCAAAAACCAAAAAAGCACATTTCCTAGAACTTTTTTTATTAGTTAACCTTTTTTTGAATTTTATTTTAAAGTTAACCACTGGCACACTTTATTTCCAATTCTGACCTCTTTGGTTACACCACGGGTGGTAACGTGACAAAACAACACTGTCATGCGCTAGGATAAGTCCCTAAAATAGCACTTTTTGGTCACGCCACTGGTTATGGCATGACCAAATAACACTGTCACGTCACTTCCAGTGGCGTGACAAGAGTTTGACCAGAAATGGGCTGGCGTGACAGTGTTATTTTGTCACGCCACAGGTGGTGACGTGATGAAAGGGTCAGAATTGGAAATAAAGTGCGCCGGATGTTAACTTTAAAATAAAATTCAAAAAAAGGTTAATTAATAAAAAAATTCAATTTCCTATGGCTTTTGGTTTTTAAGCTTAAAATGGCTTAAGCTTTTAATAAACTAGATGAAAAAGTCATCTCTTTGTTTAGACTTTGACTTTTTTTTTGCTCATAAGCCAAATAAAAAGCCTAAATAAACAGAGCCTAAGACATTGGCTTTTCTTTGTCTAAGGATGGACCAGTGGCCTGGTGGTGGAAATGGGGTGTTTATTCATTTTGTCTAGGCGATGGTTGAATATTCAAGGGGCTTCGTTTTGATATATTCAAATTCTAAGTTAAGTGTCCTCACCAATTCTTGGTGCACTCCTCTCCAGATAAGGGGAGAAAAACAAAAGAACCAAAGAATACATTTTTATGTGCAAAGTAACTATGAGACAAACTTCAATTTAGACTGTACAAGTTCGTGACGAGCTAGGACATGCATTTGCATGACTCTACTAGAGCCATGCGTGTGTATAGTGTGGTGCCTTTTTCATGGAACTGCCTGCCCGTTTTTGTCCTTCTTTGGAAGGTTTGATCGGAGAATCAATGGCCATCTGAGTTCTTGGCTTCTTGGAGCTACCAGAATGGAAGGTAGCAAAGGGACACTTCAGTGGAAGGTTCACCATCAAGGAGTAGAAGATTTCTCTTCTCCTCTTTCTTTCTTCTATTGAGAGACAAATGTGATGGTCCAAGTTGCATTTGATTTGTTCCGGAAAAACAGTATTTTTTGTGCCTATTTTTGCTCTTTTTTATTCTATTTCCAAAAAATGGCCCTCAACGGAAACTAATTGCAAAAAATGCCCTCTTTTTTCAGCGCAAGTACGAACATCGTTGAGGTTTAATGTCTCAGCGGCAGACCTCATGGCGCTGACATGTCGTGCCACGTGAGGCCAAAATGCAACGTGGGAGCTGAGCATCACCAAATCAGCCGCATGTCAGCAGACAGCACCATACATTTGGTGACACCGCGATGTGAGAGCCCGGCATCGCCAGATCAGCAGCATGTCAGTGCCATACATTTGGCGTTGACATGCACAAGCTGCACGCCAACAATGTTGGCGCTCACGTGTAGTGCTTCAGCATATCTTAGCCGAATTGGGATCCTCTCACCGAATGAGTCAATGCAGATGATCTACAGTATATGGGCATTATAAGCGATCTCTACCGTCCGATAAAAAACCAAAGGCCGAGATCACTGATGCACCGATACTCCTGACCAACGGCGTAACCGTATCCTGATACGTATCGGATACGGGTACGGCTCCGATACGTATTGGGAAGTATCGGAAACATTAATTTTTTTTTAAAAAAAAAGAAAAAAAAACGAGCCTAGCCCACTTATTCTAACCCTAGCTTACAACCTTAGCATGTAATTGTTAAATTCAGACATGAATTATGAGCTAGTGTGTGTTATCAAAGTTTATCGAAATAATTAGAATTTACCTCATTAGGAGTTACCGAGTATCCACTAGATTCCAAATTTTGATATGTGTAATCAGTTTCACTTGATAGCCTTTTCTTAGGATTCCTGAATTTATTGAAAACGAGTGATCATTCTGTTCAAGATCACTTCCAGAGTTATCTTGATAAAGATTGACATTTGTATTGCTAACATTATATCCTAAATTCTGTTCCACATTCCCTTTCCTCGGTCTCAAACCATCAACAGGAGTGAAGTTCCTATCTTGTTCGCAGCACAATGTTTTTTGAATTCTTTTTAGGTTTTGTCTGTTGATAAAAGTCGTGGATGACATAGAGATGCTTAGAATCAAGTGAGGGCTTAGTGTCCTTGCCTGTACAAAGATGAGTAAATTGGTAAGAGGGAAAAATTAATTGATATCTCCACTATAACTCTCGAACTCATCGTTGTTGGTCACAGTCTGAGATAAGCTAATAAATTCTTCATGTTATGTTCAATGAAATTAACACTCATGCATAGGTAGATTCTTGACCTAAACTTACCAAGTATCGTATATATATATATATATATATATATATATATATATATATATATATATATATATATATATATATATATATATATATATATATATATATATGTGTGTGTGTGTGTGTGTGTGTGTGTGTGTGTGTGTGTGTGTGTAAATGCCACCTAGTTGGTCTTATATGCTTATATACTTGACGAGGATATAATAATCCTCATTTTATCTTTTATCTATAATTTTATTATAGGTAAATATGACATCATATGGTCCCTGAGTATACCCCTTAAATGTTATAAGGAAGAGCCTCTTTGGGTGGTCGTAAGTTCTTCTATGACCACCACCATAGTCGTAAGTTATGCTACGACTACACCATAGTCGTAAGTCTTGCTACGACTACCTCATAGTCGTAGGTTCTTCTACGACTAGGTCAGCTCGACCACCTTATGATCAATTAAACCTCTGCATAAGTGGGCCCAATTGATTAAGGGATTCAAATCATCATCATACTGTTACTCGCCAAGTAATAGCACGTAATGCTCCATTATCTCGGTATATAGTCATTAGCGACGTGGAGGAGTTATACGCGGTGATTACTACCAACGCGCGCCTGAGATGTGATGAGGCGCCGCTTCACCTGGAGAAACTGCCGCTCCTTCACGTACTATATAAAGGCGGCAATCAGAGAAGGAAAAGGCGGATCGAATCAGGCCATCAGGAAGACAAGCACTATCATCTGTAATAGTCTTAGTTTTTCCCCTGGTTGTTCAGAATACACTCAATACCATACACACACAGGAGTAGGGTTATTATTCTCCCCGGAGAAGGCCTGAACCTGTATAAAAATCCCTGTGTCAATCTCTCTGCGTGATTTCATTCTAGGAGACCCCCCGAATCAAACAATCTTTACGTAAGTTCGGTTCTAAAACACCGACAATACTACACATACATGCTCTCTGTACCGCCATACCAGTATCGTGTATCGATGCATCATAGGCCGAGATCAAGTGCTATAGGTTTTGCTGTAGTGCTTTCTTGCTACAACAATCGCTACAGTACTTTTCCTACTGTTGCTATTTTATTGCGATGCCGCAACGGAGCAGAGCATTGTTCACTCTCCCAGAAAACACTATTCACATGGTGGACCTCTGTAGTACCACAGAGGATCTGGATCCATCTTAGCCGAATTCAGATCCTCTGCAATACTACAGAGGATCACTACGCGAACAATAACCTCAGTTGCATGGACAGTGATTTGCTGCAGCAAATCGTTGTACAAAACGTTGCAGATAGAATACTGTAGCAATGTTGTTCATATTGTACTGTAGCGACCGATCTCATCCGTCTGATGAGAGAAATGATCGAAACGATTGAGGAAAGATTCCATCTAATCGCCGAGGAGAGGAGTGTTAATGCAGAGAACACTGTGCGTCTTTGCCATTGCTAGTTGCAATGGCAGAGGATCCCGATCCACATGGTAAAAGCTAGTTTATAAGCTAGACCAAACTTGAGGTCATTATTTAATTGGTTGCTAGCTTGCCCTTATGAATTAGTTGCATGATAAGAGTCAAAGACCATGTTGGATTTATTAGGATCTAGTGCGGATTTAATCTCAAAAATATATTTAGTACTTCTATTGGCTGCATTACACAGAACATATGGCATAAGTAGACATGTTCATGGGTGGCCCGGGTCGGGCCAGGCTCAGGACTTGAATCCGCCCAAAGCCCGAAAAGCTGTTGAATGTAATAATAATAAAAACTATTTTTAATTCATGAAATAAATTAAATATCACTTTTTATTCCTAAACAAAATTAAAATAATAATTTTTAATTGAAAAACCCATTTTTTTTGCCAGGCCGAACTGGGCTCGGGCCTGCCCGTTCGAGGCCAGGCTTTTTAGGCCTAGCCCGGGCCCGGCGTTTGAACTGGTCTAGGCATAAGTATGTAACTAAATTCACTGATTTGGATTAAACAAATATATAATATAGGTGTGTTGACTCCATTAGTGAAATAATGCTAATCTTATTATAAATTAAATATATCAGAATGTATAATTAGGTGACAATTTATTGTGGTAGTGGTATTCAGGCGAGTGTCATGGATATATAGAAGATGGTTTGCCAAAATCAGCTAATTAGCTACCCTCTGTTTCGCTATATTTGTCCACGGCTCACCACACGCACAGACCAATGTAGCACTAAATTTAATAAATACTTAATGACAAATGCTCATATATGCCCCTATTAAATGCCATACCACAATCACTTAACCTCTTTTAGAGCATTTAAGTAGGGGTGGAGAGAGAAAAAATTACAATAACTACACTCTACATTCCCTCAATAGACAGATATATTGAAACGGATACTCTGGAGGCCATGGATAATTATAGCAAATGGAGAGAGTAGTTAATACTAGTTAGTGGCTAGTTAAGTCCACAGGTGTATGCACTGCACATATACATACATAACATTGGTCAAGCCTAGCTTTACATCATGCACATATTGTTGTAGCTACCAATTTGGATGACATCTTTGTATTTACTAGAGTTAACCACGAAAGCCAAGGAGTAGGAGTATCATTCTATCATTGCAACAAACAATACAAGCATAAAGTAGTGATTTTTTGTGTGCATAAATGGCAGTATTTGGAGACGCAATAGCACAAATGGCATCCATTCGTTTGTAATTGCAGAAACGGTACATAGAGCCATCCCAGGGTTGAACAGACGCGCGATGTTGCGCCATGATACCCTTGTCCGTCCGCCCCGCGCACGGTCGAGCCACGTCCGTCCGTCCGTCCCACGCACGGACAAGCACTGTGTAGCGTGGCCGAACGTCCCGCATGCCATGCAACTAATCCGCCCATCCCGTATGCGGTCGAGCCCCTCGTTGAAGAATCTAGACCCGCCATTATGAGTTAATGGAGTATTTTGGTAATTAATAACAATCGTCATATGGAACTAACATTTTCCATGAGTTGGATGAATATGTTATGTTCCATGATAATGGAGACTTTGGATGACATCATGAGTTGATCGTCATCAAGTCAAGGTTCAAGAAGACGATGCATCATGTGTTGATGTGTATCAAGACCTCGAAGAGGAGATGCTCATGAGTTGATCATCAAGTCAAAAGAAGACCCATCATGTGTTAATGGAGGTCAAGTGAAAGAGTGCATCATAGGTTGATGCATATTCAAGTCAAGAACTTGAAGTAAAGGAAATCATCATGTGTTGATGATTATCAAGTCACCGAACTGGACTTGAAGTGAAGATGTATGTCATCAAGCTTCAAGTGAATGTGCAAGGCAAAGGTATGACTAACTATGGCTAAGGATGTGTTTCTAGTCTTTTAACGGTCTTAGCGTTTGGTTGGAAGACCGAATTGCTAGTATAGATTGCCATACTATTAAGAGGGGTCTTGACTAGTAGCTTGAGAGTGTCATGTGTTGATAGCTCATTGTGCCTGCTCTAGCTCTCGTTAGCATGTTGCCAATATTTGTGAATGTGTTTTGCAAATAGTGAGGCTCATACATAATCCTTGTAGCATGTGACTTTAGTTTACGAATGTGTTTTGCAAATAGTTTAAGTCCATGTACCTTATTTCTTGTGGTGTGAGTCTAAAAGTTGGCAAATGTATTTTGCAACTTGTTGAGAATCTCGCATTTATCCCTTGTTTGCATCGCGCATCAATTGGTAAATATGTTTTGCAAATTGGGTTGAAGCGGAATGCAAAAATCTATGTTTCTCAGCTCTGGCGGCCTGACCGTAGGTCTTTCGGCGGTCTGACCGGCCATTGAGAGTTTGACCGGGCTGTTTGCCGGTTTCTTGTTCTGGCGGTTTGACTGCCGTGGTCGACCGATCTGATTGGTGGGCAACCGGTCTGACCGCCATGTGTTGGTCGGTCTGACCAGACCTTCGGGTCATGTGACCCGGTCAGCTTTTTCCAGAGAATGTGTTTTTCTGGTTTTGGGTGCTGGTCTGACCGCCATATGTTGGTCGGCCTGACCGGACCTCTGGGTCATGTGACCCGGTCAAGTTTTTCTAGAGAATGTGTTTTTTTTTTGTTTTGGCTTGCTCCTTTGAGGAGCGGTCTAACACTCGACCGCCTCTAGCAATGATCAGTTGGTTTGGTCGATCGACCACCATTGGTTGGCGGTCAGACCGGATGTGTGTCCAACGACTAGTTTTATAGCCGTTAGAGCAAGGGTGGTCTGACCGGCCATTGGTTGGCGGTCAGACCAGGGTTCCCTATTTTTTCAGTAGATTCTCTCCAATAGCTAGTTTTTCTTGTGTGGGTATAAATACCCCTTATGGCTGGTTGTGGGAGAGTTGTTGCTGGTGCTATTCATTCCTTTGAGCAAAGAGCAAGCCCTCTCATCTCTTATGTGCATGTGTTGTACTTAGTGTGGTCAGAGAGCAAACCCTAACTGCATGTGTAGCATTAGGTAGTAGATTGTGTATCCATTGAGCTTAGACACTTGATTCGTTCAAGTGAGCATCTCCGACTTGTTACTCTTGGTGTTTGCTGACACCTAGACGACTTGGAGGAGTTGCGCCGGTGATCTTCTCAAAGAAGGTTGTGAGAAGACCCGGATGGTTGTAAGTGGTTTGGTGCTCACCATCTCTGGAGTGGAGGAAGAGCAACCCTGAGTAGATCGAGGTGTTAGTTCGAGTGGTGAACCGGTTCAAGCGGTTGGACTTACCTCAGAGGTGTTGGTTCAAGTTGTGGAGCCGGTCCAACATGATTGAGCTTACCTCAACGTGGATTAGGGGAGACCGACAAGTCTCCAAATACCACGATAAAATATCATTGTGTCCTTGTGGTTTGTTCTCTTGTGTTTTACTTTGTGAAATTTACATTCCTAGAATTAAATTGCTTACGTGTCTTTATATGTTTGCTATCATTATCAATAGACTTATATTGTTTGTGCACTTAGTCAAGACTAGTGATATAGGTTTTAATTGAGCAAAATCGAATTGATTTTCAATTCCACATAAAACTCGGTTTTAGCCAAAAGATTTTTAAAACTGCCTATTCACCTCCCTCTTGTCGGCCTCCTCGATCTTACAAGTGGTATCAGAGCTTGGTCTCTCATTTATTAGACTTAACCGTCTAGAGAGTAAAGGATGGCCACTAGTGATATAGTGCACCTCGATGAACACCTCTATTTGATGGCACGAATTATGATATTTGGAAAATCTGCATGTCCTTTTATTTTAAGGCCATGAGCCCTAAAATATGGCAGATTGTAGATGTGAGCTTTTCTCCTCCAAATGATCCTCTTGCTCCAACTATTGAGGAAGATAAATGCTCACATCTTGACGCTCAAGCAACTAACGCTTTATTTAGTGCTTTAAGTATAGAGGTGTTCAATGCCGTATGCAATCTCAAGAGCACTCATGATATGTGGACACAACTTCAAGATAATTATGAAAGGTCCACCTCTACTAATGATGATTGCATAAAAGAGTAGATGTCGGGAGAAGAATGCTCAACTTCTAGCTCTGACAATGAGGAGCCCTCAACTTCATCCACATCAATTCATTGCTTTATGGCTAAAGGTAATGAGAAGGTAAATGATGATGATGAACCTTCATATGATGAGTTAATGAATATGCTAGAAGAACTTAATGAATATCTTGGGAAAGAGAAGATGAAATTCAAGGTTTTAAAGAAAGAGCATATTTCTTTTCAAAATAATTATGATATGCTAAAAGAAGAACATGAATGTCTCCTTCTCAAGGAAGTCACTAGTTGCAAGATAGATATAGGAATAACATGTGATTTATTAGATGATATGCCATGTGTAGTTGCTAACCCTTGCATTGCATCTAAGGTTAGCATATCCACTTCTTGTGAGAACTTACTAGATATGCCTTATAGCTCTAGTGAATATGCTTCTACACCCTCTATTTCTTGTGAGACTAATCTTGTAGGGAAGAATAATGAGCTCAAGGCCCAAGTCAAGAAATTGACAAATGATTTGAAAAGGTTCTACAAAGGGAATGCCTCTCTTGATGATATCTTGAGCAAGTAACGAAGCTTGAATGACAAGAGAGGGACTGGTTTTGTCTCCAAGAAGGGAGATAGCAAGACAAAGTACAATGCAAGACATTCGAAGAATTTCAAGTGGTTTGGTTGTAATGAGAAGGGCCACAATGCTTCCGTGTGTCCAGATAAAGTGGACATCAAGTCAAGACATTCAAGAAAGAGGAAAACCAACAAGGAGCAAGAAAAAAAGTCAAGAAGGGGAAGTAAAAATCCAACTTGTTACAATTGCCGAGAAAAGGGATATATTGGTAAACAATGACCCATGGGTAACATTCCTAAGCCTATCCTTTATAATAATCATTTTTTGCTTAGGAAAGATAAAAATGGTAGGTTGATTGCTAGAATTGTTAGTTCACCAAAAATTATTGCAATGGCCATTTGGGTACCCAAATCTCTTGTGACTAACATTTAAGGACCCAATCGAGTTTGGGTACCAAAAAGTGATTAAAATTCTAAATAGGTACTTGGAGAGGCATCAGAGGCTTGACTTATTCATATAGAGGTGGATTCCATCATGTGTCAATTTGGAGCCAAACACGAGGATAATCATTTCACATCAAGAACCAATGCCATTTCGGTAACAAGTACTTATATTTAAGTATCTAGCACCTAATCTTGTGTAGAATGCATTCATAGTAATCTTTTTCAAAAATTGTGTTATTGCTCGTGTTCAAATCTTCATTATTTCAATCTTGAGCATGATGGTAGTGGCACATTAAGTGGGAGTGCCAAATCATAATAATGTATATCACATCCGTAAGTGTGCCCAAATTGATTAAGTACTAGTATTGATTTTCAAAATTGAGCATTTTAGCCAAAAGTAAAAAACTTGATAAATATTAGTATATCTTTTAAAAACTAATTGCAAAATGTATACAAATGATTTTCAAAGGTTTCCCAAAGGTTTTAGCTCAAGAAAAACCTATTTTAAGTGAAAATGAGTATTTTGTTTTTGACATAAACTAGATTTCTGTGTAAAATCTATTTTGAAAGAAATTTGAAAACCATCCCAAAAGGAAAATCCTAGAGTTGGCTATTCTAAACATTTTTAGTATTCATGAGATTTCCAAAAGGCTAACCTAGTAGAAGTTATTTGATTTCGAATTTCATCCAAAATACGGTTTTGACCTAAGTGGTTGCTTTCTAGCACTTAAGTGAGTTTTGCCATTTGAGCCAAATTTATTCATATGAATAGGTCCATAATGGTATTCATGACTCATATATGCATTTTGTTGCTTTAAATATCTTCAAATGCTCATTTTGGCTTGTTTGAAGAAGTTTCATGAAAATAAAGTTTCTTTTGCGAAAACAAACGCTTAATTCATAAGAACTATTTAAGAATTGGATTTTTAAGGGCTATATAAGTTGGAAATGCTCCAAATATGTTTATTTAGTTGATTGTGTGGAAGTTTGGAGCAAAATATAACAATCCCATTCTTTTCTCCAAAATCAAAACTGAAATCTGCTGATAGATTCGGTCTCAGCCGGACTGACCGGTTGTAGCTAGATGGTCTGACCGGCGTTTTCCCACCGGTCTAACCGCTCCTTGAACGTCGGTCTGACCGGTAGTTGTTGTTAGCAACATAAGATGGCCTATTTGTCGATTTCTATTTCTTTCGGCCACCTTGTTTGCTTCCTTTGGTCAAGTTGGTTATTGCTATACTTGCAAGCTACCCTCTACTAGTTTTCCTTGATTACAGATGCATGTTTTATTATTCAAGTGATATTCTTTAAAGTGGTAGCTTCTTTTGATCATCTTGCCCTCGGCAATTGTTCTATCTATCTTATTCCTTGTCGAGCATACTTCTCTTGACCAAGCTCAAGTACTCTCCGTATGCGAGGGGATTCTCTCTTTCCCTCTTCTCTTTGGATGCTTTACTTGAAGATCTTTGCGAGAGAAGTTCAAGCACTTTGCATTTTCAAGTCTTGCCGATACGTGGTATCTACAAGTGATGTTTAAGGACTATCTTTCAAATATGATCCACATATAAATATTTTTTGTGCTTAATGTTAAGGGGGGTGGGATTTGGTTGCAAATAATGGTCAAATAAGAGAGTTTGAAGTCATCATGAGTTTTGAATGGATATATTTCAAAGAGATGACAAAGAGGGACATATTAGTTGGATGGAGAAAGTCTTTGTGTGTCAAAGGAGTACAACATTTGTGTAAGGGGCGGTTCCTAAAAGGGGTTTTTTTTTAACAAAAATGAAAAACATTTTGGGCTTTGTTTAAAATGGGTAAACTATTATATGGGAAAACTAATTTGCAATTTGCTCAAAATGGTTTGTGGATCTTTATGAATGCATGTTTTTCTCATAAGCAAGAGCTAAATAGTCAGATCCTTCGATTGTTACATTCTTTGGATCCAAACATGAATATGTGCATTTTGTTTCATTCCATATATTTGAATGCACACATTTATGGGGAGTTCACTCTATGTTTTGTTATTTCACTAGTATTGATCCCTTTCTTCCATCCACTTATATTAAGGATCTCTACTTTGAAATGTATTCTTGAGTATATAAAGCTTGTGTAGCAGATATATACTCATGTTAATTCAATTTCAATCATTTGCAAGAGAATTGTCATCAATTACCAAAAAGAGGGAGATTGAAGAATCTAGACCCACTATTATGAGTTAATGGAGTATTTTGGTAATTAATGATAATCGTCATGTGGAACGAACATTTTTCATAAGTTGGATGAATAGTTATGTTCTATGATGATGGAGACTTTGGATGAAATCATGAGTTGATCGTCATCAAGTCAAGGTTCAAGAAGATGATGCATCATGTGTTGATGCGTATCAAGACCTCCAAGAGGAGATGATCATGAGTTGACCATCAATTAAAAAGAAGACAGACACATCATGTGTTGATGGATGTCAAATGAAAGGGTGCATCATGGGTTGATGCATATTCAAGTCAAGAACTTAAAGTAAAGGAAATCATCATGTGTTGATGATTAACAAGTCACTGACCCGGACTTAAAGTGATGATGTGCATCATCAAGCTTCAAGTGAATGTGCAAGCCAAAGGTATGACTAGCTAGGGCTAAGGATGTGTTCCTAATCTTTTACCAGCCTTGGTGTTTGGTTGGAAGACTGGATTGCTAGTATAGGTTACCGTACTATCAAGAGGGGTCTTGACTAGTAGCTTGAGAGTGTCATGTGTTGATAGCTTGTTGTGCCTACTCTAGCTCTCGTTAGCATGTTGCCAGTATTTGCGAATATGTTTTGTAAATAGTTGAGGCTCATGCATAATCCTTGTAGCATGTGACTTTAGTTTACGAATGTGTTTTGCAAATGGTTTAAGTCTATGTACCTTCTTACTTGTGGTGTGATTCTAAAAGTTGGCAAATGTGTTTTGCAACTTGTTGAGAATCTCGTATTTATCCCTTGTTTGCATCGCGCATCAATTGGTAAATATGTTTTGCAAATTAAGTTGAAGCGGAATGCAAAAATCTGTGTTTCTCAGCTCTGGCAGTCTGACCGCAAGTCTTTGGGCGGTCTGACCGGTCGTTGAGAGTTTGACCGGGCTGTGTGCTGGTTTCTTGTTCTGGCGGTCTGACAGCCGTGGTTGACTGTTCTGACAGCCATGTGTTGGCCGCTCTGACCGGACCTCCGGGTCATGTGACCCGGTCAGTTTTTTTCTAGAGAATGTGTTTTTCTGGTTTTGGGTGCCAGTCTGATCGCCATATGTTGGCTGACCTGACCGGACCTCCAGGTCATGTGACCCGGTCAGGTTTTTCTAGAGAGTATGTTTTTTTTTTGTTTTGGCTTGCTCCTTTGTGGAGCGGTCTGTCCGGTTTGGTTCGGTCTGACCAGCCATTGGTTAGCGGTCAGACCGGATGTGTGTCCAACGGCTAGTTTTATAGCCGTTGGAGCAAGGACGGTCTGACCGACCATTGGTTGGCGATCAGACCAGGGTTCCCTATTTTTTCAGCAGATTCTCTCCAACGGCTAGTTTTCCTTGTGTGAGTATAAATACCCCTTATGGTTGGCTATGGGAGAGTTATTGCTGGTGCTATTCATTCCCTTGAGCAAAGAGCAAGCCCTCTCATCTCTCATGTGCATGTGTTGCACTTAGTGAGCTTAGAGAGCAAACCCTAAGTGCATATGTTGCGTTAGGTAGTAGATTATGTATCCATCGAGCTTAGACACTTGATTCGTTCAAGTGAGCATCCCTGACTTGTTACTCTTGGTGTTTACCGACACCTAGACGGCTTGGAGGAGTTGCGCCGGTGATCTTTATAGGATCAAGGATAACCGACTAGAGGGGGGGTGAATAGGAGGTTTTTAAACTTTTTTGTCTAATTAACAAATTAAGTTAATTAAGAACTAAGTCTAGACTAGATACAATTCTAGCTAAGCAATTTAACACAAGATAAATGCTAAAATTGCAAAAGCGGAATAAGTAAAGACAATAAATAACCACAATGAGACAAGAAAGTTTTTCCCGTGGTATCGAAGACTTGCCGTTCTTCACTAGTCCACGTTGAGGAAACGTTGAGGAAGCTTGACAACTCAAGCCGGCTCCACGAATTAAACCTTCCCTCGATCACTATGGGTAGTTCTTCCTCCGCTCCGGAGATGGCGAACGCCAAGCCACTCACAAACTTGCACCGGGCCTCTTCACAATCTTCTTGAAGAGATCACCGTGCTCCACTGCCAAGGCCGTCTAGGAGTTTTGCAAAACTCCAAGAGTAACAAATCGATGACCTTCACTTAACGGCGCTCAAGTGCAATAGGATCAATCTAGAATGAGTGTGTGCATTTGAATGAACTCAACCACCTCACAATGAATGCACAAGAGAATTTTGGTGTTGAGTGAATGCTCAAGGCTCTCAAGGCTCTAAGGATGATAAATGAACTCTAGCACACTGTCCTGGAGCAGGTGGAGGGGTATTTATAACCCCCACCAACAAAAATGACTGTTGGGGAGGAAATCCTCAACTTTCTGTGAAATGCGGTATGACTGCCAACTAGGGAGCGGTACGACCACACCCATGTCAGAGCACAGTAACGACTACAACAGTGGCATTAATTACTCTGACATAGCCGTTGAAAATCCCGGCGCGGTACGACCACCAATTAAATTGCGGTACTACCGCTTGATGCGGTCATACCGCATAGAGAAGCGGTACAACCGATCGTAGGGTTTCCAAATTCGTCAAAAAAAGGTACCCTATGAAAAAATGTACCGCCACATAAGAATCAGTACAACCGCTGAGCGGTACTACCGTTTCCAAGGCGCGGTACAACCGATTGTCAACGAGAGACACCGAACCAAAATACACCTCTCCTGTTTTTATTGAACCGCCAACTAGAAATCGGAACGACCGCTATGCGGTAGTACTGCTGCAAGAGCCAGTCGTACCGCATTAGCGATTAGTTGGCTGGGGTGTTCAGAACGCGGTAATACTACCAAGTAAAGCGCGGTAATACTACCAAGTAAAGCGCGGTCATACCGCTTTAAGCGGTACTACCGCTAGTTAGCCTGCGGTACTACCGTTTTCTAACAAAGACACTTAGAGCTTTTCAAATTCAAATTCAAATGCATGCATGATCCTAAATTGATCCAAATTGCACAAGACCATGCTATCAAGCTACTAGTCACGATCCCTCTTAATAGTACGACATTTAACTTATAATCCGGTCTTCCAACCATTTCTCCTAAGACCGGTAAAATATAAAAAGGATCCTAGACTATTTGTACCTTGTCTTTGAGCCATGTAGATCTTCATTGAATCCTTTAGCATGCATCTTTACATCATCAAACTCACCAATAGGACTTAACCTTGTAAATACTCAATAAACACGTTAATCCCATGTTCACATATTATCATTAATTACCAAAACAATTTTTGGGGCCAAGATGCTTTCAATCTTCTCAAAAAAGGTTGTGAGAAAACCTGGGCGGTTGTGAGTGGTTTGGTTCTCGCCATCTCTGGAGTGGAGGAAGAGCAACCTTGAGTGGATCGAGGTGTTGGATCGAGTGGTGAACCAGTCCAAGTGATTGGACTTATCTCGGAGGTGTTAGCTCAAGTTGTGGAGCTAGTCCAACGTGATTGGGCTTACCTTAATGTGGATTAGAGGAGATCAATAAGTCTCTGAACACCATGGTAAAACATCATTGTGTCCTTGTAGTTTGTTCTCTTGTGTTTTACTTTATGAAATTTACATTCCTATAATTAAATTGCTTACATGTCTTTATATGTTTGCTATCATTATCAATAGACTTATATTGTTGGTGCACTTAGTCAAGACTAGTGATATAGGTTTTAATTGAGCAAAACCGAATTGATTTACAATTTGGCATAAAACTCAGTTTTAGCCAAAAGATTTTTAAAATTTATCCCCTCTAGTCGGCCTCCTCGATCATACACTCGTCCATCCAGCTATCGTTCGGACAGCCATGTATTAACAGTACAAATTAATTAAACTGATTAATTGCAGTACATGCATTAAGCTAATTAATTGCAGTACACACGTTAAGACGATTAATTGCAGTAACATTAATTGGAGTACATGCGTCAATCTGATTAATTGTGGTAACATTAATTGCAGTACAAATTATTTCCACGGGATACAACGCTCCCACCCATTACTACAACTACTTGTCTACCACTGCTCCACACACATAAATTGCATATGATGCTTGGTGGTTTGCCTGCAGGCACCAAAATCTGAAAACAAAATCGCATAACACGGGATCTGATGGCTCACTCGTGCGAGCCATCGCCACTCTCTCTTCTTCTTCTTGTTGCCGCATCCGTCTTATCCGGAAGTTTTGCGCCGAGCATGTCCCGTGGGATACGTTAGGCGGTCCGGAGAGTGCATATCGGATCGGAGGGCGTACGGAAACTGTTGAGTGTGCGGAGGTGCACCAGTACGCTGACTCGGGCCTAGCTGAGTTAGTGTAGCATCGATGTCGTCCTGCTGTGGCATGACGAACCGGGGACCACCTACAATCATGCCATGAACAAGGGACTCCGTAAATTCATCCCCGAATTGTCCGCCCCCAAGGTACACTATCTGCAACTCCGGTCATGCGAAGGGGCTCTGGCCTTGATTGTACGGTGTGCATGCGACCCCGGAGGAGCTCTACCCTGCGTGCGCACCAAACCCTATGTACAGTCCAAACCACGCATACGCTCCAAACCCCGTGTACTGTTCCATTGCAAGAGTTGGGAGGCCCGTGTCCTTATTAGTGAATGGATCGCAGTCACCCCGACGGTCAACTGCAGGCTGCAAGACGGAATGATGTTAGTCAAAATAAATACTCTGGACGTAAACTAAGAATCTCGTACCTCTCGGATGTGCAGTGCAGATGACCGAGGGGGAGCACCAGTCTGTGTATGGGGTGCTGACGGAAGAAGTGATGCATCCCGACGGACCTACGATGGGAAAACAACATGATGTTAGCGGAAAGTATGGCATAATCGAAAAACAGAACATAGATTTGTACATGACTTACCTCCTCGCCAATCTAGCCTAGGGATGATCGACGGGGAGTGCTACGACGCCCGCTGGTGCCACTCAGCCGTGATGACCTAGGAGCCTAGGAGGTGAGCACAGACCCCACACCTGGTGCCCGGCACGTAGGACGTCGTCCCTCAAACGACCGCAGCTGATGTTCTTTAGTGCATTCTTCCCCTCCGCGAAGATGTACTTCAACGTGTTCAGAAGCCCTGGTATGGTGTGCAGGCTGTAGAAGGTGGTCTCCGATGAGCTTACGATGTGCTGAAGCCGCTTGTACTGAAATGAAAGAGAACACATGTTCAGTAACAAACATTACAAATATCATCGGTGAAACGAGCAAAAAATGTCAGTTCTTACGGTCTCGTCTCACCGCGAGACGCTGTGATGATCAAACGAGCGACAGAGCCTCTCCTGCGTCACCTGCTCCGGACGCTGTGGTGGAGCACGAGTTAGTCTATAGCGCGACACATGTACGTACCACTCCATGTACTGGCGGTACGTCCGTACATCATAGGATCTTTGCTCCTGCATGACCTCGATGTGCGTCATCTTCGTCCAGGTCGTAATCCACTCGTGCTGGACTGCTTGCCAGTCCTCAATGTGTCAGCCTGCCCTGGATTGCCTGCATTCGAGACTGATTTGTGTCAAAACATGGAATGGGGGTATGAAATGCAAACAATTCTCAGATGTAGTTGGACTCATAAGTGGACGGCTCGCTGCAGCATCCTGCCGTCGGGAGGGGGCACCACCTGGTACAAATCAAACTGACGCATTACGTGCTGCGGCGCATAAGGATCCACCATGTGGGCGAACACTAGGTAACAGGTCATCACCCATAGTCCTGCATCCTGCACGCATTGCACGAACAGTCTGTGCAGCTCTACTGTGTGCACGAACTCTGGGGTCCACGAAGTCCATATGATGTCATTGTCGTGCAATGACTTGAACTCGTTGTGGAACAACGAGTAACACTTCGCTAGTCTGTCCTTGGCCCAGCATAGTTGGGCGGCTATCCATCAGTAGCCCGTAGTGGGCCCGTCGATTAGGTCATGCAGCCCGGGGTAGGGGTGCACTGCTCTCGCGAAGGCGGGCCGCCCAACGCGGAAGTGCTCCCAACTCTACAGCTGCAGGAGCACATGGCACACGGCAAGGTTCGGTCTCACACCGATGTGGCACTACAAAGTGTCACACAGCCCCCTGTATGTAGCGTAGAGGACGGCTAGCCCCCAACTGTATTGAGGCATGGCCCTAGCCTCCGTGTCAGCCAAAGACTTAGTGATGCGGACGAAGTTGGGGTACACCCAATCGCCCTATGTAGTGGGAAACATGGCCCAACCGAAGAGATGGAGAATGTACGCGACGAGGTGTGTCCTAACAACCTCATCATGTGCATCCGGCGAGCATTTGTTGAAGTTCCTTAGTCAGGTCCGAGGGACACCACGGACGCTGTCTGGAGGATGTATGCCAAAGCGATGCCACAATCGAGCCTTCCAATCTGCTGATGGGCGGTCTAGAACGACTAGCTCACCCCTGATCAGGAGTCCGGTCAAGAATGCGACGTCCTGGAGAGTGACCATCATCTCTCCCTACCCAAAGTGGAATGTGTGAGTCTCGGGTCTCCATCTGTTGACAAGGGCTGACATCAAACTGCTGTCCAGAGTGAAGTACCATCCGACTGAGAGCAACCTAGCAAAGGGCAACAAGCCCGTGTCCCGAAGAATTGAGATGTAGTGATCATCAAGCCCCCCCCCCCCCAATAATGCCTCTCAGACCGAAGCACCAGGGTTGGAGGGCCATCCCTGTACTTGGCGATCCACACCTGGCACCGGTGATGCTCATCGTAGAAGGGTTCCAGTAGCTCCGGCAGGGGCATGACTTGCAAGAGAGGAAACCCACGGATTAGTAGTGAATAAATCAATAATGACGATGAATTACTACAAATGAAAAATTACGACTAACTGATTAAAATACGTACGATTAATATAACAACGACTAGTTCATTAGGGGCTAATTTATCGCAACTAAATAACACAAATATAATAACGCTTAAACGATAATGACTATATTAATTACACCTAAGTAACTACAACTAATTAACTACACATTTAATAAAGACAATTCATTCGAGAAAAAAATTTACCTACTAATATAGTCGCTAATGATGGCATTTAACAATCTTTAATCGTTCGCGAAAATGAAACCGACCGGGATGGTGAAAATAAAAGCGAGCGAGGAAGAGCGTGAGCGAAGAGTCTCGCTCGCTTCCTCGGAATTTATAGTGCGAGCGAGACGAAAATGCGCGCCGCTAAT
The DNA here is from genome assembly GCA_036346405.1 of Phyllostachys edulis. Lineage (NCBI taxonomy): Eukaryota > Viridiplantae > Streptophyta > Magnoliopsida > Poales > Poaceae > Phyllostachys > Phyllostachys edulis. Next base: position 15,949,321 of record CM070558.1, read on the forward strand.
GACGGGAGGGGTTCATTTTGCGCGGGCGCATGGACACGATTGAAAGACAGACGATAGAAAAGAAAGGAAATAAAGGGAGATTCTTGGTCACTTCGCTTGTTTTTGAATGGCCGAACGCACGACCCCTTCCCGGCCTGGCAAAGGGTTGTCAGAACGGTAGGTGGACAGACGACGATGTGCACGCTGTCGCGTGGCGTGGAAGGGAGGGTTCCGGCCTGTGCGTCTGCTGCTTGGCGCTCTTCCGCGCGTGGACTGGTGAACGACGATGTCCGAACGTGGGAGGAGCGGACCCCAGCTATGCGCGCTGCCGCGTGGCGCTCGTCCCCGCTCGGTACGGACGGAGGACGCTGTCTGAACGCGGGAGGAGCGGACGCGGGCTATGCGCACTGCCGCATGGCTCGTCCACTCGCAGGACAGACGGGCGCACTTCTCCGCACGTAGGACAGACGGATGAAGGTATCGTGGTGCAATCTTTGCGCATCCGTTAAATCGACAGGGCGGACGTCGCGAGCCATTTCGCAATTTCGCTCGAACACATGCCATTTCGCTGTCGTCTCCTAATCTCGCCATGGCTCCAACAAAGATCTTGTTGCAATCATAAAACATAAAGTAGTGATTGTTGGCCCCCAACAAATGATACATATTGCGGCGTCGCCATACAAGATGTTGGCGTGGGGCTTTGTCTTGGTCGTATAAAACACCGGACGACCTGTTCTTGTCGACATGGCGATGCTCGGCTCCCACGTGGTCTGACGTGTCACGAAATGTCAGAGCCATGAAATTTGGGGCCGAGAAGTTAAAACTCAACGCCATCCATGATGACGCTGAAAAAAGTGCCATTTTTACTACTTTCTCCAGATTTTTATATATAACATTTGCTAGTAGGTAGTTGCACGCACGCACGTCATCTATTTGGATCCGAAGGTTGTTGTAGGTGTAAAAACCAAACACGAGTGAGGGGGTGGATGTCGGCCGTCTGACGGGCCATCGTCCACGAGGGTAAAAAATAACACGAGGATTTATACAGGTTCGGGGGTCCGAGAGGACCGCCCTACTCCTGTCGGTGAGCCAACGGTGGGTTACCTCTGGAGAGAGAGCCCCCGAGGGCTCACTAGTTTGAACATACTTCTTTATTGCTCCAGAGAGCCCCCCTCAAAATGAGGCATACATGGGGTATTTATAGGCTCCCAAGCCTGTATAAATGACCAAAATACCCTTTAGGGGATGACTATCCTTTGAGTACAAGTGAGGGGTACAATAGTCTATCAGGAGTGTTACGGCACTTCTTGGACTCGTACGCGAGTCTTCTGCAAGGCAGGCCCCATTAGTGTGATGGATGAATTATTCTTACAACACTAGCGCCCCTGCCCCTTGGCGTTTTAGGGGAAACGTCGAAAGGGGTAGTCTTGAGTCGCTCCACTTTGCTATGGGCTGGCTTGGCTTTTGATCGAAGTGAGGGAGTCGATGTTGGCCGAAGAAAGCGGCACAAGTCCGGGCGAAGAAGATCGACGCTTTCTCCTCTGAGGAAATCGCTGCGGCTTTTAGTCTTGCTTCTCCTCCCTGTTCTCGATTCTTTGTGAGCATGTAGATTTGATGTGGCTGTAGGCTGAGCGGCTCCGAGCACAATGCATAAGGATGTGTTTCAGTGAGCAGGGCGCACGCGAGCGAGGCCGACGAGGGGCAGCGGGACCACGCAAGGCAATGGAGACGCTGAGGGCCGCGAGGCGGTAGACGCTCTGGCGCGAGGGTACCGCATGCGCGAGGCCGCCACGAGGGCGAGGGCACCGCGGCGCTTGGGGCCGTCGCGATGGCGAGGCATCATGCGCGCGAGGCCATCTTGAGGGGCGAGGGCATCGCAGGCATGAGGCCATCTTGAGGGCACAAGGGCACTGTGAGGTCCCTAGACCGCGAGGGCGTGATACCGCGAGGCCCCGAGGCTGTGAGGGTACCGCGAGGGCGCGAGGGCACCGTGAGGTCCCGAGACCGCAAGGGTGCGATACCGCGAGGCCCCGAGGCTGCGAGGACCCAAGAGCATGAGGGCACGAGACTCTGAGAGTATGAGAGCACCGCGAGGACACGAGAGCACCTTGAGGTCCCGAGATCCCGAGGGTGTGATACCGCGAGACCTCGAGGGTGCATCACAATAGCCGATGGAGCATGGTGTCGATTGAGCTGTCCTCAGAGCCGTGCACTTTTTCACGCGGGCGGACAGGGGATCCATCACGCGCGTTCCAAGTGTTCGCCTGCCATTACTTCGGTTTTGTCGCGCCATGTCGTGTGTGCAAGCTGCCATGGGCGTCCATTTCGAACGGTTGGCATGGAGGCAGGTGGCTTTTTAGTGGGGCCAACTAGTCACGTGGGTAAGCCTGGCCATTTCCCAATCCTCTCATGAGTAATTAAAGTAGCTTTTTGGTGGTACCAACTGATCACATGGGAAAAAGCATGGCTGCATGGGGGTTCGGCTGTTCACTGGTCCCTTCCCAAGGAATCTTTAAAAAGAAACGAGTCCCTTGGCCTTTCCTTTTCTCCAAAACTAGCTCCGGGTCTGGGAGCTCCGGTGGGCGAAGAAAGCCCGGGTATCGAGGGCGCCACTACAGACGCATGCGTGCGGGAGAGGTGAGCTTCCACCGAGCAAGGCATGGGGTAGCCGCATGGCGCGGGGCGGCCACAAATCGTAGGGCGTCGCGGGAGCACTATGCGCAGCAGCCACGGGAGCGGGGCACGCGGTGGCCATGGGCGTAGGGCGCACAGTCCAGAGCGTGAAGGGCGTGCCGGCCGGAGCCGAGCCGAGCCGCGCGCGAGCGGGGCAGGCGAAGGCAGGGGAAGGCGAGCCCAGGAGGCCGGAGGTGCTTGCGGGCACAAGCCGCAGCCACGGCGTGTCGCAGCGGCTGAGCCAGGGAGTGGCGCTGGGCCAGGGAGCGGCACTGGGCCAGGGGAGGAGCGACACGGGTGGCGGGCCAGGATGCGGAGGCCGACGGTGGCGGGCCAGCTGGAGGCGCCAGGCCACCAGCGCGGTCGGCCGAGGGCGAGCCGGCTGGTTGGATGGGTGTGCGGCGCCGGCGACTTCTGCTGGTTGACGTAGGAGGATCTCGTGCGCTACTTCCTGAACTCCATCTCCGTCTCTTCTCTCATTTTTTTTAATTAGTGTTCGATGCTGCTGCCAGGGCGTAGCCGTCAGGGTGCACGGCCGACAGGGCGCACGGCCACAGGGCGCTTTGCCAGGGCGTGCCAGGGTGCCAGGACGCTGCGAGGGCGCTGCTTCTAGGGTGCAGAGTTGTTGCTGCCAGGGCGCTGCGGGGCGCTACTGCCAGGGCGCTGCTGGACGGGCACGCGAGGGAACATTCTGCCAGGGCGTTGGTCCTTTGTGTGTATATTTGTTGCTTCTCTTCGGTTGAACTTGTAACCACACAACGGTGGCTGTTGTTTAGTGCTGAGAATTCCACGTTGTGGCCGTGGAGAGCTTGGCTCGAATCCCAGCAGCCGCAATTCGTCAACCTCTTTTTTTTTGTCAGTGCGTATGTGAGCACTGAGCTGATAAGGCGTTCTTGTGCAGGGTGCAGGGCGCCGAGCGCTGGTGGGAGGGTGTAGGCTGCTTGCTGCCAGGGCGCTAGGACCCTGGTGGCTGTGCTTAGCTGCCAGGGCGTCGGGCGCCTGTAGGAGGGGTGCCGTGGCGCTTGGGAGATAGTAGCAGGGCGCTGCTTCTAGGGCGCAGAGTTGTTGCTGCCAGGGTGTTCCACTGCCAGGGCGCAGGGCGCCGGGGCATATGTGTGTACGTATGTACAGTAAATTTGTTCATCTAGCTAGTTATGTGGGCAGATAATCCATTTGTATGTGTCCAGATTTAGCTTCACGGTGCAATGTGAGAAAAACATTTTTCTGTGTGTGTGTGGTTTGAGGGGGTCGTCGTGGACTGGGGGAAGTGTACTGGAGATTGCCCAACTCTGCACTGCAGAGGATAACCACATCGTCAAGGATCTTGAACTAGAGAAACAAAGAGCGGTTGTCCATTTTCACTGAACAATCGCTTTTGAATCTTGACTAACGCGATTCGGCCACTGCACATCGGTGAATGAACCATCCGCTTGAACACACTGTTTGAAGACGCCAAATTTATTATCTGATTCCAAGCATTCTTTCTATGGGTGCATTCCTGATTCGCAGGAGCACACTGTCCCAGCAGCGTGTTGCGTGCCAATGCTTGGCTTTGAGGCCACTGTCCAAGCATGGTACAGATGGTACCGATGTTTGAATGCTATACATGGTGCATGTGAGGGCCTCAGCCAGCGACTGTACATGTGTCTTTTTTATGAGGCCGTACTCTTGCCTTTACTTGAAGCAACGAGGGTTATTTAAAACACTAAGACAGGTTGTGGTGTGGCACGCGAGGGCGCGGGGTGCGCGAGGACGTCAGCGCGAGGGCACGTGAGAGCGTACGAGGGCTCGATGCCGCGAGGACGTGAGGCCCCGAGGGCACGAGACCTGAGGGCTCGACACCGCGAGGGCACGAAGCCGCGAGGCCCCGGGGTGCGAGGGCTCGATGCCGCAAGGGCGCGAGGCCCCAAGACCCGAGGGCTCGACACCGCGAGGACATGAAGCCGCGAGGCCCCAAGGGGCGAGAGCTCGATGCCACGAGGGCACGAGGCCCCGAGATCCGAGGGCTCGACACCGCGAGGGCACGAGGCTGCGAGGGAGTGAGGCCGTTGCGGGGGCACGAGGGCACCGCGAGGGCACCGTGAGGCCCCAAGGGCACAAGGGCGACGCGAGGCACGAGGCCCCAAGGCCCGAGGGCGCCGTGATGGCGCGAGAGCCTTGAGGCCACCGCTAGGGTCGCGAGGGCACCGCGAGGCCCCGAGGGCACGAGGCCCCGAGGCACGAGGCCACCGGGGGTCTGAGGGCACCGAGAGGGCACCGCGAGGGCACCGTGAGGTCCCGAGGGCATGAGGCGCCCGCGAGGTGCAGATGGCGCGAGGCCCCGACATCATGAGGTGCGAGTGCAGCACGAGGCGCCACGAGGGCGCAGATGGCGCGAGGGTCATTCGGACGTGACGCGAAGGTGCCCCGGGGCTAGAGCTCGGGCCTTAGCAAGGCGGTAGGATTTCTTCTGAACTTCTCTAAAGTTGCTCTTCTGAATTTCTCTGACGACTCACGGGGAAGCGCAGGGCATGCAGAGCGGTGAGGTGTCAGGGCGCGAGCCTTAGAGTAGAGACGGGACGCGCGGGGCATCGAGGCACAGGGTCCAGTAGGCCCCGAACCACTTCCAAAGGGTTGGTGGCCAAGCGCCTAGGGCAAGGGGCTTATGTACGCCCCTTGAGTAGACTTGTCGAAGTATAGAGCATTTTAGATAGGAGGTGGTAGGATTCCTCAACACCGCTAGCCCCCTGTCCCTTGGGCGCCTGTAAGGATGCCCAAGGGGCAAAGAAGAGTGCTGAGGTCCTATATCCTTTGACGAATATGCTTGGCCAAAGACTTGGCTAAATTTCACAGACGGGAATGCTGACGATCGAGATTTTGCCAAATTCGACTCGGTGTAGTCACGAGGCACGAGGGTGAGAATACTGTAAAGGCACCTCTGACTTAGCCAATTTTGGCTTGGTGGGCACGCGAGCGCCCAAAGACTTTGGATTATTTTGTACTTCATATCGCGTGAGTGCTCTACGCGAGGGTGGGTACCAAATTGCCGCTTCTCGTTGGGCCTTCGTGTCGCGTGGTTTCGTTTTCGATCTGAAGGTGAAATCTTGAATGCGTGTCGTCCCATCGAGGCATAGCCTTCGAGGCGGATGGCGCGTTAGAGCGAAGCCTCTATAGACAAAGTAGTGGACGCGAGGCCGCCGAGCCGAGGCATAGCCTTCGAGGTGGGCGGTGCGTCAGAGCCAAGCCTGTGAAGCCTTTGTTGGCGAAGTCATGGACGCGTGGCCGCCGAGCCGAGTCATAGCCTTCGAGGTGGGCGGTGCATCTAAAATGGAGCCTATGTAGGTGGAGTTGTAGACGAGGGGCCGCCGAGCTGAGGCATAGCCTTCGAGGCGGGCGGCGCGTCGAAGTGAAGCCTAAGTAGGCGAAGTCTTGGACCCGAGGCCATCGAGCCGAGGCATAGCCTTCGAGGCGAGCGGCGCATCGGAGTGAGGCCTGTGGTCGAAGTCGTCCTCTTCTTGCTCGGCGGTTTGATGAAAGTTGTCGAAGTAGAACCCCTCAGAATCGTCGTAGTTTGAGCTAGAAACGTTGCGGGGATAGGTAGATAACACGAGCATCTTTTAGATACTAAGATCTCTGAGGTGATAGCCTTGTGTGAGCATGATGGTCCTTGATCAATATTCGAGCCAGGTCGACGGTAGATGATTCGAGCTGCTTACGAAACTGAATCATGGACATATCAGAGGGGTGCCCACGAGGCTAAGTCGTGGGGCACCGAAAGGCCCATAGGGGTGGTAGCCCCCCAGTGGACTTGGAGGCACTCATGAGGCTAACTCATGTGTACCTAAAAGGTGTGCCCACAGCACTAAGTCACAGGCACACCGGAGGGGCATCCACGAGGCTAAGTCGTGGGGCACCGAATGGCAACTAGAGGTTGCAGCCCCTAGTGGACTTGGAGGTGCCCATGAGGCTAACTCATGGGCACCTTAGATGTGTGCCCTCAACAGTAAGTCACAGGCACACCGGTGGCGCCCACGAGGCTAAGTCGTGGGGCGCCGAACTATGAGGGCGATGGAGCCCTTTTACCCCGTAGGTGGGTTTTTTGTGGTGATCGGGAATGCATGAGAATGGTTAACCCTTGCGAAGCAATGGAGCTATGCTGTGGGGACCCGAGGTCGTTCGGCGTGGCACAGAGTCTAAGGGGCGAGTCCTCGGCACATCTATCAACTTGGCTTGGGCCAAAGTTGTCGCCATGCCCTAGGTCCAAGAGGACACGAGCCGCCATGGTGGAGGCGACGGACGCCCAAGCCACCATGGACTTTGGCTAGGGGAGACCGCGGAGGTCGTACGCCCTATGCAACACGAGGGTGGTCGCTCATGCCCTAGGGCCAGTAGGACACGAACCGCCACGGTGGAGGCGACGGACGCCCAAGCCACCATGGACTTTTGTTAGGGGAGACCGCAGAGGTCGTACGCCCTACACACCACGAGGGTGGTCGCTCATGCCCTAGGTCCAGTAGGACACGAGCCGCCATGGTGGAGGCGACGGACGCCCAAGCCACCATGGACTTTGGCTAGGGGAGACCGCGGAGGTCGTACGCCCTATGCACCACGAGGGTGAAATCCCTTTGAGGGAAAGTGTCTTGAGAGCCCATACAAGATTTATATGTCGGGACTGTCCCCTAACAATAGCGCGTTAGGGGGAAGCCCCAGTAGCGAGCCTTCATCGCTCGCGCCGCATGGACGTCATACGTCCCGGGGGTGATGGTTGGCCTCAGAATCCTTAGCCTTCTGGCTGCGAGGGTGCCTTGAACTGCTTGCCATTGGCTGGGCCTCATATCAACCCGCACAAGGGAGGAGGACGCGCGTGGGAGCCCCAGGGCACGTAGGACGTTGCCATCCCGAGGTGGATGGCCCTGATCTCCGACGAGGGTGCTCGGCTAGGGCTCATTCAAAGAGCGGATGGGTCATCCACGAGATCATTGCCCTCTGGAGCCAGAGGAGGTTTCGTGGGCTTAGAGTATTTTTTTGGTAGGGGACATAGCCTTTCGTCGATTAGCTACGTCCCCACGGACGGCGCCAATGTTGTAGGTGTAAAAACCAAACACGAGTGAGGGGGTGGACGTCGGCCGTCTGACGGGCCATCGTCCACGAGGGTAAAAAATAACACAAGGATTTATATAGGTTCGGGGGTCCGAAAGGACCGCCCTACTCCTGTCGGTGAGCCAACGGTGGGTTACCTCCGGAGAGGGAGCCCCCGAGAGCTCACCAGTTTGAACATACTTCTTTATTGCTTCAGAGAGCCCCCCTCAAAATGAGGCATACATGGGGTATTTATAGGCTCCCAAGCTTGTACAAATGACCAAAATACCCTTTAGGGGATGACTATCCTTTGAGTACAAGTGAGGGGTACAATAGTCTATCAGGAGTGTTACGGCACTTCTTGGACCCGTACGCGAGTCTTCTGCAAGGCAGGCCCCATTAGTGTGATGGATAAATTATTCTTACAACAAAGGTAGGATTAGTTTTTCGCGGGGCCATTTTTGAAAATAGAACAAAAAAACCAAAATAAGGGGGAAAACACACACACACACGAAAAAACAGGTACGTAATCTCTAGACAGTCCTAGAAAATACTTGCCTTCTTGCTCGCAGAGGCGGCATGCAATGATTGGGGTCAAGTGACACCAACGCCATCTGGCTCAACCTAGAAGAAATTAAAGTTTCATGATGATATTACAAAGTATTATTATTAATTTATACCCATATTAACCTGATAACCTCAATGTGTCTATGATGATCCAAATAACTTCTTCTCTTGGATCCGCCGTGCTTGCTTGTACTTTCTCCCGCCAAGTGGTTGTCATATACTCGTATGTAGGTAGGAGTACTTGTCTGTATCTTCCATTGTCGATCAAAGTGCGTTATCTGTTTTGTCCAGATGTTCATGCACGCCTGAACAAAAGGTCATGCGTGCTACAAGTGCTAGCCTTTTTCTGATTGCAGAATCTCTTCCGTGCCTAAGAGCATGCGGGGATAGCTGTGTTCTTGTTGTACTGAACTACTGATGCGTGTACGTGTAATTTTTTTTCTCTGGCTATTTGGTTGGAAAATTCTCCATTATCAGGTAGTATATCCTTGGAATCACTTGCCAATCATGGAACTTGCCTACATATTCTCCCCCTTAAAATTAGTTCGGATCAATGCAATGAAAGAGCTTGACATGAATCTGGTTTTGGTATGCGTCGCATTTGTATCATGTTCTTGGATTTAGGCTTCATGTGGTATAGCGGTGGTTTTTCAAACGCAATTTTACTATGCTAGTTTTGGATACACCAACAAAATAATGGCGTCTATGTGCTAAAGTCAAAATTATAAATATTTTGCTAATATCAGTAAAGATTTTTATAATTGGATTGAGCTGCACCGGGTTGCACAACCAGGGGCAGAGCTAGGCCTTAGGCCTTAGACCTCTGGAGCAATGGATCGAGGCTCAGGATAAAAAGCCCATATAAAAATCCTTAAAAAATCTAGTTATAAAAAATATATTTATTTAGGTTGCATTTATTTAGGTGTCACACTAGTGGGTTCTGGGCATAATTATCTACCAATCTACCTAAAGAATTAATTAGAAAGGACACAGATTTAACGAGTGGTGGTTAAACATGGAAGATTTCATGCTTAGTGGCAGTCGCCTTCTTGGTGTGAATCACTCGTCTGAACCAAGCAGGCTGGGGAATTAATTAGAAAGGACACAGATTTAACGAGTGGTAGTTAAACATGGAAGATTTCATGCTTAGTGGTAGTCGCCTTCTTGGTGTGGATCACTCTTGTCTGAACCAAGCAGCCTGGGGAATTCGGCCAACTAGTGTTCAAACACCAAAAAAGAGGTCAAAGAGACTACTAGTAATCTAATCTTAATCTTCCATACAATCTAGAACATTTAGTTCTGTCCAACTTTTAGTCAGATGGATATTTTTCTTTAATTATATTATCAACTAAGTCAGGTGAATCTTCAACACAAGTTTAAGCTCTCTATAGCTAAGAGATGGCTGTACTGAGCATAGACTGCAGAGCAATGTTTGATGGAAAAAAACAATACAAATTTTTTGGCTCCTTTCTAGACTATAAGATACCATTACAATCAGGTACTAGCTTACTCATAGACAGAATACAAGACTAAGACACTCAAGAAACCACTTCTACCGGATAAGATGATAACGTCTACTGATACATCTTTTTAGCTTCATACGTTGGACAGTTGACACATACGGCTTGGGCTTGCCATGGATGGCTTTTTTTTTTTTGGGAAAATGGCAAGAGCATTGCCACCTTTTCAGGCCAATGATTTGGTGTACAACACTTTGCAAATGGCTCTGGAATTGTCTTGAAGGTTTTTGGAGTTCCCTACGTATTTTCTCCATCCTTTATTGGTTTATAAGATAATTCATAGAATCATAGTCGAAAACAATCACCTTTAGCATTGACAGTTTGACATGTTGTGCTCTCTCTATCTCTCAGGAACAAAACAACAAGAACACTACGTATTTGGGTAAGCAACAACAGCAACGACGACGACGAGGCGACAACGACCGGTCAGTATACACAGCATTCCAAGTGCCTGAAATTAAAAGCGGACCGATAATGTTTGCATGTTTCACGCAAATAATAGCCTGTGGACGTCTTGACATATCCAACATAGGATTTGGATCATCTGCTATTACTTCAAATAGCAACCAGTACGCCCAATTAGGCTCAGCGGTGTACACAGGACGGAAACGGAGGGGATGCTAGTGCGACAAAGTTATCGTGAGGTGAGTTAGCAAATACACATTTAAATATCACGTGTAATCCAAATTAATACATAAATTATGAACAAAGTTAAAATTAGAAATACATTAAATGAGTATCTTAATAATGAATAATGCGTTTCGAAAGCTTAAGAATATGTACAAGTAGTAATATTAAGAACAAAATTAACTAGATTTGTAATACAAATAATGACAGAGATACTATGAGAATACCAAGGATACAGCGAATGAAGCTAGTGCTCTAATCCCCTGGCTCATGGTAGATCCGCCACTGATTAGGCCCCGTTTAGGTTGGAGGCTTATTTTTAGGAATTTCGGAGGAGTACGTGAGGCAGGAGAGAGGCAGAGCCAACCACGCGACGCACATGCAGAGGCCGAGACGAACTGATGATGCATAGCACTATGTCAGGCGCGGCTCACACACCTATTTTACTCCAGAGAAGAAGGGATAATGTGGATTGCAGCACAGATATGCATGATAACCTGGACTAGTGAAGTCAACAAAGCATGTGCATGTTTGGTAGTAGTCCAACCAATTGCATGCTAAGAACAATGATACAAAGACTTTCTTGCCTTCATACATAGCTCATATAAAAGTATATATATTTATAACTAGCTAGTACAGCAGAGACCGGGAGGCTGCTTGATAGTCTAAAGTTAGATACAGGAATAATACTACGAATTCTCTTATTTGCTTTCAAGTCAGCCTAGTCATACCACAAGTCCACAACCACTACTACTATCAAACAAAGTGGTAAAGAGATACTAGGCATATTGCCAAAGGTCTGTGACATTCCACCAGTAGGTTTTGCAAAAATGTATCATGCACAGTAACAGTGATGAATGGGAGTAGTAGTTATCAAAGATCAATATTTTTTTCTTTAACTTGTCATAGCTGGACAACTGTCATATGGTTGTTTCTGTTATACTGTGACAACACCAAGAAATTACAGGGTCAGATCCCGTCAAAACCTGGAGCTGAACTAACCTGACTTGCGCAGTAGTCGGACTCAAAACGCGGCGACTGAGCCGGCGCATTGGATGCCATACCGGTTGGACTAAGGGCACGTAAAATAGTATGATGTGACGTTAGATGTCTAAGTTTTTTTTTTATGTAAGATATAAGATGACGTGAATGAGAGATGATGAATATATAGAATTAAATCGTCTCTCATACAGTAGTCGACTGTAACACAAGAAATAAAACATATTGTATGTGAAAGAGACAACTCATTCCCTAACAACTTAATGCTCGTGACACGTATTTGCAAGCTAATTAGTCCTATAATAATACATTTATTAGGCGAGAACCTTATGTGCCCTCGTTAGAATATTGGGCCCGCCTTAGCAATTAATAGAATTTTTTTAAAATAATATTTTTAAAGATATTTATAAAAATAAATAGCCGTCCCAAAAAATTACAAAAATGACTCCTTATCGTCAGTTCAATGGCGATTTAACCGGCGACAGGACCCTGTCGCCCCAGATCTCGGTTCGGATACATTGCGATTCAACTGGTGATGTGTCTTTGTCGCCAGTTCAAATTGTGATAGGTATCTGAAACCATAAACTGATTGTCTTATTTTTTTATTTTCATAGATTTTGAACGGTACGAAATCTGTTAGACTCGCAATAACATTTTTTGATCGTCGTATGTTGTTCTAGTGCGGTGAATTTCTGAAGAATTTTGCGAGGGCGATTGAGGTATCAATGATTCGTAAGTAAGAAGGTAAGTGATATTGCGATGCGTCCGAGAATTCATACACATGCACTGCATATTATGTAAGGAAACAAATGTGAACATTACTATCAAAACTACGAAAAATCACACAGATATTACATAACATTAAGCAAAACGTCATAACACTTAATCAAAATGATAATTCAGAACATTGGCAATAACATATTCAATGTCCCCCATGTGGATTGCCTCGAGTCGGGCAACCGGATGAGGTCCCCGCGGCAACGTCTGGAGTGCCGATGTCTCCTTCGTCCTGAGAATTTATCGTGGGGCATCTCTTGAAGGTGTGCCCAAACTCTCTGCAAATGAAGCACTTCTTCGTACGACGTCCGGTTTCTGCTTCATCCATGTCATTCCTAATGCGCCGTACTTGTCGCCAGCCAACATTTCCCTTGAGTCTATCAATGTCTGCGGCCCAGATTAGTTGCTCCCAGGTCGGATGTCCAGTGAAATAGCCAACCATAGTGTAACCATACATCTCCCTAGTCCAGGTTTGCATCACCGCCTCCTTAGTGAAATACTCAGAGAGATACTGACCGGGATGCTGTGCCACCGTCGAACATGCGGCTATGACATAGGAGCAGGGCCTACGCAGAAGAAGGAGCTTGTTGCAAGTGCATATGCAACTACCTCGGCGTAGCGTGCACTCGTGGGTGATCCTCTCGTGGTTCATCCCGCGGCGTCTTTTATCCCTGCACATTATCTCAAAGCGAAGCTCCCTTGTGTCCATCTTGAATGCCCGGTGCATCTCAGTCTTCTTGCTCTTCTCCTCTATGTACTTGCTGGCCATGGCAGAGTAGAGTATTATGTCATTTGCCATAGTGAGTGATGTGTTGTTGCTTTGGTCAACAAAATAGTTCGTCGTACCATGGAGAATTGCCTCCACAATACCAACCAAAGGGAGGCATCCTGCGTCGCGCATGACCCAGTTGTACACCTCAGCTAGATTAGTTGTCATGACACCATATCGAGCACCACCCCTGTCATGTAGTAGCGATCGCTTCTCCTTAGGCTCGTGCTCAATCCAGTCCGAGACACATTTCAGCTGCACCCCCGTCCTCCTCGTCAATTTGGGAGCATCTGTGGGTAGCTGTGGCAATGCTTCGGGGGCCTGGTTAGTACTTGGGGCGACCCTTCTCGCTGCGGCGACCCTTCTCGCTGCATTCCTTCTGTGTGTCTTGGTCCTCTCATCCAGAATTTTTTAGAGTGCTTCGAACTTGTCGGGACCCCGGATCTCCAGATCCAGGACCCTCTGTGTATATCTACACTATTCCCTGGATCAGTAGCTAGTGCACACAGTTGCAACATTGGTGTAATAAAAAACCGTACAACAAACTATAGATGAAGCAGACAAATTAATATTTAATAGCAAAAGGACCTTATGGTCAAGTCTTACAAAGGGTTCCACACGGAGCTAAAGATAATAGAGTAAACTTGCAACGAAAAGTAAACAAACTTGTGGAAGCTATCCGACATGCCCACAAGCAATCGAGTGGAGATCGCATCCTAGTTCGCATGGTCTTCAAAGTATTCCTCATCTTAGATTCCTGTAATCTCTGGTACTTCTTCTGTGACTGTTCAACAATAGCGCAAAGCCATGAGTTCTTTAAAGTATTTAGCAAGTCATAGGGAAATGTATGCAAATAGTATTTATGCAAGGCTTGACAAGGATAGCTTTATGGCTATTTTGCGGAAGCGATATGACAATAAATCTGATGATTAGATTGAAAAGCATAATTTAAAGATTTATACATAAATAATCAAGTTTTTTTAAACAACTAGTGAACACCCCGTTCACTTCCCGACCAACAAGCCACCAACTACTCAGATCCATCCAAACCTTTCCAACATTTTATGAAAATCTACCCCTTGTGTGAAATCACTAGGCATGTCCATAACCGGGGACACGGCTATTCGAATAGTTTTACACTCTGCAGAGGTTGTACAGCTTTATCCACAAGACACGACTTCTCTAGTTGGTTTGGCATCCGTCGATACCACTGCTCACTACCGTAGGTAAGCAGTCTAGAGCACGTGACAAGCCTTTTACAAAGTTCTGTTTTGACTTGGTTCTACCCACTGAGGTTTCGCCATTCTGGGCCCCCTCTTACGCCGCTTATCAACCCTTGACAGAACCGAACCAAAACATTGCTAATTAGTCGACCAGGTTCACCCCATAAATGGACTTGTGGTTGCACGGTATGGCCCAGATCAATGGTTCAAGGTTAAGTCCTTAGTGGTTGCTCAGGCGAGACTTTCCGCATTTCATGTGCCTCGCGCACCTAAATACCTCTCGTACCTTATAATATGCCTCCCGCATTGCCTCGCGCATTCCTCCTTTTCCATCCAACCACTCGCCCGAGCTTAAATCATTTTCGTTCAACCCGGCCAAATGATAACCATTGCCATGGCACAACAAATTTCAATAACAACGGCATCGCACCACAATTGACACAACTATGATCTCACACCACAGTTGCACAACAGTGGTATCGCACCATAGTTCCACATATCATTAAGTCAATTTCAATCATTCTTGAGTATGTGATCATGAATCCCATCGTGACTAAGCATGGCTAAGCATAATACGGTACCCATGTTGGTAGTACAATCACGTCCAACTAATAATTAACCATCCTAGGGTGTACAAGGAGTTATGTTATTCAAGGATACATATCTTTCACAATTTATCAAGGAGGCATAATGGCAAATAGGTAGTTAAGTAATTTCTGAAACCATTTATTATAAAATTAGCAATGCATGTTTATATAAAACAATATACTTTTTTATAAAATAGGTTCAATATGATCAAAGGTCTATGACTTGCCTTCGTTGAAGAGTTGAGGTGCTTCGGTCGTCGGGTCCGAGAATTCTTCGGAAACGCCGAAATCTATACATGCGAACAAAGCCAAATAAATAAAATAACTCCAAATAAAATCCCAAAAAGTACCAAAACAGATACCAAAAGGAGGATACCGCCTTTAGATGAATTTAGGAGTGAGAATCGATGGAATCAGATTTCGTATGAAGGAGAACGAATGTCCAGAAGTTCGAAAATCACATGAAATGATAGAAATGGAAATTGATTTGAATATTTGGAATTTGATTTGTTTGGAATGTATTGCAACAAGTGGTTGTTTTGTGGACCCACATGGAGGGGAGAGAGCTAGAAAGAGAGAGAATGGGTGGTGTGTATGACAAGTGGGCCCAAAGGGTATGGAACCAAAACAAATGAATAAAATAAAAAGAAAAAGGAGGGCTCTTTCTTCTCCACAGAGCGAGAACCTAGGGGAGCCTTGAGGGGCGGCTCAGCGCCGTGAAGGAGGCGGGAGGTCTTGTGGGGAGCAAAATGAGTCGCCTAGGGGCTGAGGAAGGAGGAGGTGGCGGCGGCTCGGGCGAGGAGGCGCAAGGCAAGGAGGAGGAGCATTGGCGGCGGCGACGCGGGGACGGCAGCGTTTGGGCGGCGGCGGTCGAAGAAGGCGAGCACGGGACCGGCATGTCAAGGGAAGCCAGAGGAGGGTCGGGAGGCCGGAGATAGGCGAGGAGGCGGCGCGACGGGCGCCATGGCCGGCGGGAGGGAGCTCATGGCGGCGGGGCGGCTCGGTGGGGGGAGGGGGAATGGAGGTGGGGGAATGAAAGAGGAGGCACAGGGGCGCGAGGTGACGCGACCGGGAGGGCAAAAGGGCGGCCGGAGGCGAAGATGGGTGGTGGTGGCGCCGACCGGCATGGGAGAAGGAAGAGGGAGCTCGGCGGCTTTTGAGCAGGGAGATGGGAGGAGAGGGGAAAGGGGAGGAGAGGAGAGAGGGTGCCACAGCTTTATAGAAGGAGGGAGGGGAGGAGCTAGCAAGGGAGGAGTGGGCGCACGGCCATGGTCGGCATGGGCGACGAAAAATCTTGCAGCACACTGACATGGCACAGTGCTGTATGCAGGGCATAGGGAGGCCAGGCGGTGGGCAAGGTCAAGGGGTGGCAGGCGGCGGGGCATGGGCTGCCAATGGGTGGGAGGATTTGTGCCCATGAGCTCCAACGGGAGGAAATGGTGACTGAGAAGAAGAACAGCAACGGGCAAAAAAAGAAGAAAGGAGAGGAGAGAGAAAAAAAGAAAAGAGAAAAAGAAAAAGAAAAGAAATTCAGAAAATCCAAAAATTCAAGAAACTTTTATAAAATACTTTTGAACTTGAATAGACCAAATAAAATAGTTTTGGATTTGTTTTGAAGTTTATTTTGGCCAAATAAAATAATGTTCCTTCAGAAATCCAATTTTAAGCTTTAAATCAAGTCGAATAAAATCCAAATGATTTTTTTAAAGCTTCAAAAAGGCTTTGGAAATGTAATAAAACATTTTTTATTTAATTGAAGTTTATTTTACCCAGGTTTAAATCATTTTTATTTTTGAAATCTCAAATTAAGCTTTAACGAATCAGGGAAAATCAAATGGTGATTTTTATTTGGAAAACTTTAAAAAAGGCCTGAAAATCGAATAAATTAGTTTTGAAATAATCAGAATTACTCCCAACTTAAAGTTGGCCTTTTATTTTGCACATATCTATTTTTAGTTTTTGAAAGATAGGAAAAACCATTTTTAAAATCCTAAAATTTCAGGTTAAGCTTCAGCAAATTAATAAAATCAAATGGTTACTTTTAAATTTTGAAAATTTTTAAAAAGCCCAGAAAATTGGGATGTTCTGAACTTCCGCCATCGGTTACGGTTGCCTGACCGCTAAACAGTTCATCAAGTCTTTGTTGCGGAACTGCTTGTAGAAGTTTGCACCCAAGTGCCTCGTGCACCGCCTACTCTACAGATCCGGCTATAGAAGTGGTACGTTCTCTTCTTGTTGTAGATGAGTTATTGCACGCAGTAGGCCTGCATGCCGATCAAGTATGAGACGTACATTGGGATGGTCTTGCACAACAGAAATCCTCACATTCTTCAGGAACCACAACCAGCTGTTCATGTTCTCGCTTTTAACGAAAGCAAATGCCACGGGAAGAACTTGATTGTTCCCGTTCGTCGCTATTGCAGTCAGTATCTGGCCCTTGTACTTCCCAGTCAAGAATGTGCCATCTACGCACAAGATTAGATAGCAGTGCCAGAATGCATTAATGCATGGACCAAATGCGAAGAATGCTCGCTGCAGTACCCTCTTATTGGTACACTTCGGATGCATGGCGTACGTCTTGGATGTCGATATGGGTGTTAGGATTCCTGTCTTGTATGACTCGGAATTGCCCGGGGAGGTTATGGTAGGAATCCTCGAACATGCCCTACCTTGATTCCAATGTCTTCTGTTTTGCCCTTCAGGCCTTGGCATAGCTGATTGTGTACAGGAATCTTGCCTCAATCGCCCAAATAATGGATTGTGACTCAAAATCTAGATTATCCACGATCTCACTGTACATGAGGTTGACGATAAAGCCTGGTGACAGGTTCTGGTGGGATTGCGGTGACTCAAAAATGACGCATGTGTGAGGGACCACTATAGAGCACTTCCAGTAGGTGTCCCACTTAGACTGAAATACGCGCTCTTGCCAAGGGCATCCCTCTATGCCGCACTTCACGTCGTAGCATCTTGGGGTAGACTTGATGACTATGAATGTGCGCCGCACCGACAAGGCCTAGAATTTGATCGCGTCTTGCACAGCCTCCTTGCATTTGTACATGGCTCCTAGCCTGACTTCACTCTGGTCGTACCCCCACAGCACATGGGAGCCTTCGTTGACGACAAGGTTTTCGAACTGGTATGTGTTCCACTCGGATGGAACCGCCTGCTGGTCCACATCATCTTCGTCGTCGGAACCTTCATCTTCAAACAATGCCATGTAGTTTCGGTCTTCGAGATCCATCATTTGCGCTACGGCTTCCACCTCCTCACCCTCGTCAGCAAGACCACTAATTTGCCGATCGAAGGAGCTACTTCCGCAGGGTCTTCATCGAAAGCATCAGCAACTCTGGGAGCTTCAGCCATTGTGTGCGCCACGTTGTGGCTGGAGTCCTCAACTTCCTCTTTGGCGTCAGCACCCCCTTCTTGTTCAGCCGCGGATGAAGGAGTGGGTTTGGCATATGCCTGGACCAGAAGGACCAATTTTCACCCTTCCTCCCTCGCCATGTGTACATATGACTGCAATGAATTTGTTCCCTTTAGTTGCACTAACTCCCAATATGTGGGTTGTGCTACTCGCGGGGCAAGACAACTCAATATCAGATCATACACATCACGATCCACTTGGAATGTGTGGAACAACCACCGCATCATAGCGCCCCACGTACACTGCTCTGGTCTTGGTAGGGGCATGGTCGCCGATTGGAAATAACGCAAATCAATCCTCTCGGGACTCTCCATAATAGTTCCTAGACCATAGTAAATTTTAAAATTGACGACGTCGGACATATTTGACGCACTGCGCCATAAAGAACATTTCTATGATTAACCACATATCTAAAACTAGACTACCCATCGAAAAGTATTATATAAAACGTATTGCACTACGTAACCGTATATCTAAAACTATGAAATCCATTCGGTTAAAAAATTACCCGAGAGGTGAGCAATCGGACGAGCAACGCTTCTCCCCCCCCTCTACTCTTCTCTCCTTCTCTTTTTTTTTATAATAAAAGTGAGTCTTGTGCTGAATTTTAGGGTTTCAAGAGGGTTTTATAGGGTCAGTCTTTCTGTCGTCATTTCAAATGACGGCGAAGTCAAGTTAGCTCATTCAATGGCGATATGTTCTATCGCTAATGAATGAGCGGCGGCAACCTAGACCGACAGCGAGGTGAGAGGTCCTCATTACAGCTCAACTAGTGATAGGTTCACGCCGCCATTCGATTGAATTGGTGATATGAACATATTTTTTGTAATTTATTTGGGCGACTATTTATTTTTGCGATTGTCTTTTAAAAAATATTATTTAAACATATGACTAAGCAAGCCAAGTGAGTATCGGGATTTTGATAACCGATTTCAAATTTTTATCGAAGGGGCTGATAAGCCAATTATCGGAAAATTTCGGTTGATTTGGCCAAAAAATTTAAATCAAAATTTATTTTTTTAAAAAAAATCAGCCAGAAATCGCTAATTGATCGCAACTGGTTGAAAATATTGGCCAAAATTTTTTAAAATAAATTTTGGCAAACAAGTATTCTATATTTGACAAAATTCATGTAAAACATTTTTTTCGGAACCGGTTTAAAATTATACCAGGTCCGATACAACCGATTTTAAGTGAAAATTGGGCGAAATTTAGAACCCGGCCAGTGAGATTTATCTAACTAATCTAATCTAAGCGGGTCTCCCAGTTCTCACATGCGGCGCCTCCACGAACGAGCCGCACGTCGCGCGACGATGCGTCGTGTTCGTACGTGCGTGTTTACACGCAACATGTACCCATGATGGTCCTGATTTTTTTCCCCTAGAGATGGTTTTTAGCCCTTGGCCCCCACATATAAGACACTCACCTAGCTACCTCTCTCTCTCTCGTCTTATTCTCAACAAGACCACGCATGTGTCGAACCCGATCACTCATTCAATTAGTCCATTAGAAGAAAAGCAATGTGAAAGAAGAGAATGCCTTGAATCTGTCACTCCCCCACACTCTTTTTGTCCCTCCCAAACTCTATATAACATCTTACTAACTAACATATGAACTAACCTCACAACACAACACAAACACACACAGACCAAACGCAAACCAACCCCAAGAGTTGAAGATCGAGCAGTAAGTGACCCATGGTGTTCGACGCGGGCGGCGGCGGCGGCGGCGGCTCGCCGCCGCCGGGGAACCCCCTCCGCGTGATCCTGACGAAGCGCTTCGCGCGGCAGGTGGTGGTGGGGCGGTGGTTCACGGTGTTCGCGAGCTTGCTGATCCTGGCGGCGTCGGGGGCGACGTACATCTTCGCCATCTACTCCAAGGCGATCAAGTCGTCGCTGGGCTACGACCAGCAGACGCTTAACACCATCTCCTTCTTCAAGGACCTTGGCGCCAACCTCGGCGTGCTCTCGGGACTCGTCAACGAGGTCACGCCGCCGTGGGTCGTGCTCGCCATCGGCGCCGCCATGAACCTCTCCGGGTACCTCATGGTCTACCTCGCCGTCGCGGGACGCACGGCCGCCCCGCCGGTCTGGCTCGTCTGCCTCTACATCTTCGTCGGCGCCAACTCGCAGTCCTTCGCCAACACCGGCGCGCTCGTCACCTGCGTCAAGAACTTTCCGGAGAGCCGCGGCGTCGTGCTCGGGATACTCAAGGGCTTCGTCGGCCTCAGCGGCGCCGTCTACACGCAGCTCTACCTCGCCTTCTACGGCGACGACGCCAAGTCGCTCATCCTCCTCATCGCGTGGCTGCCGGCGGCCATCTCCGTCGTGTTCGTGCACACCATACGGATCATGCCGTACCCGCGCCGGCGCGGCGGGCAGGAGACCAGCGGCGACCCCTTCTTCTGCTTCCTCTACATCTCCATCGCGCTCGCCTCCTACCTGCTCGTCATGATCGTCGTTCAGAAGCAGTTCACCTTCTCCCACGCCGCCTACGCCATCGCTGCCACCGCGCTCCTCATCGTCCTCTTCCTCCCGCTCGGCGTCGTCATCAAGCAGGAATACAAGATCCACCGCGAGCGCGAGCTGGACGCCACCCTCCGCGCCAACGACCCGCCGCCGACCATCACGGTGGCGGACGTCCCAGCACACGTCCAAATGTCCACCACCACCACCAAGACAGAGACAGAGCAGCAGCCTCTGTCGTCGCCTTCGCCGGCGCCAACATCTTCCTCCTCCTGCATGGGGTCGTTCGGCAAGTGCGTGAAGAACATGTTCCGGCCGCCGGCGAGGGGGGAGGACTACACGATCCTGCAGGCGCTGGTGAGCGTGGACATGCTGGTGCTGTTCGTCGCCACCATCTGCGGCGTCGGCGGGACGCTGACGGCGATCGACAACATGGGGCAGATCGGACAGTCGCTGGGCTACCCGGCCAAGAGCATCAACACCTTCGTCTCCCTCATCAGCATTTGGAACTACGCCGGCCGCGTCACCGCCGGCTTTGCCTCCGAGATGTTCCTCGAGCGCTACAAGCTCCCGCGCACGCTCATGCTCACCGCCGTGCTCCTGCTCGCCTGCGCCGGCCACCTCCTCATCGCGCTCGGCGTGCCGCAGTCGCTCTACGCCGCCTCCGTCGTCATCGGCTTCTGCTTCGGCGCGCAGTGGCCGCTCGTCTTCGCCATCATCTCCGAGGTGTTCGGGCTCAAGTACTACTCCACGCTCTACAACTTCGGCGGCATGGCCAGCCCCGTCGGCTCCTACATCCTCAACGTGCGCGTCGCCGGCAGGCTCTACGACGCCGAGGCGGACAGGCAGCCCGGCCGCGGGTTCGCCGCCGGGGGCGGCCGCGACAAGGTGTGCTTCGGCGTGGAGTGCTTCAAGCGGTCGTTCCTGATCATCACGGCGGCCACCGTGTTCGGCGCGCTCGTGTCGCTGGTGCTGGTCTGGAGGACGTGGAGCTTCTACAAGGGGGACATCTACGCGAGGTTCCGGGACGGCGCCGGCGAGGGCCAGGACGGCGGCTTGCCGGTCGACCAGCGGCAGCAGCCACCGGAGGAGGAGGATTTAACGGCGGTCAACGGGACGAAGGGGTGACGTGGCGAGAAGGCTCGGATGGTTGACTTGGTCAATGCTGAGCTGTCGCCTAACGCTGATGATGGGTTGACTCGGTCTATTTCCATTGCTTTGGTTGCTGACGTGGGAGGTAGTAAATCAGTGGTTCACAAAGCGAAAACACCCAAGCAAATAGACAAGACGCACGTGAAAATTCTGTACACAAGCATTTTGGTTTTTGGAAATTTTGAGTTAAATGCCGCTCCAAATTTGTGATTCACCGTAATTCCATCAAACGCGAGTGCGGCAAGTAGATCGTCAGCCTACGTATAAGTGAGAGTGCGAGACGTCGTACATTAGGTGGCATTTTATAAAGGAAAGAGTCGAGTTTACTCTCTTCAACTATCAGAAAAGTCTAGTTTACCTTTCTAAACTACAAAACCGGTTATTCAACTCCTTAAACTTACAAAATCCGGTCACTACACCCCTCATGCCAGTTTTAAGTAGCGGTTTTGCATATGTGGCGGTGGTTTTGCTGACTGGGAGAGAGAGACGTGAAAGCCACCATCTTCTTCGTTTGCTTTCTTTCTTCCCCCAATCTCCTCTCATTCCCATGGTTATCTCCCTCCCTTATAAGCTCCCTCTAGAGCTTTGCCCCCTCCTCGCTTCTTAGGTTGGCTTTGGTTCAAGGCCTGCCGCCATTCACTGCCCGCCTGCCACTGCGCCTCGGCGCCTCTCTCTCTCTCCCACGGGGTCTCCCCACCTCTCCTCCTGGCTCCTCTGCTGCGCCCCCGCCACTTGCTTGCCTCCCGGCTCCTCACCGGCGTTGCTTCCTCTAGCACTCGCCAATGCTTGCCGGGCTCGGCCCAGCATCGCCTCTGCCTAGCCGGTCGCCCTCTCTCTCACACAGCCCAGAGCACCTCCACGCGCCACCATGCCGCTCGGCTCTGCCCAGTCCAGCTTCCGTCCGCCCGGCTCTGGCAGATCTTGGGCCTGGCGTCGCCCTCTATTCCCTACATCCGCCGTGAGGAGCACGGTAGATGGCCGACCTCACCGCCATAAGTTGAGCCCTTGGCGTGGGGTTCATGACATCGCAGCCGAGTAGATCTCGGCGTTGGTGAGGTTCTTTGGGCGTGGCGTGGTCTTTGAGGTCTTGCGGAGCGGCCGAAGCGGCTTGGGTCGGCCCGACGACGCCACGCGACACGACAAATGAGGAAGCGGCGGGCATGGCACGGGCGCGGGAAGGAGGTCGTAGGGGAGCGGGCCAGTGAGTAGGCCGAGGGAGCTGGGCCAACGACGCCGGAGACACGCACACGTGAGGGCATGGCACGGGCCGGACCAGAGATAGGTGCCGGAGGCAAGACAAAGTGGTGAGGTAGGCGATGGCGGGGGCTATGCCATGGCGCCATCTTGCACTTTTCTTGGCCGGAGTAGCAAGCTCTAAGGAGAAAAAGTAAGGAAAGCAATGAAGAGGAGAGAGGAGTTGTGGAAAGAATGAGGAAGAAGAAAGCAAAGAAGGACATGGCTGGAGAAGAAGTACACCCCGCGTGTTGTATGCTGACATGGACAGCCACGTGTGCAAAACCGCTACTCAAACCGGCACGAGGTGTTTTGTGACCGGATTTCACAAGTTTAGGGAGTTAAATAACCGGTTTTGAAGTTCAAGGGGGTAAATCAGACTTTTCTGATAGTTGAAGGGAGTAAACTGGACTTATTCATTTTATAAAACCCATAGCGTGCAGCTAAAAGCCCCTTTGTTTCTTATGAAGATATGTGTATTTTGGCTGTTTGTAACGGTAAGAAAGTATGTTTGATTTATGGAGAAATAACATGGTCTCTAGTCGGCTGGAGGCGGGGAGGCCGAGGAGAGGACCGGCGCCGGCGGCCTGGGCGAGGTCCGGGCAGTGGTGTTGAATCACCCTAGGGCCAAAGGGGAACCAGTGGTCTTCGGCTGAAATCAGGATGGGGACGAAACGAGTGAGGAAATGACCTTTTTAACCGGTGGTAATTGCTAGGTAATTTTCTTCAACTTTCAGTGGTAAAGTGGTATAACCCTCCCACAGGTAAAGTGGTATAGCCCTCCGACAATAAGCTGAAAAGGCATGTCCTACCTAACTTTGGCTTTCTCATAGACTTTGCTACGGCTTTAATGATAAGCTGCTGTGAAGTTAGCCTATTCAGAGGGGCTTTCGGCTTTTTCCGAGCCGAAGCTGGTTTTAAGCCCTCCCAGACAGGGTCCTATTCCCTCGGTGCTTGAGAGCTGTTCTAGGTATGGATCCTCAAGTCTCCTCCTAGTTAGGTGGAGAGAGCTTTCTCATTGATTTCTTCCTTTCGCCGACACAAAAGACAAAGCTTTTCTAGTTATGGTCTTCCTGACAGTATAAACATTTCAATTTCTTTGGCTGGAGCTTCGGATGATTGCAATTCAACTCACAGTGTAGATATGACTAGTTGGCTACTAATGTAACATGCGTCTGTTACCACTCCAAAAGGGATTTTTTTTTAAAGCATGAATACTGAAAAGTGCGTATAGTTCTTTCTTAGATATTTCTCTCGCCAGTTTCTACCACCGAAAATACACATATCTTCCGCCTCATCTTGAATAGTTGCCATCTTTCTCATCTTCATCTCGTACGCATGTCTCCAACGGTGGTTAGTGAGGCTATATAGGCATTCTTTCGCCGGTGAGGCTCACCACTCCCCTGACCTTAATTAGCAACTCATAAGAGGTAGCTTAATTATCCTCACACGGAACCGCGCCCTCTAACAATGGCAAAGGAGGCCAACCGTACTATAGTCCAGTGATGTAGCACTAGGGTATCTCCAATAGTATATTTTATTATCGTCTCTTAGCTATGTCACGTTAATAAAATCCGACTTAGAGGAGAGAGGGAGAGAAGAGAGAGCACATGTGGTCTCTTCATGAAGAGACTGTCGTGCACGCGAAACAAGATATGATACATTAATCTACTCTAGTTAACATATAGATCCGTTTCAAAGAAAAATTATAAAATATAAATATTGAAGAGTGTATTAGAAACTATCTATTAGAGATGTTGTCTCTAAAGATGATGTAGCATATGTTAGAGATAAGGTTATCTCTAACTATTGGAGATACCCTTAGTAGATGATCAGAGTTTGACTCTTACCAACCACGACCTGTGGGGGTAATTTGTGTGGATTTTTTGTCTTAATTGTGAGTCTTAATCCTTAAGATGACTACGCTAGTCAATTGCCCCACCCTAAAAAACGAGTATTTATTAAGAAATCGGGCCCAGATCTCATAGATCTAGCTCATGATGGGCTTCCCATTCATCCAGTAGCTTATATAAAGGAGGGGGACCCCCAACCATTGTACACGGTTTTACAGAAGAGCAATAAATAGAAGCCTGAAGTCCCCTCATATCTCTATGTTCAATCTATTATTTTGTTCTTGTGTCCTTGCATTGTTCTTATGATTATACGCTTGTCTACGAGGTAATCGCTTGGACTGGACTCGTCAGCGACGGTTCCTCAACACGTTATCAGCACGATCGACTCTCCTCAGATCGAAAGGTAACCGTCGTAGCACGACGCTCGTAGATTGAATCGTATTTTCTAGATCGCTTTCAATTCTGTAAATTTGGCTTTCTAGATTGTTTTTCTACGGTGCAAACCCACTCTAATCTACTGCGAGCCGACTTGAAGTCGCCGGCACAATGTCGATCGGTAGATTGCATGGAAAAGTGGATGTTGATTGTGCCGTAGATTGAAAATTGCAAATACGTTCTAATCTACCGCGAGCCGACTTGAAGTCGCCGGCCAAGCCAATCAGTGATTGCATGAACGATAATTGCATGAACAATAATCTGGATGAACAGTATATGAAAAAATTGCGTAGTCGGGAGTCGGCCCACGCATCACATAGCACCGAGCCGCGCGTGCCGGCCAAGAAGCCGCATCACGGCGCGCCGGCCATGAAGCAGCGCTAGAGTCGCCTTGCACGGCCTAGCCACCGGCTGCCGCGTCTTGAAGGCGCCGCCCCGAATGGGAGCCACCTTGCACGGCCTAGCCATTGGCCGCCGCGTTTTGAAGGCGCCGCCCCGAACAGGAGCCACTGGCTACTGCGCTTGAAGCGCCGCCGCCGCACGGCACTCCTCTGGTCGTCTCGCTTGCGCGCTTGAAGCGCAGCCGCCACATGGTTGCCCACGCCGGCCATCCGTGTGCCCACCACCTCCTGCAGAGGCGTAGCCATCAAGGCTCCACACGCTCGACAGAGGTCACCCGTAGCGTTGCCGGCTGTGCATGGGCCCTCCCGAGTCGCACGCGCCCAGTGGTGCCGCCGGGCCAGCACGGCCTCCACGCCGCTCCGTGCCTAATCGCCACGCCTCCCGCCACGTAGCCGCTGGCGCACCGCTCGACCGCCTGCAACCGAGCCACCGGAGCTGAGCCACCTCATCCGCCGACGGAGGCCGCGCCAGAAGCACGCCGCCTACACCAAAGACGCCGGCGAGCCACCAGAGCGAGCCTCCCACATCCGCCACGACCCGCCGCCCGCATGGCGCCGACCCGAGCCGCCGCCATGGCCCTACGATGCCGCTTGAAGTGGCGCCATACCTGCTCGGCCCCCACGCGCCCTCTTCGCCGCCCCGGCGGCCCCACACACCTCGCCTGCTCAGCAAAGCGGCGCCTGGCCGCCACTTGAGCCGCCTCCTCAAGCTCCATGGGAGCCACTGCCGCCACCCATTAGAACTGGGGTAGAGAAACCCTACCCCGTGAACTCTTCTTTAACTGGCCATGTGGGCCGAATTTGTATGGGCCGGGGAAAGGCCGGATGGGCCAAAAGAATCGGGCTGGCCGAAAGAAAGAAATAAAAAAGGGGAAAAGAAAAAGGAAATCCTGTTTTTGCCAAAGGGACCCTCGAGATTCTGGAAATTACCAGGATAATTACGCGGGTGAGGAAATTTTGCAAAAGGCCCTCAGAATTGTTGGAAATTGCGTGCAAATTTTCTCAAAACTGAAATTTCGCATTTTGGCCCCTAAAAATTGCAGAATTCACCGAAATTTTATTTTCTAGCAGAAAAGTGCATTGAAAATTCAATTTTTGAATCAATTTTGGCATTTGAAGCATGTTTAACTTTGTTGTTGTTATTTCTATGCAATTTATTTATTGTATTTGCTGTTTTTTATTATATGTGATTGTTTATATTGCTTTTAATCACTGAAAATAACAGCAAATCATGAAAAATGCATAGAAAAGTACGGGAACACGAACCGGGAGTTCGAAGAGCATTATGAGAATATTTTGCAACCATTTTATGTAAATTACTAGCAGTAATCTTATAAACTCTTTGCATGAATATGGAAATGACTGGCATCACGAACCAGGAGTTCGAAGAACTGATCCAGCATGGCCAGAATTTGTATAAGTCTTCAACTCCGTGATAATATAATCACAGATGAGTAGAAGATTGAGAAGACTCTCTTTACCTTTCACCCAAATGCAGTGCAATCCGCACGCAACTATAGTCAAGACAGCTACAAGAAGTGTGCTGCATTAATTGACACCATGCAAGTTGCGGAAGCTCAAGATGACGTTCTAAAAAAGAACTACATCTCACAACCACCTCGTAGCAATATTGGCCATGAAGCCAATACTAGCAGCTACAAGGTGATGAAGCCTCTCACGAAGGAGAGGGGCAAGAAGGGTAAGGTCGTGGGTCGCACATTATTGATGCTTTCCAGTTTAAGAAGAAGGGCATAGGACAGCATGAGGCACACCTCGCCATTGCATGCACAGATGATCCATATCCATTAGTTACACTCATGGATGTGGACAGCTCAGTAGCAGCCCCCATCATCCCTCCTTTGGACATCGCAGCGGCCGCAGCTGTAGTTGCCTAGAAGGAGAAGATCGCCATGGAGCAAATTGAGGCAGAAGTTTCTGAATACTTCGCCGATTCCACCTAGTGCACGCATTGCACTTGGATATTTTATAGTAACTTGCAGTTTGTAATTAAAGCAAACCATTGAATTATTTTACTCTTCGAATAATGGTTGTAAGCTCTAAGAGAGCAAAGCATTAAATTCTTTTGATGAGTCCTGCAAGACTTATTCCCGTATTTATAATAACAAGTTATGTTATGATATTTGAAGTATTTTATTTATGTGTTGCTTGCTTTCTGCTGCATATTAATAAAGTACATTATATTAGAACGTGTGTGGCACCCTCTGGAGGAAATATGCTTAGCAGGTAGCGGCACAACGAATACTATCTTGAGATAGATGAATTTTTTTTTGTCGATCAACAAGAATGTTGGTAGTCTTACAACAATCGCAGGCAGCGATACTTGTATAATAGGCTCAGGAAGAGGCATAATTATACTCCTGATGGGCACAACTTTGGTCATTAAAGAAGCCTTGTTGTACCCAGAATCGACTAGAACTCTTAAAGATATTCGCGCTAACAGTTTCCACGTAGAGACTGAAGAAGAATATGGTAAAGAATACCTGCTCATTACAAAGCATGAAGAAAGTGGAAAAGAGAATTAGAATGACTTCCTTCATATGAAACTGGGCTATACTACACTAATATTAAGGCATCTGCAGCCTATATTGCCCTGAAAACCGTATTTAGAAGCTCTAAACATTTTCTATCTCTAACATGATAGATAATGCCATCCAGGTCTTAGGATGATGAGAAATACAATTAACGATTCATAGGGATATAATATCAATGTAAAGGATTTCCCGAATCAGGAAGATTTGTGTGTGCCCCGCATGTGCCACCGGGAAATTAATAACTAGACCTTTTACTCTGAAAGCGAAGGATGAAGTCCTTACATATTTGGATAGTATCTAGGGAGACTTTTGCGGTCTTATACAGTTCTGTCAGGGCCATTTAGGTATTTTATGGTGCTCATCGATGCTTCCTCGAAATGGTCGCATGTATGTTTATTGTCTACGAGAAACCACGGTTTTGTAAAGCTAATCTCGTGGATAATTAAAATTAAGAATAAGTTCCCTGATCATCATGTGAAGTCCATCAGAATGGACAACGCCGGATAATTTACTTCAAAGGCATTTGATGATTATTGTATGTCAATGGGAATTAAAGTTGAGCATTCCATACCGCATGTCCACACCCGGAATGGACTAGCAGAGGCATTAATTAAAAGGATTAAATTTATTGCCCAATCACCTTTGAAGAATTATAATTTACCAACTACATGTTGGGGACACACAATCTGCACGCAGCAACTCTCATCAATTTTAGATTGTCAGCATATAACATCTATTCAACTATGCAACTAGCGCAAGGGTCAGCGCCGAATATTTCTCATCTTCGTTGGTTTGGTTGCAAGGTTTATGTACCTATACTACCACCACAGCGAACTGCAATGGGCCTTCTCCGAAAGTCTAGGATATACACTGGTTATGAGACAACATCCATAATCAGGTATTTGGTCCCTATGACAAGAGATTTGTATACTGCCCGATTCGCTGATAGTATTTTAGATAAGGCTAGTTTCCCGTCATTAGGGGGAGGAAATCAACCCCTTGATGAAAATGTCGGGAAATAGAGAAGTCCAGAAGATAATTGAAATCAATGCACATGACCCATGCACTAGTGAAGCAAATAGAAAAGTCCAGAAGATAATTGAAGTCTAGAAGATAATTGAAGTCCAGAAGATAATTGATTTGCAAGCATTAGCGAATCAAATGTCTGACCACTTTAGTGATTTGAAGAACGTGACCAAGTCGCATATGCCTATACGCAATGCACCGGAGAGGGTTGAAATACTGATGAAGGTATCTCTAATCCCGTCCTAAGGCCTCAGAAAGGATGAGAACTCTGGCCCCTCGAATCCAAAGTAACCGGAGACGCCTGGTGAAAAAGGATAAGAAAGACTTGACACAGCCGGTCACCGAAGTTCCCCAGAACCAGAAGGGGAGCCAGTTGAAACCTGGCACCAGTATGAAATCTTCAGAACAAGGCATGCTAGAATTGAACATCCCCATGAAGGGAGACATTAGCATAGATGTGTGCGCGCACATCCATGATGAAAATCTAAAGGGACTTGCCCCGTAATTGGAAGCAGCAGTGAGCAAGTAGAATCATTAGAAGAACCACCCCTTGAAGAAATAGCTATAAATTTTGTGACTTCGGGAGAATCTATGAATAAGATAACAGCCAATGTCGATATTTATTTGCAAAGAAAATTGCCACAATCATCGATCTTGATCAAGAGCTTGCATCGCTCGCTGAATATAAGAAAATATCAGATTGGGAAGATTGGAAGAAGGCAATAGAAACTGAATTATTATATCTGAATAAAAGAGAGGTGCTTGGGCCTATAAGCCGCACGCATCGTCATGTGCACCCCGTAGGGCATAAGTGGGTATTTGTTCAAAAGAAAAATAAAAAGAAGCAAGGCTCATTGCACAAGATTCCTCTTAACCTCCAGGAGATGATTATGAAGAAATCTATTCTACGGTCATGGGCGGAACCGCCCTTTAGATATTTGATCTCAATGGCAGTAAACTTGAAGTTAAAAGTGAAATTGACGGATGTGGTAACAGCATACCTTTATGGAAATTTGGATTCGGACATTTAGATGAAGATATTTGAATGTATTCTTGTCTTGAACCAAGACAGAGCAAATAAAAATCTATACAGTGTGAAACTCATAAAGTTACTGTACGGACTTAAGCAATCAGGCAGGATGTGGTATAATCGCTTGAAGCGACTTTCTATGCAGGAAAAGCTACACAAACAATGAGAATAATCCCTGTGTATTTATACGACGATCTCAGGATGGATTTTGTATAATATCAGTGTATGAAGATAATTTGAATATCATTGGAACCCTGGAAGGTATTTAAGAAAGCAAGCTCTTACCTAGAGTCGGAGTTCGAAATGAAAGATTTGGGCAAAACCAAATATTGCCTAGGCTTGCAGCTTGTGCATGCCCCTGAAGGGATTTTAGTACATCAGTCAACCTATACTCAGAAAGTGTTAGAAAGGTTCGGCTTTGAAAAAGCATACCCTTCGAAAGTGCCGATTATTGAAAGATCCTTGTAACAAGACAAGGACCCACACAGACCTAAAGAAGAGAGAGAGGAAGTTCTGGGACTAGAATTCCTATACTTGAGCATAGTAGGAGCACTCATGTATTTAGCAAACTGTACTAGATTGGACATTGCATTTTTTGTGAACCTATTAGCAAGGTATAGTGCAGAACCTACGAAAAGGCATTGGCAGGGAATAAAGGACATCTTTCGATACCTCAAAGGAAGCGAAGAACTTGGTCTGTTCTACAGAAAGAACCAAGACCTAAATATGATGGCTATGCAGATGCTGGGTACTTGTCGGACCCATATACAGCTAAGTCGCAAACAACTATGTATTCCTGTGTGGTGGAACTGCAATTTCTTAGAAATTGTCTAAACAAAGTCTTGTATTAACTTCGACGAACCACTCAGAAATCATAGCGCTGTACGAGGCCTCGCGGGAATGTTCTTAGTTTCGGTGGATGATTCACCACATTCAACATTCATGTGGATTGAATACCGCGCAAATCCCCACTATTATCTATGAAGATAATGAAGCTTGTGTTGCACAAGTGCAGATGAGTTATGTGAAGAGTCAACTCACAAAGCATATCAACCCCAAGTTCTTCTTTGCTCATGAATTGCAAAAGATGGACGAAAATAAAGTATTGCTTACTAAGTCATGTGAAAATCTTGCAAATTTATTCACTAAAGTCACTTTTAACATCTAGCTTTGAAAGGTGTATACGTGGAATTGAAATAATAAGACTTAGAGAAGTGCATAATTCATGGGGAAAACTTTCACAAACTATTTATTAAAGCTTGATCACGAAGATCGAGTACCCAAAGAATAAATCCTGGAGATTAAATGAAATTGGGTGGATTGTACCCCTTTTCCCTTTACGAGTTTTCCTGAAGTTTCTCGGCTAAAGTTTTTAACGAGGCAATTCGTGCAACGCAGCGGAACACATATCATGTATTCTTTCTCTAAATTTTTCCCACTGGATTTTTATAGAGTTTTGACGAGACATGTACACGACGGATGAGTGCCCAAGGGGGAGTGTTAAGAAACAAGGACCGGACCTCATAGGTCTGGCCCACGATGGACTTCCCATCCATCCAGTAACCTATATAAAGGAGGGGGAACCCTCAACCATTGTACACGGTTTTACAGAAGAGTAATAAAGAGAAGCCTGAAGTCTCTCATATCTCTGTGTTCAATCTATTATTATGTTCTAGCATTGTTCCTACAATTTCTACGCTTGTTTACGAGATAATCGCTCGAACTGGACTCGCTAGTGACGGTTCCTCAATAGTATCATCAAACATGGAACTTTTTATTCCCAGTTGATGATGATCAAGAAGAGAAGCAATCACACACAGGGGCGGAGCCCACTACGGCAGTTGTTATAGACCCCAACTCGAATGTTTGGTGTGTGTTTTCAAGAGATTTTTATATACCTTAACACTGGTAAGATTTTCAGATCTCAAGATATAGTCCACCTAGTCCAAGATTTGGACACGCACCTGATCACACGGTGCCGTTATTATACTACTCCGTTACGGTGGAGGACACCACCCGATCGAATCTGACCAATAATTGTCAGTAGGTGAAGCCGGTTCGTTTCCCTGCTGATAGCAACCACTGACAGGTCCAAGTTCGCCGCGTACCGCCCAAAGACACTGTGCATGCAATGGTTAGACGGCACAATTCAAGGAAGGACGGCACGGACACATCACATATCGACATAAATCTGCATTACTGTTGGTGCCATCAGATCTCGCTTAGGATGATCGGTCGGTGACGCTTCGCGTACAAACCAACAAAATCCCATCCATTCCATTGGCCCCCCTGCAGCTGGGACCTGAAAATAGTTTAAAATACTATCAGCGGCGGCGTAGCAACCTGTGGGCCGCCTATCCTCGTCGGAGGCGAACAAATGGATCGGAGAGGGGCTGGTTGGGTCATGGCCCAACTAGCCGAGCTAAAATTTTTGGTATAGTCAAAACTTAGGCAAAAGTAAAATTTAGTAAAATGAATGTTTTTTTAGGATTTGCTATTTCTAAGTCATCTGAATTTTTTTAAGTTTAAGTCAATTTTTATGATCATTGATTTTGTGTAGAGATTGATGTACTATGTGATTGGATGTTGATCAAATAGATAAAAAATATGACTTATGCTTAAAAAAATCAGTCACATTACAAATAGACAATCCCGTGTTTTTTTATTGCATCTAAGACAAAATTCGGCGATAACAAAATTTTGATGAGCGATTTTCTCGCCATCGGATTGTCCGCTTGTGATATTAAATTTCGTTGGTGTTACCAATTTTCTGTTGGTATTACTAAATATTGGTAGCAAACCAAACGATAGCCTTTTTTTTTTGCGTTACCAAAATGTGGTTTGGATTGGTAACAAACCAAACAAGTCCTCAAACACTCTAAGCCTAGGTGTGTATGTGGGTTTGGTGAAGTTTGCACTAGATCTAAAAAGCAGCCCGGCTCGAGCGGCGAAACTTCCCTAGTGTCGAGGGTGCTTACGCATCGGCTCCACCTGCTGCACCCCCTACTACTACTCGCACATATTTTTTTAATATTCATGTTGCATTTTTTTTCCTAGTTACATATGAAATTTTTATTATTACACTAGACTGTCGACATAGGTTTGGTAAGTTCATCCCATGTTCTTAAAAACAGTTTGTCACGTGTTGACTATAGAGTTAAAGGCGCACCTCTATTCGAATTGAGGTCCTCTGCATTGAAAGCTTCAATGCAGAGTATCTACACTGCATGCGCATTATGTCCGATCTTCCCCCATTCAATCGGAAATTGCTACAGAATAAGCCTCTCTGTTGCTACAGTATTTTCTACAGCGCTGTTCGCCTAGTCACGGTCACTGTCCTCTGAGATCCGGATCCCTCTATTTCCGCCGGGGCTTCACTTCAGCGGCTGCCCGGCTCGACCAGTGTGTATTTCTGCCCGGCTGGACTTCACGCGTCTCTGGCAGTTATATCCTCCTGTGGTGCTCGCCTGCTCTGCTCGGAGAATTAGGTCGTTGTGCCATGGCCCCAGCTAGCTCGACCAGAGTCGGCTTGGAGAAGTGACTCGTGTACATTAACACGAGAACAGTAAAAGGACCAACTTGTGTGCACGTCCCTGTCGCCACCCGGCGTGTGAGTGGTGAACGGCCTACATGTCGGTTGAACACTGCTGGTCCAAATCAATCGATATGGGTGATCACAAACCATTAATCGATTAGTTAAGCAGATTGTGTACGGCCGTGATCGGTGGTTGAGGTGGGCGTGGGCGCCTCGCAGCCGGGCATGGTTAGCAGCCCTAGCAAACAGGAAGGTTGTTTTGCCTCCCATCGGAAAAGGAGAGAGAAAATGTGGTGTACCATCGAGTCAACAGACAGTGCTAGGTTTCTTCACCTTTCTTGCTAGCGGCTCTGAATCTTGCAGCGGCATCATCATGGTTGCTAACGATCATGCTAACCGGAAGTTCATTATTGGTGATATCCACTGATGTGCCGAGCCTATATCTCGATAGCGCTGTTGTTGGCCATGGGATATCAGATGAGACTTATGTAACATAAAACTCGTCGGACAAAAACAAAACGAATAACTTATCTATGATTAAAAAAAAAATCTAAAATTACCACGCGTTCAACACTAGCAAGAACGCCATGACGAGAGGAAAGGGGCCGACGCCAGACCGACGGAGTGGCAGTCGCGGGCTTGGGTTCCCGGCGGCAACACACTCCTGGAACATTGTGCGGATTGGCCAATCAGGGCCATATTGGGCCCATATTCGACTGCTTGGGCCACATGTGAGCGTAATCTCAAATCATTAAGACCTTTTCTTAACTCACCACTGAGAGACCATGTGGAGGTGTCCCCATGTTTGTGATGAGTATTTGACGGTTGGTTTAGTGAGTTTGAGTTTGTTTCGGGTATTCGAGGGTAGAGTACCTTTACTTGTGCCTTTACTGATTATATTGTTTCGTGCGGTGTTATGTGATGGTTTGCTTGTCTGGTGATCGCAGGACTTGAGCTAGGTCATGGTGAGGCGAAGAGGACCGGACTAGGCACGGAGGTGTTGAGGTCCGACGGTCGAGTTGCCAAAGATGATCGAGGCTACCGAGGTGGTTCTGAGTCGGGAGACGAGGAACTGAATCGCCTGTGGATCTGATACGACGGGCGATGACGAGCGGACGGGACTAGACTCGTGGAGGAGTCGAGGTCCAGACGGTCAAGATATGGGATCTGAAACTTCCAGGAAGGTGCTTGAGGGCGTTTTGGTATTTTGACTCAAGCAATGTGAGGAGGGGCTGGTTTTCCCTCCAATTCCTGGTGTTGATTTATTGCCTCATTTGTGTGTGGAGCATGCATGTGAGTCATGTATGCCACTTCTTGAATTTCCTTTTGAGGTAGTGGCTGTCTTGAGAAAGGGAGTTCCATGCGTGTAGTGTAGAGCTCCTGGCTGTGTAGAGTGTGTCCTCTTGGAGAGCTTGTGCTCATGCGTGTGTTCAGAGCTGAGTTGTAGAGGATGTGTGTTCCCCGAGCAAAGGGTCGCTTGTAGAGTTCTTGCGTGTGTTCCCTGTGAGAGCCGAATAGTGTGGAGTGCGAGTGAGTGAGAGCTCCAGTCGTGTGTGTGCTTGAAGTAGACAAGCAAGAAATGGGAGTGTAGTCCTGGAGGTGAGCTAAGCGGTATGCTCTCCTCGAGTGAGTTCTCAGTGTGTATGTGTGAGTCCTCACTGAGAAAGCATGTAGTGTGTGTTCTCATTTCCAATCATGTATGGGGATGTAGTGAGCTCCAGAGAAAATCAGATTCAGTGTGTGTAGGCGGCCTGGAGCATCTTCGGTATTTGATGGCCGACCTCATGAGTGTGACATGATCCTGTTTGCTCATTATTTCAAGATTTCTTTTTGGTTGTCTTCTTTGATGCATCTAAGTTTCTCCTGATCTTTCTTGTCGGCTGTGATTTTTGTTTGGTCGCGAGGTGTAGCAGCTGCTTGTCCTCCCGAAAAATTGCGTAGCGCCTGTGAGGGTCTCTCCCAGAAAAATCGTCGCTGTGCCCCTTGCAAACCGAAGCCTTGCGGCGGCCGGTTCCTCTGGAGAAAAGCAGAGCTTGGTGGTGGCGTCTCTGCCCACAAAAACCAGATTCACCTGGCGGCGCGTTTGAGTGTCCCCACAAAATCCTGAGTACCTTGCGGCGGCCAGTAGCGCTCCTAGCAGCTCGGGTATTGATATGAGGTTGGAGTATTTACTGCCTGGCTGCAACTTGGTATTTTCTTTATTACTTGGTACATGCTTGTGCGGTTGTCATTGATGCGTCTGAATCATGTCAGTAAGCAGCTTCTCGCTTTTTGCCTAGAGCGATTTCATAGGTGTTTAGGCGGCGAGAGTTTAGTCTGGGGTGACGTAAAAATCGAGATCCATTGTTGCGCCAAAGAAGAATCGGTTTTTTGCTTCTACCTTGTTGATTTGTTCATTGGTTTGGGCCGTTATCTGCTGCATCCGAGTCTTTGGGTTTGTCTCGCCAAGTTGTTGTGTTGTATGGTTTGATGTTGGACATCCAAAGGGGAGACGCCGTGCCCCGCAGAAAAGAGGAGCCCCAGGAGGTGGTCAGAACGATCGCCGCGATCGTAGCTTGTCGCTTGTTCGGTTGTCCCATCGGTTTGTGGAACACGCTTGGAACAGAGTTTGGTTGCTACTATGTTTTGTGTTCTTCAAGAAAATTGCTTGTTGATTTTGTGCATGCAAGTTGTGAGGTATTTTCAGGTTTTGTGCTTGGGGTTTGATCGGACTCAACACAGTCTTCCGCTATACCAGTCTACGATCTTCATAGCTTTTATAGTTATTGGAGTGAAAGTAGTGTTGAATTCGATCGAGGTGAAAAATAGAGAAAGCGTCTATTCACCCCCCCTCTAGTCGCCTTTTTGGTCCTACAATTGGTATCGAGCGGTTAGCTCTTTTCAATAGATCTTAACCGGTCTCAAGAGCCATGGCGATGGACAAGTACTCGACCAAGCCGCCTGCTTTCGATGGCATCGACACCCTTCCGAAGAGCCGAATGGAGACATACATCCAGCCCGTGGGTATGCCATCCGGCGGAAGGTCAAGGTACGATTCGCCGTTCTCGCCGATGAGAACATCAATGCCGGAACATGGCTGATGTTGAGGCGAATGCAAAGGCAAGGAACATCATCATCCGTGGTTTGAGTCGAGCGAGTTTGACCAAGATATCTCACCTGTCGTCGCTTCGACATCCGGGTGACCTCGATGCATACCATGAGGGCACCACCCAGATCAAGACGGTTCGACAGATCGCCTTCAAGCGAATACAACAAATTTGAGATGCTTGCTTTGGTGAGTCCTCGACGAGTGCTTTTCGCGATTTCACAAAATCTTGAGCAACCTCCGAGCGGTCGGTCTCACATACCCGACTTCGGACAACGCCGTCGATGCTCACGGCACTTGATCTTCGTGTTTGGGAAATGAAAGTGACTACCATCAAGGACACCACGGACCTCTCGACCTTGACTCTTGATGCGCCAGATTCGCGTCTCAAGACTCACGAGATTGACATTGTCTCGAAAGTCGAAGTCACAATCGATGGCTCTAGTCACCGATCCCGCCGGCTTCGTTCTCCTGCCGATTAGTTGTGTGGTTTCTCCTTGTCGCTTCTCTGTGACGAATCGATGATCGCTAGAGCAACTGAGGATGAGCAATGCCCTCCTAGCTCGGAAGTTTTCCCATGCTTACAAGAGGAGGAGGGACAGAAAGAGAGGAGGACCTGTGATTTGCTTCGAGTGTGGTGGCCCCAACCACATTCGGCAACCGCCTCTAAGCCGAGAAGGGCAAGAACGACTACGGCGGTTCGGGCAAGAACGACTACACCGACAAGAACCGCAACAAGAAGCCTCCAGCTCAGACGCCCAGCAAGAAGAAGTTCCGCAACTTCGGCAAAGCAAAGAAGCTCTTCCACCGCGTCCTCACCGCCTTCGACGACCTCGACCTCAGCGAGGTGGAGGGATGGAGCGACGATGACGGGACGGGTGACCAAGAGCCCAAGGATGGCGGCGATGACTTCTCCGGCATGTGCTTCATGGCCCTCGAGGGCGAACTCAATGACAATGAACAGACTCGACTCGGACGAGGTATGTCCCACCTCTAACAGCTCAATCATGCTTTTCTTAAGCTAGGAGGTTTTCATGCTAAAGCTAAGGCTAGGTGTGCTGAGTTAGAGGAGGAAATAGATAGACCGTCACTAGAGATTATTGCTCTTACATCCGCTCCTTCTAGTGATGATTGTGATACATGCTCGCTTTTGCTTGTTGATATGGAGAAGTTAAGGACCTCACATGATAGTGTGTCCTCCAAACTTGATAGTGTTAAGGTGGAGAATGTTAGTCTCGCTTGTCGAGTTAGAGTTGAGTAGGATGGTCATTACCCTACTTATTACCGATGAGACTACTTCTCCCACCTCATGTGAGGGTAAGGACATTGTCGCTAGAGGATCTTATGCCATGCTCCTTGATCACCCGAGTCTTGTGTAAATTGCAATAACTTGAAGATGAACTTAAAACAGGCAGATCATAAAATTGTCAACTACAAGCTTCTTTACTTGAGCCGATTGATTCATGCCCGAACCGCCTAAGTTAATCATTAACTTGAAGTCGTCTCCAAACAGCTTCAAGATATGATTGATCATGAAAGGAAGATGGCTAAGTTTGCTTCTAAGGACCTGTTAGCTCACCATGCATTAAGTGTAACAAACTAAAATCGACTTGATTGCTTTGGATGAGAAATGTGTGAAGCTAACTAAGGACCTTCTAGAGAAGCCACATTGTGCTTGTAATATGATTGTGGAGAAGGGGAGAAGCCCTGTGTAAGGTTGAGACGCTTAGCGACGTGAACCAACCGGCTAGCATGAGGATGTCCTTCAGAGTCGGTGTGCGTGCACAAGCCATTCTTCCCTCTCTTCTTTGGTTCTTCTTTTGCTCCCTTACCTTCTGCCTCTTCTTCCCCTGCTCTTCTTGCACCTCTCTCTTTTGGGAGTGTCAAGACCTTATGAACACTCTCGAGAGATTTGTAGGAGGCAAGAAGAAGCTCAATCTTATTCTAGACCAATCTAAGATCTGCAGATTTAATCGTGGTCTAGGATATGACTTCTTTGAGGACATGAGGAAGCATCCACCGCCGTGCTCGCACTCCATAGCACTGTGTGATCGAGATCGAGCCCGTGACCGAGAAAGTCCATTTCAAGTCGGCGGGCTATGTCCAGGATTTCGACAAGAAGGTAATTTCACATGTCGCTTCTATCTCTCAAAAGGTGAAGTATCACCGCACCTTCGCCGAAGGATGGACACACAATCGATCGATGCTTCAGCGCCAAGATCGCACAGAGACCATGTTGAGTCTCTTAGGCGCATTCGTGGTCGGCCCTGACCTTGAGTGCACCTAAGACCAACACGAGGTCTAGGCTTATTTCTTCCGATGGGTTTGTGCAAAGATCGAGGACTTGGTTTTTCCGAAGTTTTCGGTTTTCGCCCTCAAAATTGTTTTCGACCGTGACTTCCGCCGTCCCGAGGGTAGATCTCGTTTTCCCCATCGAGATAGCTACCATGGCGTGTTCGATCTGTTGTGTGTGCTCGACTTCGCCTTCAGAGGGCCGGACTCAAAGAATGACTTCGTCTGCTCTTAGACCTTCTGCTGTGAGTGACAGAGAGCGAGGGTAGATAGAGGTCGATCGGGCTTGACTACTTCATCTCGCCGACGTGTTACTCAAGATTGGGTGCCAAAATCATCGTTGATTTATCCCAAGATCGAGACTTTACTCTGCTTGACTCGAGTTCGCCGAGCGAGGAAGGGAAGGTTTGGCTCGTTGACTCGGGTGTTCACGACACATGACCGGAGATTCTGTTGGTTCTCTTCCTTGCCCGCGCTCCGTGATGAGACGATCACCTTCGAGACGCTTCGTCTGGGCGCGTCATCGCCAAAGGTACTCGTATATATGCTTCTTTTATTCTTAAGGATGTTGCCTTGGTTAGTAAGTCTGCGGTACAATTTGCTTTCGGTTTCTCCACTTACGATGACGGTTTCGAGGTGAGCTTTAAGAAAAACAATTGCAAAATTCTTGACTCTTCTGTAGTCCGGTTTATGGATTTCTCGTTATGGGAGGATCTTTCGTGCTGATTTTTCCGATTCTTCCGGTGATCCTCTCCTGTTTAGTTGCTTCGAGTCCCGCGATCTCTTTTTACGCATAGGAGACTTGGTCATATTGATTTGACCATTTGACCCGAAAGTTAGCGCCATGATCTCATTCGTGGTCCGCCAAACTCAAGATGGTCAAAGATCTTGTTTGCACTCCATGCCCAAGACGCAAGAAGATGGTTGCCGCTTCTCATCCTCCCACACAAGCATTATGACCGATGCACCGGACGCTTACTCCACATGGACACAGTTGGACCAAATCGAGTCTTGATCGGCGGAGGGAAGTGGTATGTTCTTGTTGTGGTCGATGACTTCTCGAGGTACTCTTGGGTGTTTTTCTTAGCCTCGAAGGACGAGACATTTACACTTTTCGAGGTCTTTTAGTAGGCTTTCGCTGAGCTTCACGGTGCCTTACGAGCGATCCGCAGATGACAATGGCACGGAGTTCAAGAATTCCTACTTCGAGAGTTTCTGCGGTGAGACAGTGTAGAGCACCGCTTTTTCTCCATACGCCCCTCGCAGAGAATGGTGTTGTGGAGAGGAAGAACCGCACCTTGGTCGAGATGGCGGGACGATGCTTGATGAGTACTCTACACCGAGGAAGTTTTGGGCCGAGGCCATTGCGACCGCGTGCCATGTTTGAATCGAGTTTTTCTTGGGCACTCCTACACCGCACTTCTTATGAGTCGAGATACTGCAAAGCCCAGCGTCTCTCATTTTCGTGTGTTTGGTTGCAAGTGCTTTATTTTGAAGTCCGGGAACCTAGATAAGTTTGAGTCACGCCTGTGACGGATCTTTCTAGGCTACTCGACTTCTTCATGGGCTTATCGGGTTTGGAATCTGCGAGTCTAGTAAAATGGTAGAGACCTGTGAGGTGACCTTCGATGAGGCCAGTCCGGGGACTAGGCCAGATATCTCAGGTTCTTTAGAGCAGTCCGAGACCATCTTTGTGGATGATGAGGATGAGGGAGACGATGGTTGTTTACCTGATCCAGCTCCTCTTCCTCCCTTGAGATGCCTTCTTCCACAAACCTCAAGGTGATCAGCCCTTGCCTTCCGTTTCCTCCGGAGCTAGTGGCTCTGTCCCTGCCTCGTCTGCACACGAGGTAGAGGCCACTTCTTCTTCTCATCCAGGACCTCCCCGTCATATCCAGAGAAGGCATCCTTCAGAGCGGATCATTGAGATCTTTTTGAGCGTGTCACACGCTCAAAATCTGCACTTCTTTTCTGCTCCATTCTGCTTTCATTGCTTCCTTCGAGCCCAAGGATGTTGATCATGCTCTTTCTGATGAGTCTTGGGTAAATGCCATGCATGAGGAGTTGGAAAACTTTGAGAGAAACAAGGTCTGGTCGCTTGTCGAGCCCCCTCGAGGTCACAATGTTATTGGGACTAAGTGGGTGTTCAAAAACAAGCAGAGTGAGGAAGGGGTAGTCATTCGAAACAAGGCTAGACTGGTAGCTCAGGGTTTCTCCCAGGTTGAGGGTCTGGATTTTGAGGAGACCTTTGCCCCTGTTGCTAGACTTGAGGCCATTAGAATTCTGCTTGCCTTCGCAGCTTCTAAGGGTTTCAAGCTTTACCAGATGGATGTCAAGAGTGCCTTCCTCAATGGGTTTATTGAGGAAGAGGTCTATGTTAGACAGCCTCTAGGTTTCGAGAACCCCAAATACCCAAACCATGTCTACAAGCTCTCTAAAGCCTTGTATGGACTTAAGCAAGCCCCTAGAGCTTGGTATGAAAGGCTTAAGTCCTATCTGTTGAGTCATGGTTTTGAGATGGGTAAGGTAGATAAGACCTTGTTCATTCGCAGGCATGGCAGTGACTTTCTACTTGTCCAGATTTATGTGGATGATATCATCTTTGGTGGCTCTTCTCATACTCTTGTTTCTCAGTTCTCCGATGTTATGAGCTCAGAGTTTGAGATGAGCATGATGGGCGAGTTGAGCTTCTTCCTTGGCTTTCAGATCAAGCAGACTCGGGAGGGTACCTTCTTGCATCAGGGCAAGTA
Organism: Phyllostachys edulis; assembly: GCA_036346405.1. Lineage (NCBI taxonomy): Eukaryota > Viridiplantae > Streptophyta > Magnoliopsida > Poales > Poaceae > Phyllostachys > Phyllostachys edulis. The sequence goes on from CM070558.1 coordinate 15,991,336, forward strand.
CACTCGTGACCTCCTGAGACGCTTTGACATGAGTGATGGTAAGCCGGTGTCCACACCGATGGCTTCTACAGCCTATCTTGACCCAGATGAGGATGGCGAGCCGGTTGATCAAAAGGAGTATCGCAAAGATGATTGGCTCCTCTTGTACCTCATTGCCTCGAGACCGGACATACACTTCTCTGTGTGTTTGTGTGCTCGTGAGCTTCTCCTCACAGATCTCACCGCCAAAGCGGTGAAGCGCATTCTTCTATACCTTGAGCTACCATTGACTATGGTATCTGGTACTCTTCCTCATCCCGTCTTTTCCTTAGAGCCTACTCGGATGCAAACTTATTGGTCAGAGGATAGATAGGAAGAGCACTTCCAGACCTGCCAATTTCTTGGCACTTCTCTTGTTTCTGGTCTTCGAGGAAGCGATGCGGTGTTGCATACCCACCGCAGAGGTCGAGTATGTTGTCGCCGCCATTCTCAGCACGAGATACTTTGATGGCTTCGACCTGCGGGACTTTGGGTTAGTTATAGAAAGTGTTCCACTCTTTTGTGATAACACTTCGCTATTAACATTGCTAAGAACCCAGTCGACACTCTCGGACCAAGCATATTGATATCCGATATCACTTCCTTAGAGACCATGTGGAGAAGGGTGATATAGTGCTCCGGCCAGGAGAGTGACCGCCATTAGGTGACATCTTTACCAAGCCTTTGGATAGCTCTAGGTTTTCACCTTCATGGGAGAGCTTGGGGTGGTTTGTCCTTATGGACTGTAGTGAGGGGAGCTTTGTGCTTTCTTGCTTATCTTGTATATTATGCTTTGTTGCTCCTTACTATCGCATTGCATTCGGGATGCATTTTGGGTTAGTCTTCCTTGCATAGATTAGAGTGTTTCTCTCGCCTAGTTGTTAGACTTCTTCCTCTCATCTTATGCTCTAGGATGTTGCTTATTAGTCGTCTCTTCTCACTAGGTTGAGCTTACTCACTTCTTATAGGTTCTAGCAAGGGTTGGGCCACCCTTGGGTAGACAGGAACGTGTTTGCTCCTTAGTGTGTTAGCCAAGGCAAATGATAGTCCTAGTGTCATATGGGGTAGATGAGAGTCATCTGAGCCATGGTATTCTCTATATCTTGTCTATGCTTTGAGGACTGTCTGTTCCTGATTTCTTTGCCAGCTTCTCGTTTTATTGCTTTGGTTCAGGGAGAGTTCATTTGGGAGCTTCAAGTTTAATATTGATATAACTCAACTTGAACTAAAAGGTGCTTCACATGTTGAGGGGAGCCGGATTTTCTTGCTTTTTAGCATTGTGCATTGTAATATAACTACATGGAGCCTTGACCATTATCCATATATGACATGCCTCAATGCATTACATCTTGCCATGATTATGCTTAATTGCTAGATTTATCATTGCTTCATATGTGTCGTCAAGCCTTTGTCATTGTTAAGTTAATTAAAATTGCACAACTTGAACTAAGACATGTCATGTTAGCTCTTGAGGCTAGACTATCCTTAGTTATCCTCTTATGATTCATGCCATGTCAAATAGGCTAAGTTGAGTCTTGAATCTTTAATTGAGCTTTAGTTTGAGCTATGCTAGTGTCATGATGAACCATGAGTGAGTACACTTATTTAAGAAAGCAAAAGATCTCTTTTATGTGCGAAAGAACCGATCTCACCAATTCTTTCTCATGAGACCCTTGCCATTGCACTTTGGGCATGAACTCGGGGAGTTTTGGATGACCTAGATCATCTCCTTAAGCTTCTCGCTTGGAATGGTCGATAAGGCTTGAGATCTAGCACATCACCAAAATTATCAATTTCAAATGAAAATATGTGATTTGGGCTAAATTTGCTTAACTACCAAAAGAACCAAGTACTTGTGCAAATGATTCATTCTTGAACTAATAGCACTCTAAATTGACTCAATTCTAGTTTCTTGGTTCCACTTAGGTTATTGACATGGTTTGCATCATCTTTGGATACCTCTAGCTAGACTATACTCTTGAGTGGCTTGACATGCTAAGAAATTCATCTAATCTTCATATTGTTACTTACGTGGCTTGGCTTGATTATGCATATCTTGTAATGATATTGATAGCTTTCATATAAGTTATGGCTTGGTGTAATACTCGAATAGTCATTTTGGATAATCTTCATGGCTCTAATTGCTTAGCATTGCATAACATTCAACCACACCATGCTATATTCTCTCTTTTGTATCTTGATGACTCTATTGCCAAAAGGGGGAGAATATTGGAGAAAAAGTCACTTTTTGGAGTTTTGGGAGCGTTTGAGGAAAACTTGTTCTTTCTTTTACTCCTTGCGTCTACATGGTCATTAGCATCAATTTCTTCTCTTGGACCATGTACGACTTTCAAACAAACTCAACTTATGCTTTTTCGGGGTTTGTCAATATACTCATCAAGGGGGAGATTGAGAGACCATGTGGAGGTGTCCCCATGTTTGTGATGAGTATTTGACGGTTGGTTTAGTGAGTTTGAGTTTGTTTCGGGTATTCGAGGGTAGAGTACCTTTACTTGTGCCTTTACTGATTATATTGTTTCGTGCGGTGTTATGTGATGGTTTGCTTGTCTGTGTGACCGCAGGACTTCGGAGCTAGGTCATGGTGAGGCGAAGAGGACCGGGACTAGGCACAGGAGGTGTTGAGGTCCAGACGGTCAGAGTTGCCAAAGATGATCGAGGCTACTGAGGTGGTTGCGAGTCGGGAGACGAGGAACCTGAATCGCCTGTGACGGATCTGACGACGGCGATGACGAGCGGACCGGGACTAGACTCAGGGAGGAGTCGAGGTCCAGACGGTCAAGATACCGGATGCGGAAACTTCCAGGAAGGTGCTTGAGGGCGTTTTGGTATTTTGACTCAAGCAATGTGAGGAGGGGCTGGTTTTCCCTCCAATTCCTGGTGTTGACTTATTGCCTCATTTGTGTGTGGAGCATGCATGTGAGTCATGTATGCCACTTCTTGAATTTCCTTTTGAGGTAGTGGCTGTCTTGAGAAAGGGAGTTCCATGCGTGTAGTGTAGAGCTCCTGGCTGTGTAGAGTGTGTCCTCTTGGAGAGCTTGTGCTCATGCGTGTGTTCAGAGCTGAGTTGTAGAGGATGTGTGTTCCCTGAGCAGTGGCTGCTTGTAGAGTTGCTGCGTGTGTTCCCTGTGAGAGCTGAATAGTGTGGGTACGAGCTGAGTGAGAGCTCCAGTGCGTGTGTGTGTGCTTGAAGTAGACAAGCAAGAAATGGGAGTGTAGTCTGGAGGTGAGCTAAGCGGTATGCTCTCCTACGAGTGAGTTCTCAGTGTGTATGTGTGAGTCCTCACTGAGAAAGCATGTAGTGTGTGTTCTCATTTCCAATCATGTATGGGGATGTAGTGAGCTCCAGAGAAAATCAGATTCAGTGTGTGTAGGCGGCCTGGAGCATCTTCTGTATTTGATGGCCGGCCTCATGAGTGTGACATGATCCTGTTTGCTCATTATTTCAAGATTTCTTTTTGGTTGTCTTCTTTGATGCATCTAAGTTTCTCCTGATCTTTCTTGTCGGCTGTGATTTTTGTTTGGTCGCGAGGTGTAGCAGCTGCTTGTCCTCCCGAAAAATTGCGTAGCGCCTGTGAGGGTCTCTCCCAGAAAAATCGTCGCTGTGCCCCTTGCAAACCGAAGCCTTGCGGCGGCCGGTTCCTCTGGAGAAAAGCAGAGCTTGGTGGTGGCGTCTCTGCCCGCAAAAACCAGATTCACCTGGCGGCGCGTTTGAGTGTCCCCGCAAAATCCTGAGTACCTTGCGGCGGCCAGTAGCGCTCCTAGCAGCTCGGGTATTGATATGAGGTTGGAGTATTTACTGCCTGGCTGCAACTTGGTATTTTCTTTATTACTTGGTACATGCTTGTGCGGTTGTCATTGATGCGTCTGAATCATGCTGTAGCAGTTTGCTGTTTTTGCCTAGAGCGATTTCATAGGTGTTTAGGCGGCAGCAGGCTTAGTCTGGGGTGGACAGAAAAATCGAGATCCATTGTTGCGCCAGCAGTAATCGGTTTTTTTGCTTCTACCTTGTTGATTTGTTCATTGGTTTGGGCTGTTATCTGTTGCATCTGAGTCTTTGGGTTTGTCTGCCAGCAAGTTGTTGTGCTGTATGGTTTGATGTTGGACATCCAGTGCGGGAGACGCTGTGCCCCGCAGAAAAGAGGAGCCCCTGGGAGGTGGCTGTAACGATCGCCGGCGACTGTAGCTTGTCGCTTGTTCGGTTGTCCCATCAGTTTGTGGAACACAGTTGGAACAGAGTTTGGCTGCTACTATGTTTTGTGTTCTTCGAAGAAAATTGCTTGTTGATTTTTGTGCATGCAAGTTGTGAGGTATTTTCAGTTTTGTGCTTGGGGGTTTGATCGGACTCAACACAGGTCTTCCGCTATACCTGTATACAGATCTTCATAGCTTTTATAGTTATTGGAGTGAAAGTAGTGTTGAATTCGATCGAGGTGAAAAATAGAGAAAGCGTCTATTCACCCCCCCTCTAGTCGCCTTTGCGGTCCTACAACCACCAACACCGGCGGCGAAACGACTCGTCCACCGTAAGCCTTGGACTTTGGCAGCCCAGGAGAACGAATCGTGAAGCAGCCAGTACTGCTTCGGCGGTTCCACGCTATAGCCCATACGAACACACAAATTCGCTACAATATTTTCATCTGCAACTGCTAAGAATGCACATACCAATACCAATACCAATATAGATATAAAGTAAAATCAACCAGTCTCCATAGAAGATGCCAGCAGAACCGTCATTGTCACAGACCCCAGGTTCAGAGCGGAAGTACCTAGTGCAAGGCTCTTACAGACAGACACCACCTGAATCCAAGCAAGCATGTATATATGGAACCAAAACGGCGCTAATTAGAAACGCCAATTCAGCAGTAGAACATCACTTCCTTGACGTTGTCTTTGACCTGCGGGAGACGGCGAACCCCCGCGGGTGGAGCGACACCGCCGCCGACGGCCGCCCGGCTGCTGCCGCTGACCACCGATGCTCCGTCGCTGCCCTCCGATGGCTCGTCGTAGTACCTCGCGCGGAACGCCGCCAGGTGAGCATAGTAGGCTGGTGGAACTGCACAAGAAGTAATGCAAGAATGAATCATGATCATCATTGTGCTCTTTGATGCAAAAATAACTCCAAAACATCTAAGCAGCGAGATGATCTTGGCAAATCAGAGAGATGAGCCTGGAAGAAGCTAACTTACCAACAGATACGGAGCGAGTGCACCGCGCATATCTGCATTTACAGACAGAGATCATATCGAGTTCAGATAGCAGCCACAAATACAATCAGGTTAAATCCGAAAACAAATACAACAGAAACGAGTACTGGTCAATGCGGGGGCTGAGCTTACGTGTAACACAGATTGTTGGTGAGCATCTGCAGCGCATCAGCAGAGAAACAGTTTTCATCAAAGAGGACATGGTAGTGAGTTGGTCTACTTGTTCCCTGAAAAAATGCATTTGCATTTAGTCAACACCCGATAAATAATCATGAGACCGGGCAAAAGAAATCAATGCAGCCAATGGCAATGGTACAACAGTGTTGGATAGATACCTGAATTCCAGCATGGCTACAAAGGAAGAAATCAAACTCACTAGGATGGCAAATGCTACTGTCAACCACAGTTCCTGCAGCACCAAGAGAGAGAAAAAAGGATCAGACAGTGACACCATCGCCAATGCTCTAAAACTCGCACATACTGTGTGCAAAGGAATCAGAGGCACTTACCAGGAAGGATGTTTCCACTTTTGTCGGTCAGATCACGCCTTCCATGCACCTCAGGGAAGAGCCTTGTGTGGTGCCTTTTCTGGACTACCACAAATGTCACTGGGGGCAGATACCCCTCCTGCAAAGATGCACAAGCCTTTCGCAAAGAAAAGGAGAATACTGGATGCTGTGAGTACAACCAAACAGGATGAGAGCAGAATTAGGTAGGCAAATATCATGCTGAAGGCATCACCTTTCTGATTGCGTCCATTTCATAGATCAGAACATGGTTGAACTGTCCATCACTTACACCATCCCTAACATAGAACAATAGCAATTCAAGAAGGCTTCGTCCACAAAAGAGTGATACGAAAGGAATATCATAATTTGAAGCACATCATACCTGTAAAATATTATCCTTTCAGGCTTATGGTTAGTCTTCCTACGGAATGCAATCAACAACTCTCTGCAGAAAATGAGGAGCATTTTAGTTTCAAACAGACATGTCGCTATCGACCATTCCGAAAAACACACACACACAAACTTACCTGATCATTCCACCGTTTACTTTGCCCTTCTGTGGATCTGTACCAGTCCAGAAGAGATCTTGAATGATCTCCTGCCTGTGTGGTTGCGCAGAGACCAGAGCTCTATACTGTGTGACTTGTGGCCAGTCCATAGAGGCCACCACCTGCATGCATTCAACAAAAATAAAGCCAATTGCATCACAACAATTGCATTCAACTAATGACCTGAAATTCCATTTAAATCAAAGAATCAATTCAACAATTGCTGTTAGAGAAAGAAACTGACAGCTGCAATCGATGCCGAGGAGTCCTCCCCTGGCGCAGGATGGGTAACATCAGCACCAAAAATGATTGTCGGGACATCACTGACGAATGGTATTCCATTGGGCACAAGAGCTCGCTCAAGAACTGTGTTGCGCCCTCCGACCTGATTAAGAAAGCATAAATATCACTCTCCATTGGACACGTAAAGCACATCAAAGAAAGGGGACTGAGAGCATGGCCGCGAAGGAAGGAACTCACCTTGACATTAATTTTAAGTGCAACATTTTCCAGATACTGAATGTTTGCTTTGTTGGCCTTGGCTGGCGCGAGACACTGAGATACTATCCCAAGGTCAGTCTCGCACACCTTCTTAATTTTCCCTGCAAAATTGCACAATATATGTTACCATGGAACCAGGAAGTAGGAAAAGCTTAGGGCATATCAAGAATGCACATACCGTAATAACCAGCAACATCGGGAAGGATCACAATGAGCAACTGGAGGTTAGGAGCCCTCTTTTGGACGTCCTTCAGAGCAGATTCTACGTTGTTAGCAGTAGCTGAACGAACTTCTGCCACTGGCCTTTGATTGAAAACCTGAAAGATCCACGCTAAATTCAATTTGATGCGACTGATGATATCAACAATTAAATTATATCCATAAGCACGTGCATGAACTCACCATGCCGATGGAATTGCACATCCGAACTAAGTCATCACATAATCTGTACACCACATCAGGACGCAAACGTGAAAAGTTCAAACAAGTCCAGTTCTGAACAGTTGCTCCATTAACCATTTTCTGAAATAATGGACATAAAAGGTGAACATGAGCAAGAAGGATGTTTCAAACTTTACACTGAAGCAAACTCTACAACGCTACAATATCTGTCATTTGTACGCCCATTTTATATCAAAAGACTTTTTTTTTTGTGTCATCCACTATATTGCCATCACCAATTACAGATAAATGACATGAGCAGAGCTCAAACAATCCCTACAGTGTTGCTACGGTCCTGTGGCATTATTTCAAGTAATGTAAAATAAAAATGAACTTGAAAGAGAAATTTCGGTGCATGAGGAGTTAACAAGTCAAAATTGAATCACCTTGTTGATCATATTCCATTGCCCAACATTGGGAACACAACTTTTCTCCTTTCCAGAATCATGATATTTCAGCTAAAACAACAGAAACAGTTGGAATTAATAAAAAAACAGGAGATAAAACAACAAAATGGGAATCTTGTAGAATACCCACCATGGGTGGAGGTAGCACACGGGCTTTCACATTGACCATTTGATTGGCAACATCAAGTCCAAACTCCCTCACCAGCTTATCGGCTGCATAGTTGTTGTGGTGAACCATCTATACAATAGATAAATAAGTATGTTAATATTCGTAACACTTGTTGCTGAGAAAACATAAAAAATGATGTCAGATCACAAAAGAAAAAAGTCAAAACATTTTAAAAACTCTGGATAATGACATAAGCACTTTCGAGTAAATTTAACTCCTAATCTTTGATAAGTAGTAGTGTTAACACATATGGGCTGGACATACATACCTTAAGGATGCTCTGCTCCCTATTCTGGGGACGTTCACATGTTGCTCGCAGTATGTTAGCCACTTGTTTGTCATTAAGCTTCTTGGAGTACCTTTGCCCTTCTATAATTTGGCATACCTACAAACATATTGTATGTATAATTACCAGAATGCATCAGGTGTTATGCACAAAACATGCAAAAATTACCTCCATTGGCAAATATATAGGACGAGAATCATTGCCGGATTGCAGACAGGGCCAAGACGTGTACTGCAATCTGTACTTGTACCGGTCCAAAAAGTATTGAACAACAGTCATCTGGGAGACTTCATCCAAAGGAAAGCTAAAACAACAAACACCAATATATTAGTTTGCATTACAAAATTTGAAATATGGAGCCTGTAGGCAAGGAGAAGGGAGGAACAGGTACTTCAGCTGAAACAGTGGGACAGAAGTAATCCCAGATATCTTGTATTTACTGGTTTTGCCCTGCTGGTGTGTGGTTTCAACACGAACTCCACGCAGTGCTTTCTTAAGCTGAAAATTTTTGAAGTAGAAACAAATCGGTCAATAACTATAAATACTGTGTATGTCATATTTTTTGTTGACAAGTATATAGTACTTTCAGACGATCCCTGTCAGAGAGAGGCCGCGTGGGGTCAGGTCGGTTCAGACACTCCTCAACAAATTGTATCACCGGGATAGGCTTATAAAATGAAGTCGAGGATATGTCTGAATAGCACAAGTACAATCAAGAGTTCAGAAAAATGATAAGCAGTGAAAATAACTGCACAAGCACATTCTTGCGCAAATGAAACATAGTACAAACATGCTCGATTAATAGATTTAAGTAGAACACAACTAAATAAAAATGAATGGAAGTATCTATGTCGGCAAAATTTCAATACAGACTTAATTAAAATTGAATTGTAGAGCGGCCTATAGTGTGATTTTCTAACAAAGAATTAACAGAAGTTTATAAGAGAATTATATACCAATGTTCAATGAGAGACCCATTTGAGTGGGGCGCAAGCTCTGATAATATCCTCTCCAACACTCCAGCCCACCACCGATGTCTTTTCCATCACCAAACACGGTGGAGAAGAACGATCGAGCAACGGTGACATAACTACAGAGAGTCGATATCCATATGGTCAACACCTTAAACAAAATCAGTAGTAAAGAAAAGAAACAGATAAGGGAGATGTGAACAAAGATATCATACTTCAGAGAAGGTGACTCCCTCAGGACAACGTCAAGCGCTTGTATGGTGTCCTGTGGTGAATCCCTCTGCCTACCACTGATGAATTGCTGCAGGTGGTACAGATTTGCCCGAGAGGCATATCGAATTGTGAACTTGTACTCACTGTCATATCACCCATGCAGATCAAACGGACATAAAGTTCACCAATTAGAAGCTGCACTTCGGAGGCAAGTAGCCTAGACTAGAGTGCACAAAGAAAGAACCTAACAGAGGTGATATGCTCACATTTCTCTGCGCTCTCTTCCCAGTTTGACCACAAAATCCATTGATTTAAAAGGCAGCTCGCCCGCAGAGTACAGGCTTTTGCTTCCATCGTAGGCGAGCCTCTTGCCGCCGAGAGATGTCTCACGGTGGTTCTTGACGAGCTCTGAGATCAGTACTCTGTTGGTGCGTTTTGTCTTTGGTTCAGGGTTCATTGCAACCTGACAATATGGTTGGATTCAATGAAAGAAGCAGACCAATTACTATGGTAGTAAACGAAAAACATAAATCGGACTAAGATTTCAGCAAAACCCAAAACACCACGAAATATTTATCGATCGGTTCCATTGCTAACTGATCGGCTACACTGAAAGTCCACTAGTGCAGTGCTGCTCAACTGAAGTGCACAGGTTTGGCATTGGCAAACTGTTACAGGTTGTTCAGTAAATTCGCTTCTCGGTAAAAGAACAGCTTGGAATAACTATCTATCTTAGATCACAACATAAGTGTAGCTTCTCTAGATCAAAATGAGCACAATAAAGAAGGATCGCCAAAATAGAACACCACACAAACAACAGAACCCCACAAGCCTATCAACCGCGCAACCACCAACTGGACCGAGGCCTTGCCTAAATCAGCAGGATTGGACAAAGGCATGAGCCCGAGTGACTCACCAGTTCATCAGCTATGGTGAAAGCAACAGAGCTGCAGAAAACAATAAAGCCCTCCCCAAAATGGAGCAACTACGCCACATGCGCACTGGCAACTTTTGCTCAAAATGGCAACTCCAAAACTACCAGTCGTAAAACCTCAAAAGAAAAAAAAACGAAAAAAAAAACAGGAGGTTTGTGGAAATCGGAAGCTGCGAGGAAACAGCTGGGTTGAACAAGGGTAACACGAGAATAAAGCGAAGCATCTCCACTGGGGAGAAAGAAAACCACGTCGATCCAAACCTCGATTCGAAATTTGATCATTGTAATAAGTTTGAAAACATGTTAAAATACATGAATGGCTACACAAAATTAAGAGGTTTAACCCAGAGTAATTAAGTGTGTTAAAATTTTCGCTTCATAATTGATAAGTGCAAAAAATTCCCCTTCTCGATTTGATTACAGAAACAGAATTGCGGAAACAAAAGCTACGTACGCGAGGGTTTGGAACCCCAGACAACTACACAAGTATGATCGCATCCTGAACCAAATCGATCGAGACAAATCCAAAGCAAACGGAAGCTGCAAGCAGTAACATCACATACTAGTTGAGAGAGATATCGTAGAGAGAGAGAAGATGGCTTACATCGTAGTGGCAGATGTCGTTGTCGGCGACGTCGACGAGGAAGTGGTTCGCGCGCACGACCACATTCTTCCCCACCGTACCGTGCCCCGGACGCGCCGGGGGCTCCAGTCCCTTGGTCGACAGAGGGATTGCCTCCAGTGGCGCGGCCGCTTGGGATCCAGCCACCGCGGGAGCAGGCGCGGGGGGAGCGGGGTCCGCCACGGAAAGCCTCCCCACGTCCCTCGCAAGAGCAGATGCCGCCGCCGCGGCCGGCGGCGAGGGCGCCGAACTCGAAGACGCCGCCCCAGGCTGAGGCGGGTGCGCGGAGGTCGACGCCGGGGGAGCAGCCGAACGGGGCACGGCGCGAAGGACGCCGTCTCCGCCGCCCCGGCCACCGGGTCCGCGGCCTCCGCCGTCGCCGCGCCCTTGCGGCTGCTGCTGGTACCCACCTCCGCCGCCTCCTCCTCGACCACCATGGCCGCGGCCGTACGGCGGCTGGTACCCTCCTCCGCCATCACCGCCACCGCCCCGTCCACCTGGTCCGCGCCCTCTCCCGTCATCGCGGCCGCCCCGTCCACCGGGCCCGCGCCCTCCGCTGCGGCCGCCTCGCGAAGCCATGAGAGGGTTTTGGGAAGCACGCAGCGAGGAGAAACGGAACAAAAGGGGAAGGAGATGAGAAAAACCGCTGCGTGGGCGAAGCGGGAGGACCGGGGCCATCCTTTTATAGCGGAGCGCGTTCAGCCGAAGGGCCGAGCGCGACGGTTCAGGACTCGGGAATGGACATCAACGCCCAATGAAACGTGGGCCGGAGGTGCGAGGTAGAGGGTGCGGGCCCCGCATGTCAGTCAGGTTGTAACAGGTCCCGTCCGTATGCGTCGCCCAGCCGATTTACGACGGAAGGGAATCCGTGGGACCGTGGACAGGCGCAGCCGCGCAGGGTGTTCGGAACTTCGAAATTTTTGTCTGTAGCCATTTTTAATTTTAAAAGTAGTCTTTTTCATCATAATTTGTGAAAGTGGTTTTGTATAGTGCATCTACCATAGGCATCGGACGCGGCAGCGACTTGCTCCGCCATCGGCACGGCAGCACCGCCACGCCCCTCAGCGCGGCAGTGGCCTCGGCTTTACCCCAAGCAATTTATGCAGCATGCACCGAAAGCCATTTTGGCTCTACGTGTTTTCGGTTTTTTTCCCTTTAAATCGCGTCAAAGTCACATCATGACTCGTTGATATCATTCATTGTCTGCTTTTACGCCTATATAAGCGAACAGCGCGATCGACGATTTCTCATAAGCCACAGCACACGTTCTGATTAGATTAGCTAAGTACGTAATTAATTTTTTTTCTTATTGCAATTTTTAGCGTTAAGTACGTACATAGATTTCGCTAATTATTAGTTGTTCTCTATTTGCAGCAATGACACATACTCTACCACCCCTATTTGAGGAGACATGGGACACCCAGCATCGCTGTCACGCTTGGATCGGTGGCGATGGGCCGCCAACTCTAGTGACACGGGGACCGAGGGAGACATGGTCGTTGGACGAGCGGTATGTTTTGAAGCTTTGTCAATCCGGGCTGATTGCGTTCGCCCGCATGTTGAATATAGGGCAAAACCTCCTGATTGATGTCTCCCTTCTTTTCACCCTGGTTGATCGTTGGCGGCCGGAGACCCACACGTTCCACTTTCGGTGGGGGGAGATGACCGTGACACTGCAAGATGTCAGCTTCATTACCGCCTACCATTGCGTAGGTCCGCAGCTTGTTCCTCTCCGAGGTCGCCGGATCGAAGGCGCGTCTCGCCATCGCTTCGGCGATCTATCCTCGAGAGGTCTAAGGGTGTTCCACACGCTGGGTCATGACGATTCATGCATTGCCCAAATGACACAACGGAGGAGGTGGTTCGATGCCACTTAATTGCATATTTGTTGTTTATATTCGGGTGGGGCATGTTCCCTAGCACGCAGGGGACATGGTGTAGCCGATTTATATTCACCTTGCGAGTCCATCGTGAACTCCGACGATGAGGATGTGCCGCAAGATATTGGGTTCACCAGATTGTGCGCTTACGCATCGCGTGACTTTGGCGACAATTCGCGACATCGCGACGCGAACAGAGCCCGTGCTTTCGGGTTGCCACACGCTATTATTCTGACTATGGTCGTGGGAGCACTTCGCGGTTGACGGCAGATTTCCGCCTCCCCTATCCACCCTTACCCGCCAAGACACAGCATTTCTACGGTGGGGCGGATGACGAGGATCCCGTGGAAGGCCCGACCATGGGATCCCGATGGACTTTGGCAGTACTGGGGTGAGCTAGGGAGAGAGCGCGTCGCATATACCCCGAGTTCCACAATGAATTCGAGGTCCCGCGACGAGGATCTACATAATATGGGCTCCTTGGACAGATGCCTTCGTAGGGGCACGGCTACCAACGGCTTGAGATGCTTGTAGGGCTATGCCAATGGCTTGAGCTTGCTATGCTACCAGATGCGTCAGATCGAGGACAACTTGTCATCCGGTGTTCTCCCACATGATTGAGCCCTACAACCCACAACGGGTGATGAGTCGGTTCAACCGCACTGTGAGATCCCCTGCTCTAGGATCGACCGCTTGCGGCGAGTCACTTGTAAGTAGATTGCATTGCTTAATAATATTGTAGGTCCTTTAGTCATATGTTATATCGCACCATAATTTATTTATTTTGTTGCACCTTCAGTGCACGAAGAAGGGCCGTAAGAGTGATGATCGGCTTCAGACGCAAAGCAGTAGTGGATAGATGCATGGCAAACGCCCATTGATTGCATTTTGCAGAGAGCACGGCCTTGACGATGAAGAGAATGCTTGGACTTGACCCACGCACCTGTGCTTGGACGTTAACCACCCTCCAAATAGGGTTAACTAAAAAAATTTTGTTTGTTCGGTAACCATGCAGCTGGACCGTTTGCAGAGCGTTGTGGACCGCGGCCACCGAGAAATCGAGTGGGGTACGAACAACACAGTTGAACGCCTTTATGCGGTCATGAAGATGATTGTTGCAAATGTTAAGCACGTCGTTCATAGCATGAGCTGTGGAAGGCCCACCAATGTCGACTTGAGGCATCGGACGGAGCATCGTCGCGTACCCTCGCCCCCTCCATCTTCCTGTCCAAGCGAGTCAACCCAATGGCAGTCACGATCGTCTGTGCGATTGCCACGTAGGGACTCTCTGGCCGATGTCAGTTGTCGTCCACGGAGGGACTCCACACTGATTCTGTTGTCGTCACGGAGGGACTCTACGCTGATGCCGTCATCGTCACGGAGGCAGGAAGAGGCCGTTCGAGAGCACGGACATGCAACCCGCCGAGCCCCACACTCTCTGACAATTTCAAATGGGCGACTGGCGCCATGGTATCGATCGGCTACGCCATACCCCCGCGATTCACCCGCAAAGGTCACCAGTATCCCGAAAGTCACCTAGTTCACCCATAAGCTCAGCCGAGTTGGTGCCCCTCCGCGGATCCCTCCGGATCCTACTGCTTGGATCACCGAGATGTTCTCAACGCCACTCCCGCAGGTGATCCCCCCTAGTACAACGACACGGCGGTTGAGGAGGCCCGCTATGACCTGCGGTAGAACCCACGATCACTGATAGGTCGACGCGTTCCAGAATGATTTGTCAGAGACCTATGGCAGGAACACGACGCGGAAGGCCACTACAGGGTCCTATGGCCATGAGCAGTGAACACCAACGTGAGGAGTAGTAACATTAGAAGTCTATTATATGTTGTAACTTGTACTTCAGTTAGTGATTTATAATCCAAGCAGAGTGTGGTAACTAGATTGTAATTGGATACTTGTACTTTGTTATCTATCTCAGTAGAACAATTTTATTCTCATTCATCAAGGACTGTGATGCATAGATAAAGAGTGGACAGTACAATATCATTAGAACTGACGTTCTACTTGGCAAGAACAACATATAATAGAAAAAATATTGCAAAACTAACTATCTTAACTAATTTTCGAAGCATCTTCTCAACTCTTTCCATCCTCTCATCCAGTCTTTTAAGTCTGTTCTTTTCATTTTGCGTTGGTTGATCGGACACTCGAGGCACTGCACGAATTGTAGCAACACCACGGGAGTCTTCTTGCAAGGCAGCAATTTGCATTGCAATATCTCGAACCACTGGGACAACTTCATCAGCCCACTGCCAAAACCGACATGTTGTGTTCTACAAAAGAATTGCAACTTCAAATGAAAGTAATAAAACCTAGTATGTACAATGCAGTTCATTCGTGCTGATTTTGCACAAGTTATCGTAAGATTTGAACACTTCATGAACACTCGGGACAGATTCGTTGGCGTATAAAAGGTAAACACATTCGCCGGATCCTTGCAACGAGGGCAAACTAGGTGCTGCCGTAGTGATTGTAATTCTCTACTCACTCGAAAGTTAGATGAGGCTGAAGACATCTTGTTTTACACTAGAAGAAAGGAGAAAATGAAGAGAAGAGTGAGGTGAATGGCAGCCAAAGCATCCATATATAGCGTTGGGAGCACGAAAGGACCACTGTGTGGAAAGGAGGATGTGACCACACAGTGTGGAAAGCAGGACATGACCACTCTCTAGAAAGCAAGAAGTGACCACTCTCTGGAAAGCAGAACGTGACCACTCTCGAAAGCAGGACGTGACCACCCTCTAGAAAGCAGGGCCCGACAACTTTCTAGAAAGCAGGACGCGACAACTCTCTGGAAAGCAGGACGCAACTACTTTCTAGAAAGCACGACGTGAACCAAAAGAGGCAGATATCTGTACTTATAAATCGGTAATAACAAGTTGAAGCAGTAATAACAACTTGTTACATCGTAGAAAGCAGTGCAGGTTACAACGCAAATCACTACAACACTCACATCGCTACGACTAACATGACTCAATACACCAGCGCCGGAGGAAGAATATCTATTCGGGCAGTTCCTGAATGAGTGCTCATGAGTCTTGCATAACCTACACCTCATTGGTCTTGGCCGATCTCTACGTTGGCTCGCATCCATGTCGTTGCGAATGCGTCTTGACTGACACCTCCCACGGCCTGGATGCCGTAGTGCTTTATTCGGTGACCACTTTACTGCTCCCGGCCATAGGTCCCTATAGTGGCCTTCCACGCCGTATGAGTTGAACTCCCCATTCCAAGCATCATACAAGTGTCGTATGTCGTAGTACTCCGACATGTACATGCTACAAGATTGGTGAAATACAGCACATGCATTATATACGTGGGAGCAAGGCTTGTGTAGGAATTGAGGCTTGTTGCAGGTGCAAACTGCCACATCGCCTATGGTGCAAACATGCTTCCGGTCACCTCTCATGTGGCCGCGAACGTACTTGTCTCGCAGACGGATCTCGAACTTTCTCCTCACGCCATCCATTATGACAGCTACATGGGATCGGGCCTTGGTAATCTTCTTGTCCATGTAGGCAAGGGTAACCTCTGAGTACTACTTCCCTTCGTCCAAATGCTGCTTGGCCATCATTGCCCAATTGACGAAGTAACCGACCGTGTGGTTCCATGTCTCGTTGACAACAGCGGTGATGGGCAGGGCACGGACCCCTTTCAACGCACCGTTGTAGACCTTAGACATGTTGGTTGTCATGATGCCGTACTGAGCACCATAGGTGTCGTGAAGAAGGGATCATTTCTCATAGTCAGGGGCATGCACGCTCATCCACTCAATGAACTCGCTTTGCGCTGCGCTTGGGCCAGAACCTCCATTTGCACGCTCGGTTTCGACCTCAAACTCCCGCCACACGACATCGAACTTGCGCTTCTGGTTTTGCAGGCAAAGCTTCTTGAACTTCTTCATGATGTCTTTGCTCTAAGCATGTGGAAGTTGGCGGCTAGATGTCGCATGCACCAACGCAGGCGCATGTCGCTTCCATTGAACGGCGGGCTTGTACCGCGGTCGCATGGTGTGCGGTCGGACAACAACTCGGCATGACAGTCGGTTATGATGCACACATTCGGCCGGTCCCTTACAACATGTTGCTTTATGTTGGCTTGGAACCACAACCAACTGTCAGTGTTCTCATTCTCCACAATTGCAAAGGCAACTGGGAGCAACTGGTCATTGCCATCAGCGGTAATAGTGGTGAGAATGGTGCCCTTGTACTTCCCGCAAAGGAAAGTACTGTCCATAGTCAGGACAGGACGGCAGTGGGAGAAGCCCTGGACTGCCGGGCCAAATGCCTAGAAGACTCGATCAACGATTAGGGAATGTGGGATGTTCGACGGGTGGGGCCTATCCACCCTGTTGATGCATGTCCCCAGATTAGCATCCGCAATTTGCTTCAACATTCTGGGGACTAGGTCGTACGCCTCCTTGTAGGTACCGTACAACCCTTCGAGGACCTTTCGCTTCGCCCACTGAGACCTTCTGAAGCTAACGGCATACCCTCTCAGATTCGCTCGTTAGCCATCAGGACCTTCGACGAAACGGTCAAATTGGCGACAACTACATGGATTATGATGCTCGCGATGTAGCCCGAGGTTACATTCTTATGCATTTGCAATGGCTCCTGAAGCTCACATGTGTGATCCGTCACGACTATGATGCGGAAGGCCATTCCCGCCCTAGGGAATCTCTGCATATGGACTTTGCTAGGGCAAGAGCTAAGCGCATGGCGAACTATGTACGACGATTAGACCTGCAGATAATGGAAGTCATATAATAGTTAGTACGACTTACTGTAGATAGTTCAAGATACAGAAAACAACATTCAAACTCACCAGAACTCAGAAGTCCAACTGGTCTTCACCGTGAAACTCGCGATAGCTTGCTTGGCGGTAGCCTTGTGTGGGAAATGTTGCTCCACAAGCAGGGTGTCTGCATCGAAGGCCCAAGAAGACTCATGCTCCTAGGCCAGAACAAGGGAAGAGGCCGCTTGGCAATCCAACCAAATTGGAACATAGTCCATGTCGGTCGAAACAATGCCACCGACGATCCCACCCTCATCGTCGGCTTCGTCCTCGCTTGATTGCGAGTCTAAGTCGTCCTCATCTTTGGTGGTAGTGCCCTCGGACATGCCATCGATAATCTAGTGATAATCAACATGAGCACCCTCGCCATTTATCCACACCTTCATTCGGTTGGAAACCACCAGAATCTCCATCAACTGGAGCATCCTGCCTAACGACGGCTGGCGCTCTCGCGACCTCTCCCGTCGTCAACAAACCGAAGAGGGGGACAAGAGCATCGCTACCCCGGAGGATTGAGCAGATAAACAAAATGGACATACACTATGGGTCGTCGATAGATTGAAACGTGAGGATTGCTAACGATCTCCATGTATCAGTGCCCACATGGCACTTCTTGGTCACGCCGCCAGCCCCACAACATCCGCCTGTGGTGGGACCGTGGTGGCGGATCGCCTCTATTACTATCTTGTTCCTAGCGACATGACTATCGAACAACTGCCGAATGCACCGTCGTAGCTCGAGCAAATCAACGTGTGCCAGGTTGGGAACGTTTAGCAAGGCACGCTGGCAGATGGACAAATCAACTCCGTTTGGACCGGCACGCACGTTACTGTGGAACACGTATAGTGTCTCCATTTCTGACAAAAATAAGACAATATTTCAACCAAAACACAGCATAAAAACCATACGTACGTTGCTGAAATGAACTTACCGTTACGACGTTACCAACTCTTAACCTCAGACACGGAAGACTGCAAATTCAAACATGCATCGCATTAGTAACGACTTTGGCAAAATGGTGCCAACAAAGGACAAACAAAAATGTTAAGTACGGGAGAGGGAGGCACCTCAGAAAGAGGGAGAGATTCCCAACTGAGACCTGAGGCTTCTGAAGAATGAGTGTGCAGCCACGCGTTTAAATAGCCGAGCACGGGAGACGCAACGTGATGGTGCCCCCACAGGGTGTAGATCACCTACCGCGCTTGGCACAAGGGGCGTGTCCCATCTGCGCCGGCGTAGGGGGTAGGTCCCTACCGCGGCGTGGCGAGGGGCGCGGTCCCTACCGCGCCCCACACCGAGGGTAGCTCTACGCGCGACGTGACCCAACGAAGTAGCTTTGTGCGGAAACGATGCTATGTGGCCCCAAGATTCGTCGTACATGGACAGCGACTGACTGGTCGAGACGCAACGTGACACCGCCCCCCAGAGGGTGCAGGTCACCTACCACGCCTAGTAGAGGGGGCAGGTCCCTACCGTGCCGAGCACAGGGAGTAGACAGCGAGTGACTCGACGAGACGCAACATGACTGAACAGACATGACTGCAGAGAAAGATGTGACAACGTGACCGAGTGGGTCGTGGCGACGCGGGAGGCGATGTTGTGGGTGTGGTTGGGGGGCCTAGTATATGTCATACTTAAATTTTGCACTTAATGTGTGATGCCTATAATATTTTTGCGTTCTTATGTGTACTCGTTCATACAATGCATGTTTGTTCAATGCATATGGACGCTGTAACATCGAGGAGGCCGACTAGAGGAGGGGGTGAATAGGCGGTTTTTAAAAACTTTTGGCTAAAACCGAGTTTTATGCGAAATTGTAAATCAATTTGGTTTTGCACAATTAAAGCCTAAATCAACTAGTCTTTACTAAGTGCACCAACAATATGAGACTAAATAAATGATAACAATCATACATAAACAAGTAAACAATTTAATATAGGAAATGTAAATTGCAATATAGTAAAGCACAAGAAATCAAACCACAATGACACGATGATGTTTTACCGTGGTGTTCGGAGACTTGCTGGTCTCCCCTAATCCACGTTGAGGTAAGCCCAAACCAATTGGATCGGCTCCACAAATTAAGCCAACACCTCTGAGGTAAGTCCAACCACTTGGACCGGTTCCAAACCGAACTAACACCTCGCTCCACTAAGGTTGCTCTTTCCTCCACTCCGGAGATGGCGAGCACTACACCACTCACAAACCATGGCCTTCTCACAAGCTTCTTTGAGAAGATCACCGACCACGACGCCCCACGCCGCCTAGGTGTGAAAGCAAACACCAAGAGTAACAAGTCTTAGACTCTCACTTGAACTAATCAGGTGTCTAAGCTCAACTAGATACACAATCCACTACCTAAGGCAACACATGCACTTAGGGTTTGCCTCTCAAAGCTCACTAAGTGCAACACATGCACAAATGAGTGTAGAGGGCTTGCTCTTTGCTCAAAGGAATGTCTAGGGCACCAGCAACTGTCCCACAACCGACCAAGGTGGGTATTTATAGCCCACACATAAAAACTAGCCGTTGGGACAAATTCTGCTGAAAAATCAGCTCGAGCGTAGTATCGCTAACTAATGGTCGGACTACCGCACCTCCGCCGACACACAAGAACGGCCGAAAACTAGCCGTTGAAAAGGTGGTGCGGTATTATCGCTAACGAACATGCGGTACTACCGCTGAGGCCGGTTGTACCGCTCATGGAGCGCAGTACTACCGTTCACAGGATTTCCAACTCAAGCCGAAAAGACGCTTCTCTGAAAATTACATACCGCCTACTAAGAAACGGTACAACCGCGGAGCGGTACTACCGCCACGAAAACACGGTACTACCGCTTGACACGAGACCAAACTTTCCACGTGGATGGCTCAGATGAATTGGGCTTTCAGACGATCCGATCGGCACACGGTAGTTCCGCTCAAGAGCACCGCAGACTACCGCTACGGCTCGTCGCAGCTTTCATCATACGGTACTACCGATGTTCCTGAGAAAACACAGATTGCAATCGCTTCAACTCAATTTGCAAAACACATTTGCCAAATTGATGCGTGATGCAATCAAGGCATGAAGGCAAGATTCTCAACAAGTTGCAAAACACATTTGACAACTTTTAGAATCAAAGCCACAACTAAAAGGTACATGGACGTATGACATTTGCAAACTAAAGTCCCATTCTACAAGGATTAACCATGAGCCTCACTATTTGCAAAACACTTTGCGAACTATAGTCACATGCTACAAGGGTTATGCATATGTCTCAACTATTTGAAAAACACATTCGCAAATAATTGCATCATGCCAAGATGAGCTAGAGCAAACACAATGAGCTATCAACACATGAATAACTCAAGCTACTAGTCAAGACCCCTCTTAATAGTACAACAACCTATACTAGCAATCCGGTCTCCAACCAAACACCAAGACCGGTAAAAGACTAGGAACACATTCTTAGCCCTAGCTAGTCATACCTTTTCTTGCACAACCTCTTGAAGCTTGATGATGCACATCCTTACTTCAAGTCCGGGTTCTTGACTAGATAATCATCAACACATGATGATTTCCTTCTTCTTGAACATCATCAACACATGATGATTTCCTCTTCTTCAATAATCTAGATATGATGCTCATCAACACATGATGACATCCTTTTCTTGAACTTGGCTTGATGATCATCAACACATGATGATCTTCTTCTCTTCAGGATCTTGATACGCATCAACACATGATGCATCCTTTACTTCAAGCTCTTGACTTGATGACGATCAACTCATGATGTTATCAAAAGTCTTTATCCTCATGGAACATAACCTATTTCACCAACTCATGAAAAATGTTAGTTCCACAATATGATTATCATTAATTATCATGACATACCATTAACTCATAATGGTGGGGACAAGATACCACAATCTTTCCCTCTTTGGTAATTGATGATAATCACTTCAATTTGCAAATAATTGAATGTAGATTGGTATGAGTATATACGAACTACACAAGTTGCATATACTCAAAGAATATATGAGCATATATGAACTACACAAGTCTCATATACTCATATGAATATATTAACTACACAAGTTATATATACTCAAGGATATGTTTCAAAGTAAAGATCCCAAATATATGTGGACAAAGGAATATGGATCAATACTAATGAAACCACAAAACTAGACCTGTTCATGGGCGGCCTACCACGGCCGTCGGCCGAGCCCACCACCGTCTGGGCCAGCTTGGGATCGAAACCGACCCGACAAAAGCTCGGCCCAAAATTCCGGTCAAAACAATAAAATAATCAAAAAACTATTTATTTAATGTTGAACATCAATTAAATATTAGTTTTTCATTCCAAAAAATGATTAAAATAATGCTTTTTTTTTTACTGAAAATCCCGATTTTGGGCGGGTCAGCTCAGCTCAGCTGCTTTTGGCTTTTTCAAGCCCTATCAAACCCACCTACCTCAAGATTTGAACAGGTCTACACAAAACATAGAGTGAACTCCCCCTAAATGTGTGCATACACAAATGTGTAATGGGAATATATGCACATATTCAAGCTAACCTTTGGTGGAGTTCATCCTATATTTTGATCCGAGGAATGCAACAAGATATAAGAATATGATGTCGAATGCATACCTCTTTGATTTTCACCTTTATATCCAAATGAGACTAAGCAATAGGTAATCAATAGAAGTGTTAGTCTCACAAGTAGATTTGTCATTAATAACCAAAATACTCCATTAACACATAATGACGGGTCTAGATTCTTCAGATGCCTATAGCTTAATGCACGTGGCACATCGATACAACAGTCAACTCGATAAAAGGCAACCGCAATGACGCGTCTACCATTTAGTTATATACTTTATGAGATTGAACATAATTGCGTACAGAGTACCGAGGTACAAGCTTCTTCGCCCGTGCCTAATGATAGAAGGTGCCCCGCACTACCCACATAGGGTGTTGTACAGGGGGACGCCTCGGACGTGGCTGGCCGTCGTGTAGTGGCATGCACATATGCAGCTAGGGTTCACGCAGCGACATGTGGGATCATAGGAACTTCCTATGTTCACGACCTCCTCGTTACTCTCTCTCACAGACTGCTATGGAGGTCATCATTTTGCTCGTTGAGATTGTCAACCCGCCCCCAACTCAAAGATTCGGTTCCACAATCTATCCACATACATCACAACATGTCGTTCATGGGGAGGATCGATCTAGCGGACAAAGTCACATTTCACCATCTGCTGCAAGGCACGGTTAGCATGGAGGATGTATTAGCAGTAACATGAACAAAACTATTTGCTAATTGTACCCCAGAGTGCGGGCATCGGAAGAAACGTCATCCGCCATCGAAAGGGCCGTCCGTGACTTGCACCACAACGTCCTCCCTGTGTCCGTATTTCGGCCATACCGGTTGAGCACATTTGTTTAGCATCAACTAGTAGTTAGGGCCGAAATCCTCCCTCCTTTCGAGGGGAAGATCTTGCTTCGGCGACTTCGGTTGGACTGGTCCCTCGACGTCTGCCGTGGTATGTTACTGTACGACGGAAAAGGTTCTTCTTCCTACGGCTCAAGGGTCGAGTGGTCCTACTTTCGGAGCGCAAGCACACATTTTATAGCTCATGGGGAGGCTAACAAAGCGGTAATGTGTTAGCTTGCAGATGACAAGACCAGACGGTCTCATCGCTTTGGTACGTAGATAAGACCAAACAGGCGCCTTTGCGCAGAAGGACAAGACAAGACTCGACAGCTTTCGCAGCTGACAAGACCGCATAGGTAGCTTTATGTATGACAAGACCGACGGGGTAGCTTTGCGCAGTGACAAGACCAAACAGGGCAACTTTGTGCAGTGACAAGACCAAACGGGCTAGCTTTGCGCAGTGACAAGACAAAACGTGATAGCTTTGCGCAGTGACAAGACCAAACGAGGCAGCTTTGCGCAGTGACAAGACCAGACAGGGCAGCTTTGCACAGTGACAAGACCAAACGGACCAGCTTTGCACAGTGACAAGACATAATGGGACAACTTTGCGCAGTGACAAGACAAAACGGGACAGCTTTGCGCAGTGAAAGATGTGACAACACTATGCTTTATTATAGGTTTTAGGGTTGGTTTTGGAATAGGTCACGGTTTTAGGATTTTAGGGTTTAGGGTTTTAGGTTTATGTTTAGGTTATGGGTTTAGGGTTTATGGTTTTAGGTTTAGGGTTTAGGGTTTAGGATTTTAGGATTAGGCTTTAGGCTTTAGGCTTTTCAGATCGACTTGACAATCTTGACTCGCCAGTTTTCAGAACGAAAAGACATGACTCTGCAAAGAAAGATGTGACAACACTTCGCCGCTAGCTTCCGTAATCTAAAAGACATGACTCGCAAAGAAAGACGTGACAACACTCGCTTCCCCAAATTTTTCGCATCGATAAGACAACACTCGCAAAGGAAGACATGACTTCTCTCGCAAAGTAAGATGTGACAACACTCGCCTCACCACTTTTTCAGACGACATGACAACACTCTACGTCCCTAGCTTTTCAGAACCAAAAGACAGGACTCTGAGAAAATTTACCACACCATGCCAACCATGTAGCCTATAAAAGGGGGTGGAAGAGATCTAGGAGAGAACACTACGCAACCAAACCCAACACTACAACACCAAAGCTTCCTCTCCACGCCACAAAGCACTACACCAGCTTCCTTCACCACGGGATGGACGATGTGCAGAGGCAATGGGACCGATTCGCGAACTAGCAAGGGTCACTGGGAGCGGACAACCGAGCAAGGGCTGCTAGGGCCCGGGTCGAACAAGAGACGTGTGCCTACATGGCATCTCTTCGTAATGAAGCCCCTCGTAGTAGCAACCCCATGCCGAACGCTCCAACCGAAGCCGCCGCATACACTCCTACCGAGGGGCGACGCCACCCTCTGCTGGTGTAAGGACGATGCAAGTTCTTCAAGTCCAAGCACTCGCTAAGCTCGAGCATGCGCATCGTTGCGCTGAACTACTCCAAAGGACTATCCCTACGACGTTGGGACACGAAAGCAATGCTTACAAATTTTAGAAGGACTAGTTACAGTGTGTTCCCATACTATTCCTCTTTCAAAGTACGCACTAACAACCTCTCCCGTCTACCTGTAGTCCTCGAATCCGCTATGTGGCTATTGCAAGTGGATCGACCACGAGATCCACCAACATGACCAGTGGTCTCTGGACATGGACGAGTGGCACGACCAAGGAGACCGCGAGATCCGGGACGAGCAACGCGCAACGACGAGCACAATGAGCGCATACGTCGGGAGATGCAAGCTCATCTCGAGGTGTGCAGGTGCAAGGAGCACAAGGCTCGCGAGAGGGAGCGCGAGAGAAAGAGGGAAATTGCGGCCAAGGCCAAAGAGGTCGGCGAGGAGTTCAACACCGAGCTAGCAAGGAAGGGAAAATGGCCCCTGGCCCACACAAAGAGGTTGGACCATTCTCAGACTAGTCCCCGTCAAGGTCGAATCTATTTACATTCCAAAAAGGCGATATGTATCGTAGGAGTACTTCGTTTGTTGCATCGTATGATGATGTTTGTTATGTACGTAACGAAACCCTATGCGCCGTGTTATTGCCAGCTTCGTTATAAAGTCTATTTTAATTCGCAACATTTTCCTCGCCTTTTCGATTCCATTCTTCCATGTTATTCCCTAGCTGCACTATAATATCACTTACCTTCCTACTTACGACTAATACTATCTCAATCGCCCTCACAAAATTCTTCGTAAATTTAGCGACTACAACAATATACCATTTATCACAAAATATTATTATGTAGTCCGACAAATTTTGTACCCTTGATATTCTACTTAAAATAACAAATAGATCAATCAACCTTATTACTACACTTTCTATTTTTTTAAAAAACAATACAACAAGATTTGCTAAATGTAATACATACGAAATGCAATATCTATTATAACACATTTTTATGAGTAAAACAAAATTCAATAATATTTAAATTTTAAATTTTTAAAATTTTTAAAAATAAACAATTTTCTTTTTTAAAAAAATCAGAATTTTGTTATCACACCACCGGCGCGCCTCGCCATCGAGTAGGCGACCTCATCACACCGGCTGAGGGCAGTGTGCTCACACACCTGTGGTCGGGCAGGTGCCTCTGTGTGCGGGTGGCGCAAGCGTCGTCGCTCACGCCTTGCAGACCAAGCGAGAGAGCATCAGGTAAAGGACAATTTTGCAAATTATGGCGAAGAGGGCTATTTTGAAATTAAAAGTACACAGGCTGTAAATGCAAAATTTCCTAACTTCAGACGGCCGGGCCTCTCAGATCAAACAACGCAAACTACGTATGGAATAAATGAAGGATTTGGTTTGGTTTGTACCCAACGAGAATAGAGAAGAGGGGAGGAGGCGGCTCTGTGAGGAGGAGGTGGGCTCAGGGAGGAGATGCGGCGGGCTTGGGGGAGGAGGGGCGCCGGGTTCGGGAAAATAATTAATTGATCAAGATAACATATTAACATGTAATTTATGTAAGACAATTAACCAAGATAAAATGCTCAAAAGATAAGATAAGCAACCATATGAAAACAACATATTGCTTAGTTTTAAATGTTAATGATTGCTTTCAGATGTAGAGTTGCACAAGATGTAATCTTGGTCGCCCTCGACATTTGCCAATATTCTTTATTAATTAAATGTGATAACAATAAATCGCACTTTTGAGTGAAATAATGCTTCACCGAATATCAAGAAATAACTTCTAAAACAATAGTTTTATACTTTCAATCATCATAAGGCCATTCAACTAACAGTGTGCAGAAATGCTGTATTATTAGATTAGCCAATTAGTAACCAGTTAAATGAAAACTGAACAGAATCACTAATATCAAATACTGTACATAATCACTAATCTAAATAAATAGCCAATCTGCTATCGCAAAAGTACAAAGCACACATTTTGTCCAGTTTCAACTGAAAACAAAAAATATATCAGAACTAGCTACTTAGTACAAACTGACAACGATAAGCAATCCAAATAGCCCAAGTCTGATATTGCTATCACATCAATTTCATAATATAACAATTATCCTCATCAAGCAATTACCAGGGCCCAACACAATACCAAGTCTCCTAGTGCTAGTCAAGACAGATTGAAATACAAATAGCATAGCACACTTAGTAAAGTACATCAATTCTAAAAAACATAAACAATTCACGAAGGGATGGCAAGAACCACGCAGGATGCACGGGCCGTGTGCACCTCAGAGCAAGAGAGGAGGCACACCGGGCTGGAGGAGGAGGCCGTGGGCTCGGGGGAGGAGGCGCGCCAGGCTGGAGGAGGAGGCGCTGTCGAGGAAGGCAGCAATGTCTCTCGGAGTGGGGAGGAGGGGCGCCTGGTTCGGGGAGGCGGCAACTCATGCTCGAGGAGGAGGCGGCGAGCTCGGGGAAGGAGGCACGCTGGCCTTGAGGAGGAGGCGCGTCGAGGATGGCTGCACCGGGCTCGAGAATATGTAGGAGCCCGAACCCTAGCGCGCTACGATGAAACTTAATCGTTTGAGTGGGGGCGCGGGCAAACCCTAGAGTCTGAGTATAAATAGAGCTGGACATCAGAGACAATTCTAAAGTAGAACCGTCTGTGATAAATACGCATCACAGATGGTTCTAAAGTAGAGCCGTCTGTGCTAAATACACATCATAGATGATTCCAATAAAGAACCGTTTGTGATAATTTACATAAATTCAAATTCAGAACATATATGACACATTCACATATTAGTAAAGCATTAGTTTGAGCTCAAAGTCTGATTTGCAGTTGTCATATTTAATTAGTGAAGAATATTGATAAAAAATGGTGAGAAATTATATCTGAATATTTACTAAAACTATGCTAAAACCGCTAATTTCACGATAAGTAGTTCAATTACACCAGTGTAAAGAACTTGGCGTACTCATATCTAATCCTACAGTTGTCGCTACAGAAGACAACATAGTTGTCCCACCCTACATTCATGCCAAGACCTTGCTCGTGTAATGGTGGTCGCCTCCCAAGATCGCAAAACACATGGCCCCACGACCACCATCTTCTACGCCACATTATCGATCGCGTTCACAGCGAGCCTCCCAAGACCGCCAAAGACTTTGCTGGTCCTTTTTGCCATCTCACACCCACTGTCGGTTGGCTCGCTCACGACTTGGCTGATGTAGTGCTTCCCAATGTCGGGCGCCTCGTCAGCCGTGTAGAGGAGGAGGTCGAGCACGTAGGCCACGGCGTTGTGGCCAACGACAGCCGCTCGGTCAAGGCACATGAGGCCGCACTGCATGTCTTGTTGCACGAAGATGAGCATGAGGCCTACGATGAAGCAGGCCTTCGAGTTGGCGGCATCGGCCAGGTGGTTCAAGACGGCGAGGTAGCGCTCGTTGTCTAGCCATTTCATCGCCTCCTCCCACTCCAGCGCCACACGTCTCCCCACGGCGCGCTCCTTGGATGCCTTGTACATGGCCTTGCACGTGGCTCGTAGGCTGCCGACGTCAACCATGGGTTGAGGAGAGCTCGCGGCCACACGGCCGACGATGTCGATGACGACTTCATGAGGAAGAGAAACGCGATTGCCGACCTCCTCGCCTTGGTCCACGCTGTCATGCTTCGCGTGCTCACCATGGCGTGCGATCGACGGTACTATAGCTAGCTGCGTACATATTGATCAATACCGTGACCATGGCGTGCGATGATCATTCTTATAAAACAAGAATATGCGTCGGTAGCGTGAGGCGAATGAACCTGATTGCGAGATGAAGAG